>VXBO01014343.1:16630-217521 GCA_013400135.1 Rhinoptilus africanus | reverse complement strand
GTAGGGGCAGACGCCTCGGGAGGGCGCCCGGCTGTCCTCGACGGCACTGCGAGCCGGTGAGGGGGTGCGGGGGGGCCGGGGCCGTCGTTGGGGCTCAGGGCGTTGGGGGGTCGTGCTCATCTTGCACAGCCCTTGGGAATCGGGCAAAACCCTGGGGGAGGGGTGCTGGCCTCCCAGCTCCCGGGGTTTAAGGTTCTCAGTGTGTTTGCTGCAGTAGAGCTGCTGCGCTGGGAGGTACTTGAGGGCAGAAAGTACTTTCAGGGGCATTGCAGGCGCTTATGAGTCTTAATTTGTGCAAAAAAAAAAGTGTTGTTTTAACTAGAAATGTTGAACCCCTTGAATTGGATCCTGCTGATAATAAGGTCCTGGAGCTAAGTTGACCTCTGATGTCGCTGACTTTGGTTCCTTCGTTTTGCCAGCACAGTGGCTTACAGCAGGGTACAGCCAAATTAGCACTTCCATTTTAGAGGGAAGAAACTGGATCAGTCTTTGTGTTTGAACCAGCAATGGGCCTCTGCACGAGAACAAGTCTAGGCCTTCCTTGATGAACCAGGTGTCTCTGTGAGTCTAAAGTAAGTAAACAGCGGTGAATATGGCATGTGTGTCCTGCAATGACACCAATGTAGTTGCTTTCTTAATAGCATAGGTTGCCTTTCTGGAAGCTCACTTTGTGATAGGAATGTGGCTGCCACGCAGTGAAGCTGCTGTCAGGTGGTGGGAAATTGGAAAATCTCATTTTTTCTCATTTGGCTTTATTGCTTTACTTCTGGTTCCAGGTATGTTCTCTGCTGCCCTGTTGATTGTAACACATTAAAAATTAGAGAGAACCTTAATTAATCTGTACAAGGACAGGCTGCAGCGCAAATTAAAAGTTGACACGTTTTGCACAATATTTAGATAACTTGTGGAGGAACTGAGAGATGTGAATGGCAGCCTTCGTTTATAACAGGGTCATAATTTCATTATTTCAGGCCATTACTCTGTGACAGTGACTTCTCTTCTAGAGATATATATTTTTTTTAAAGTGGGTTTGAAATCAAATGAAACAATAAAGTTCTTTCATGGAGACAGGCAAAAGCCCAGAGAGTGGTGCCACATGCACTGCCATCCAGCCTTTTTTCTTCTGTAGGCACATTCAGCCTGGTAGCCTTCCGTAACTTGGTAGATGTGATCGGAAGACATCTTTGAGTCTGAGCAAGTTTTTTGTTGTGTTATTGCTACCTCCCCCTGTCTTGGGAGCTAATAGGTGTGAAGCATGGAGGGAGAGCATTTAGGAAGATAGGTTATTCCTGATGTTGGCCCTAGCCCTTACAGCAGGCCTGTGGAGGTGTGCTGACATGTGAGCTGCTCAGTGTAGCAGGTGAAAAGTACTGAACAATGCTGATGAGTAGATTCTTTCCTTTTCCTTGAGCTTAGATGTCACATAGGATGAAGCAATATAGAAACAACATGGTGCCAGATGTGGTTGTAATGTCATCCTTCTCAAATTGGCAGGTTTCTTTAAATCAAATTTCCCATAATTTTCCACTGTTATTCTGGGAAGGGGGAAGCACATTGGAGCAGGACAATCAAAAAAATGTGTTTGGGAACTAAAAGTATCCTAGCAGATCTTGCGGGATTTGAATTGGAGCTTTGATAACGAGGGAAGTAGTCGTTCACTCCCACAGAGCAAAGCAAAAGACTTGTTAAAAGCTACACGATGCATTAGGTGACTTATACTTTATGGATTTATTGCCTTTGTACCTTTTTTGCTCATCACCCAGGATGCTGCTTGTACAAAGTAATTCTGGTTAGCTGTAGGTTTGCTCCTGCTGAGAACACCAGCAAATTAGAGGAAAAGAGCTTTACCAGCAATATATAAGAAGTCTAGGAGAACAGCTGGCAGAAAATTAGTACCTCTTGCTATGGGAAGATCAGGAGATGTAGTTCCAGGCTGAAGTAAAGGATGTAAGACAATCCTTGTGCCACCTGGGAGTACCTAAGTACTTTAGCATGCTAGACCTCTCCGTTTGTGCTGGATGTGACGCTGTGGTAATTCCTGTATGCACTGCTGCTACAACAAAAGTTGTTTCTTTCTCTAATGGTACCATTTTACAATTCCTTTTCCACAGTGTACAAACATTCCTTTTTATTATTTGACAGAAGAGATGACTTCTTCAAGTACTCTTGAAAGCGCTGAAACGAGCAGTAAAAGCTTGCTCTTTGCTTCCATGTGTCTAAATTACAGTCGGATCTCTAATGACTGGTACCATGAGACATGGTCATTTTTGTTTGGGTTCTGATCTCGTGCTTTTTATGACCTACTGTAGCCTGGAACTGGCACAGATGTATAAATTAAGGGATGTGCTGTGAATTTACTCAGACTTCGTCATTGAGTACTGTTGCGGTGGCAAACCAACCTACAGATTCCTGATGTGAGCTGTTACCCCTTTGAGCTATGACAGTACTGATCTTTGGCAGTCTCTCAAGTGATACTCTTCAGAGCCAACAGTTCCTAATCTAGCAGGATGGTGTACAGCCCCACTGGGACTTGGAGTTTCTGTGCATGTTGTTGAGGTCATTGGGGCAATTGGAATTTATTTTTGATTAACTGGTGCTCCAAAGGTCTTTGGCTTGACCTCAGAGCTGAGCTAAAATGTTAAAATAGTTATTTTTGCTAATAAATGACTAGTCAGTCTGACAAGTGAAACCTTTCTGGTCCTTGCAGGGAATATCCTTTGTTCTCTGTAAACATTTATGCATCCTATGGAAACACTAATGAGTGTCGGGCCAATCTGAGTACTTCCTTCCTCAGGTCTTGGCTTTGTTAGAGAATCTGCTTTATTCTGAAGGAGGCTTGTGTACAACAGGTGCACAGTATCAAGTGGGGAGAAAACCAAGCGGGATCACTTCAGCAGTGTCTTTATATTGATGCTTCCCACTTCCAGACGGGACCTCCTGATTCTCTCATTAATTTCTTTGCTATTAATATAATTCCTGTTCAATCCTGTATGCATTCCAGAAGCCATAATGATAGTAAACCCATCTTCCGCGTTACTTATTTTGCGGGAATTGCAAATAGGCAGTATTACAGGGCATATAAATAAAACTTGGGAGAGGTGATTTTTCTGTTTCTTCCTTATAAAAATGGCAATGGAACAAGGTCCATCTTGTTTGAACTTCTAGTTTTGGCATTTATTATTAATGCATCTCGCCACAGTATGCCAAAGGCAGCAATGTTCATTGCTTACGACGTGGACTTTAAGTACTAAAGGTTGTAATTTTACTATTTTGTTCCTTGTTATGTTTTATTTTTAGAGTATCCTAATACATTTTTTACTTTGGGTTCACAGGAAAAACAGGTAATTTAAAAACATTTTCCTGTAAAGTGTACTTTTTAGTGGCTGTTCTGATCCTTTCATTTGGCCATTTAAAGGTAAATAAGCCAGTATCTTCAAAGTGTTTTATTCTTATTAAAATTTTAACTCTTTACTTCATCTTTTGTTGTATTGCAGATATGGTTGTAGCCAAAATAGAAGAGTAATCGGCTTTTGTAGCCTCTTAAAGTGTTACTTAGCTTACTCTGTCAAATGTTTTAGTTAAAGTACTTTCAGGAAAAAGTTTTCAGAAGGCTTGGGACTCCAAGTGTGTTGGGACTTAGACCTAGTGGTGGAGTGAATACCTAGAAATGTCAGCTGAAGTCTGCCAGAGCAGCTTTACCAGGGTTGGAGTTGCTGCTGACGGTTCATAAGGCAAAATGTTACTTCTTCTGTTCTGCGGTAGCGGGGCCTCATCTTGCAGGGTTTCGTCCCACGCTGTTGTTTCTGCTCTCAGGCTCCCAGTATGGGAATTCACCAAGAAGAGGGTTTGAAGAAGCGTCTGTCCTTCTAAAAGTTGTCAGGAGATCTGACAGACTGGGGCTAGGGATTTTAATGTTTCGACTCTCTCCTCCGAGTTCATTGTTTTTTCCACTTTCACGTTTATGCTAGCCTGCCATGCCCTGTTCCCGTATGGTGCAGTTCAGGATTCTGCCTATTTTCTTGGATTGCTCTCTCACTAAAGTTTAACGTGTTTGTTGCCCTCTAACGTAGAGCTTTTTCACTTGCCCTGTTTGAGTGACTTTCATCATGTATGTCAAACGGCTCCCTCTGTAATACATGTACAAAACACTGGGGGGGCATTAATTCTGGCAAGGCATTGTAACAGCGAAAAATGCAAGACACGAAGATAAATTTCACCTTTTAGTGTGAAAACTTCCTTCTGCTGTACACTTTGGTCAGATTAGATTGATGATGGAGTACGGGCTTTTACTGTCTTGCACCATTTCTTTGCAAGCACTAAGAGATCTAAAGAGGTCAGGTTGCAGCGCCCAGCTGTTCAGGGAGTCCCATGACATGGCTGAATACGTTGTATTGATTTAGAACAATGTTTTTCTCCAAGTCAGGTGATCAAGAAAATGGTGGTTTTAAAAGATGATTCTGTGTCAGTTTGATACTTAAAAATGAAGTTGGGGAGCAGATTTTACAGGGTGATGTGGAAGCCACAGCTTGGAATGCTGGTTTGGTTGCATATATAATTTTTTTTTTTGAAGTGGTGCCACAGTCTTACCCATCTCAGTTTTCTGTGTTTGTAGATCAAAAGACCTTTCTGTAAAACTGAAGGAGTTCAGGAGTGTATTTCTGGATTGGTGTAGACTTTGCTGCTTTACTTCTCTTTACTTACTGTGCTGCTAGTATAACCATTGTCCATTTTGAACAGGCCACCCCTACAAGTTTTGAGTATTTTTGACCCTAAATACTGTATCAATATTAACAGGGATGAATGTAGTGATCCTTTGGTGCTCCCTGGAGTTATGCCATTGATTTAAATGGCACTTTAGGTTAGAAATGAGCTTGTATGGCCAGGCCTGTAATTTGGGCATGGCCCTGCAGATGTTCTTGGGCTGTACTGTTATAACAGTTCTCCATGAGCTGAGATGCTTTAAGCGTTTAAAAGCTCTTAAAATGAGCTCATTAAGCTGGTTCTGCTACAGAAGACACGACCTTTCTGGTAACTCATAAACCCTTTGGAGATGTGTTAGCATCTGTTGTCAGGCTGAACATAGTCTTTGGGAGTATTACATTACACCATCAGTAAAATTCACCTAAGAACCTACTGCCATGCTGGTTTGATGCTGACTGTAGCCATAAAAAGGATACAGACTAGTGCTTGGAACAGTCATTGGAACACTGGAACAGGCTGCCCAGGGAGGTGGTGGAGTCTCTGTCTCTGGAGACATTCTAAACCCGCCTGGACGCGTTCCTGTGCAACCTGCTCTAAGGTGGCCCTGCTCTGGCAGGGGGGTTGGACTAGATGACCTCCAGAGGTCCGTTCCAACCCTATGATTCTATGACTGGAACATGAGCATGACTTTTTGGTATTGAACTCTGATTTGTGGTTTTGTCTTTGCATTATCTATTTTATGTATCATTAAAGCATTTTACCCTGTAGGCTGAACAAGCCTATGCAAGGGCTGAAGGAGGCTATCCCTCCTCTGTCTCCAAACAGTACTTTGTTCAGAGGAAAAAGTTGAGACATGGGAGCACTGCAACATGGGTTATTGCTGTTCAGTCCTGGGCATCGTGCTGGGGACACTGTTTCACCATTGGTTGTGAGACTGTAGGTATGAAGTGATTTGGGGAGGATTTATTGTAATGAGCCAAATACCTGTTCTGAGCATTTTTCTGGCTCTTGCGTTGAGTTCTATAATCCACTCCCATTGAACTGGATTACTCCAGCCTGAAGCTTAAAAGTTCTCTTTGTGTTGGAGCAACAGGTGTATTCTGTTGCAACTGGGGCAGGGGTTCAGGTGTCATTTAACCAGGGATAGACTGCTCCTTTAAAGAATGTATTAGTAAGGAACCAGTTTGTGAAAGAAAATGGCTTTTTTTTTTTGTTTTGTTGCGTTACTTAATGCAAAAGGTTGTTAGTGAAGTCCAGGGGCACACAATAGCTGATTTGCTGTTGCTCTTCAGTGGCGTGTGCTGTCACTTGCTGGGTTCTTTCAGTGCAGTATATTGCTTGAATACAAGTGGCACTTGGTGAGAAATGAGTATTGGTATGCACAAATTAATGAAAGGTTAGCAAAAAACTTTCTGTAGGGAACTGAACATTCTGAGTTGGAGATGTCAACACCTTTGGGGATCAGGGCCCTACTTTAATTGGTAAAAGGTTTGTGCAGGTTTGGGGGTGGACATCAAGTCTAAAAGGGTTGTATCCTTTTAAAAATGTTCTATTACTGTAAGTAAGCGTAATCTGTTATATTTGAGATGTGGCCTATTTAGGACTGTGCAGTCTCGTAAAAAGCAGGTGTTTGTTTTGCACTACTGCAAATGATTTAGAGCGGAGAGGAAACCCACCCATGTCACCAGCATCATCTCATTCCACTGGAGCACAAACCCTGTTGGATGCTGTCAAAGTCAGGGAACATTCCTGCTTATTAAATTGGTCCAGTGGTAGTGATCTGTACCATAGCTGGGACACTGCGGTTGGTTTATTTTCAGCTGCTGGGATTGAAATTTTTTTGAGTATTCTCATGGAATGCATCTGAACATTCACGTGCATATCTCTCTAGAGAGAATGCATATTTGGAAAGGAAATCTAAGATGATAAATGTCACTAGCTGAATTTAAATTTTGTGTATTTTGCAAACTGCCTTCTTTGTGGTACAGTGCACAGTAAGCAATTAAAGTTGTTCGTTATCTGTAAACAGGACTAGCATTTTGTTTCCTACTTCATATTATTGTTATGAATATGTGAAAAGAATATTGAGTTCCTAGAGGCAGATTTTTGGTATTAAGCATATACTTAATTTTCTGTGAAAATGGGCACTAGAATAATAATTGATCAAGTAGAATAATTATGTTGCAAAAAGCATGAGAAAGGTGAAAGTGAGGTGCTCTGATACGGTTAGAATAAAACAGGGACATAAGTGGCTTTGGAATGAAGGTAATGCTTCTCTGCACAGGAGTTGGTTCTTTTTTCTTGTTCTGAACTCGTTGCTCCTGTTGCATTTAGTGAAGAATGGCTTCAGGTGTTGTGTGTGGAACTGTGGGGCAAAGTCCCTCCAGCTGCATCTTGCCTCATTGTGACCTGTGAGTCAAAAGCTGCCTCTCTGGAGAAAACATAAACCAGCTCTTAGAAAAGCATGTGCTCTTAAGAGCACTGGGTATCTCCAGTTTCTGCTCGCTCTCGTTGCCTGTCAGTCTTTACCTTTTCTTTTTAAATGTTACCTGCTGCTTAGGGTTCTCATTTTCGAACTACAGGGAACACGAATCTCTCCATACAGTGAATTACTCAGCACTAGACCTGACTAGGTATTTTTTAGATGGCAGTCAGAGAGGCATTTGTGTTCTTTTGTTTAGGACTCCTGTAGTCTTAAAAGAATGTGAGAGCAGTCCCTGTAACAGAAAATCCCAGTGGCTGTGACAGTCTCCTGGGAAATGAGAAATCCAGGGTAGTGCCTGATTTCCCAGATTCAAACTAGGATCTGAATCTACTAGAAGAGAGCATTGTGTTGCACAAATCATGGTGGTCTGGGTACATGGTGTTTGTTGATCATTCTTGTTAGGAGAATTGGGAGTTGCAGCCTTCTGTTAGTGAAAGGGGTGCCTCCTGGAAATAGAGATTAGTGCAATAAGGTGTGGACATCTTAGAATTAATTTACAGGATCTTCCAAATAACATAATGTTTATCTGAAGTATTGAAATGTTTTGAGTCTACTTCCTTGCTGGTTTTTCAGTCCCCGTTTTGGTTTTTTCCATGGTCTGTGTAGCTGGCACTTTGGTGGAAAGCAGACCAGGCTGTTAAACAACACCCATTTCCATAGCCAACACTTTTACACCCCTGTGCGTATATCCTTTGTGGTAGGCTGCTTTGTCCGCAACAGCACCTCTTTGTGGAAAAAGCTTTACTCGCCTAAGCGTCAGAGTCTTTAGGTTTGTAAGTATTGTCATTATTTCTGTAGCTCAGTTCTGGGGACATGTAAGGAGACCTGGGCTATCATGTTACAGACCTTTTTCCTTTTGTGTATTAAACTTTTGAAGTCTGCAGTTCAGATCTGGTGGGAGGTTGGAAACCTTGCCTTATATTGAGTTAGAACAGCAAATAAAATTGTGGGCCACATAGTGTGCTACAGCATACATTAACTCAGGCCGTGCTACCATTTACAGCTCTGTCCAGAGCAAACTGCTTGGGGATTGCAGAGAACAACCAGGAGTGGGGCACTGGAACTGAAGGCATAGGAGGGAAGGGGAGAGGGACGCAGACACATACACACACTGATGTGGAACAGGCCAACAAGCCTCTGTATTGTATAATAATCAGAGAAAGTAATAAATACAAGGGGAGAATAAACTGTTCTTCCTCTTAAATCATTCTGTGCAAATGTCGAAGTATGAAAATATTCTGCACATTTTTACACTTAATGTTTCTTGCCTGTGTCAGAGGTCAGTCTAAGCACACGTGCTTTTTTTACACTATGAATTATTCCGTACAACAGTAATTATTTGTTAACATAGAAACTGTGTCCGCTGCTGTGTTGCTATAGAAGCAGCTACTTTCAGATGAATTGTATAGCGTACAAGAAATAAATCATAAGACTGTAAGCGGTATGAATGTCTCCTTTACTGATAAGCTGAGCTACTCAAGTAACTTACTGCAGCATCTTAGAATCACAGAATCCTAGAATAGTTTGGAAGGAAACTCTGAAGATAATTTAGACCAACCCCCTTGCCATGGGCAGGGACATCTTTCACCAGATGAGGTTGCTCAAAGCCCTGTGCCACCTGACCTTGTGGCTTGTGATAAACCACAAGGTGCCATAAACCCTTTGTGCCACTTGACTTTGTGGCATCAACAGCTTATTTGGGCAACTCGTTGCTGTGTCTCGCCACCCTCATCATAAAAAAATTTCTTTTTGTGCAGTCCAGGATACAATTAGCTTTCTGGGCTGCAAGAGCACAACGACAGCTAATGTCCAATTTTTCATGCACTGGTATCTCCAAGCCCTTCTCAGCAGCATTACTCTAAATCCATTCATCCTCCAGTCTGCTTTGATCTTGGGGATTTCCCTGATCCAGCTGCAGGACCTTGGAGTTGGCCTTGTTGAACATCATGAGGTTTGCATGGGCCCACTCCTCAAGCTTGTCAAGGTCCATCTGGATGTGGTCTCCCTTCCCTCTAGCAAACCGTCTGCACCATTCAGCTTGGTGTCATCTGCCAATGTGCTGAGGGTGCACTGAATCCCACTGCCTGTGTTGTTGATGAAGGCATTACACCGGTCCCAGTACAGACCCTCAAGTGGCACCACTCATTATGGTTTCCACTTGGATGTGGACTTGGACTGTATCTCTTCAATTTAGAAGCAAGAATGTTGTGGGGGACCATATCCAAGGCCTTAGTCCAGGTACATGACATCTGTAGTTCCTCCCCTGTCCACTGATGCAATCACTCTGTTGTAAAAGGCCATTGGATTGGTCAGGCTTCAGGTGCTTCAATTTCATTACGCTACAAAACATCTCTTTCCCTTCCACGTTTCTACCTTGCCTCCTGCCTACAACCCCAAGAAAAGGTCAGGGCTCAAAGTGCAGAGTGGGGCTTTATGGCCTTGATTTTGGCAGAGCTCCGATTAGAGCTCTAAAAGAATTTCGCAGACACTGGTAAGCTGTCTTTTATTTTCTTTTAGCTTTTTTTCTTAGTGTTACAGGATCTACTCTGATAAATGCTGCTTTCTCTGGCCTGAATGATAGGGCAGTGTTTCCAATAGCGATAGGAATTGTTCAGTCGGGGCAGAATTGGAAGTGCAGAGATGGGTGGATTTTGTGGCTGGGTTTGAGTGCTCCCAGGTAATCCTGGAGAGTGTTGTGCTTTTGTTTGACACCAAGACTTGCTGCTAAGGTTCAGATTTGGAGTGTGACAATTTTAGGTATGTGAGTAGTTGCATCTGAAGAACAAAAGAAGCCAGGAGCAGTTCCTCAGTGGTATAGCTATGTGAGTGGGCCTGATTGACATCCAGATGCCCAATCTGTCCTTTTTCTCCTTTCCCTCAGGGTAGCTGTGGCCAGACTGCCTGGAGGACAGTTACTAATACATCTTGCCCGTAGTGCTGCAGCCGGGCACTGTCTGTTGTGGGCTGGTGTGAAGGACGACTGTGCTAACAAATAATTTGGGTGGTGCTAGGTACTGTTCAAACTTGTACCTTGCCCCTGTTTTATTTACTAATATAGTCAGCAAGACTGCTTTATAGCCCGTAAGTCTCTCTAATGTGAGCATGTAGGATGGATACAGCCTGAGAGATGTAGACTGATGTGCCTAAAAATGGGATTTAAGCGTAATGTGCCTGAAGCCTAAAACAGAGGTACAGGAGACCTGTGTTCTGATAGCTGTGAAGTTTGCTAGGTGCTCGCAGTCACCCAAGGCCAGTGCTGCTCAGGCTTTGCAGAGCCTTAGCTGGAGGCACCCCCTGGTTTCTCTGCATTGCTGGGTTTGCCTCTGGTATGTGTTACCTTCAGAAGACTGGGAGCTAGGGGCTAGTATCTGTGATTCACTGCTCATAGAAACAAATGCTGATGGAGACAGACCAGAAAGAATGAGAAAACCGTTATGTACTGAAACAGGATTCTTTTATTTCAGTGCGGTACAAAGAAATAGGAGTTACTTTGCTTTGAATGAAAGGACTGAAACTAAAAAATGAAGTAGATGAAATACATTCGTGTAGTACTAGGAATCCTTGGATATAAAAGCGGTGAAAAATGATAGCTACAGTGTAGCAGCATAAAATAAATATTTACATACCTTTAAACTAATGCCTTACTTCCTTGATTTAGTGTTACATCATTGGTAACTTAGTTTCCAGCAGTAGAATAGATCACCACTGACAGTGCTGTCTTTCAGCCCGTCATTTCCTTATGTCGAAAATGCAGGGGTACAGCAGCAACACACTACCAAGCCAGCTCTCCAAAACCTCAGCAAAACCAGTCAGCCTCTCTCTTTTTTTTTTTTTCTTCTCCTTTTCTTCCTAAAGAATGAATCTGCTCAATTCTGTTAATTACACTGAACTTTGGTTACGTGTAGTAACACTGTAAACAGTGGGCCCAGTTCACAGTCACCTAACATGAACTCATTGCATTAAGGTCATGAGAAATTACTGTTAAAAAAACAGAAAAAAAGATTGCTACATTGTCGTCCTGCAGCACCAAACACAATAGCTGCTCAGTTTCAGACTCCTTAATTAAAGTAGTGGTTTTCAACTTGAATCAGGACAGGTCATCTGTTTTCCTAGTAAGTGTTGATGAATTACGTTTTCAAAGCTTTGAAAACATACTGACATAGTGGTTTGTAGCAGAGTGTATAGCCCATTTACAGACTGTTTTTTTTTCTTTAATAAGTAAACATTAATTACACAGATATTGCTGTGAACCAAGCCCATTGTCTAAAGGAAGCACGTTTCCTGCCAAACTAAAAGTCTTTACCTAAGAATATGTTCTTATAATGATTTATAAGGATTTGAATAGCTGCTGTGTAAGTTATTAAAATCACGTGTCTGCCTGCTTGCACTTTGTGCCAACACAAAAAATGGATAAACATGCAGTAAAATGTAGCATTATTTAGAAAATAATGTGTAAAAAAAACCATTCAGTATCTTATATTAAAGCATTTACACTGCATAGGCATTCCTATAAGGATATAGTATAATAAAACTCCTCAAATATACAAGCATGCAGCAATTGCCTTATATTCACAGTTCTAGAAATGATCACATGTTGATTTCCTCAAATATAAATTGGATTATCCAAAATAGATTTTGCAGCCACTCTCCTTTGCAGTGGCAGACTCTGTTCCTCATGTGCATTGCAGATACTGACCTATATAACAGGCCTAAGCTATGCCCCTGTATTGTTCACACCGGTGATAAATGCTGTGTCTTGAAATGGGAAGGATAGTGAGAAGTCACCCGTACTTCTCATAGTAGAACTTGGAGATGCAATGCTTGAATTGAACAAAATCTATAAGCGTATTTATTGTATTCTCCTTAGAGAGTAACTCTGCAGCCTTGCCACACATCTAGCTACTGCATAAGCTGGCCATGCAGTTTTCAAAATAAGTTTAGACGGATTTTTCTATTTGATATTTTATTCCATCAGAAGAGGTATAGCACTAAACTTACATAGTACATATCCTTTTTGCTCTGCAAACTTTAAGATTCCTGCTGCTTTTAGATTGCGTCGAGAAATACAATGCAGTGCCAAAGTCACACTCATAGATTTAAGATACGTTGTCAGAGAGGTCTTCTTTCTTCCTGTACTCTTCTGAAGGCGGTGGTGTTACAAACGATGGTGAGCTTGGACCATCTTATCTGTCTGAAGATGACACTGCCTAGATTACACCCCCTCTGTGGCTGAATGCCACCTGGAGGGTAAAGTTGAGGTCCTGTAGCTTGAAGTTGACTGTGGTTTTGACTTGCTTGTTATTGCCCAGCTTGACAGGTGAACACGATGTGTGACTCCAGGACAACAGCGAACAGAATCCCTGGAGGCAAGGCTTGCGTTAGTTGTGTGAGGTTTGCAAACTTGGGCTCTCAATCCTGATACAGGTTTCAGATATGCAAAGACAAAACCAGATAGAGGAGTCCGACTGATTTAAAAAGCTTTTCCCCATCCAGATGTTTTTCCGGTAGTGCCTGTATTCTGCTTTTGTCCTGACTCCCCTTGTCTTCTTATATCGTAATTTGTGTGTCTTTAAACAACATGTGTATGTACTTCCTGTTTTCTGAGCACTTCAGGTAAAGCCAATGGAAGTAACCTTGTAGGATGTTACAGCACCAGAGATGCAGGTTGCAGGGATTCATCCCTGTGTACGAAGCAGCAAGGGTTTCGGAAACAGCATGTAGGAAATAGCTTGAAAAGGAAAAAGTCAGGAGGCAGAGGGGGAGATAACAGAAACATCTGCCAATGAAAAAGGGGAGTGAGGAAAGGGAAGAGAGAATCGGGGCAGTGGTTGCTGTTCTCTGATTTAGAAAAAAAAGAAAAAGTATAATCCTCTCTGGAATGTTCAGTTCAGAGAGAAACATTGCCCTTTGTTTTGTTTTTTCTTTTTTTAAAAGTGAGCTTTGGCATGCATGTAACGTGGGAATGAAAAGGCGAGTAGATGGCTTTGGTAAGTGCTATCAGAAACTGTTACATTAATGTACTTCTGTGCTGTGGCCAGGAGTTTACTTTCGTAGTTCATTATTCGGAGTCTCTTTATGTGTGCATATTCCTGTTTTCTATTAAAGGGCACGTGGTCCTTTCCAGTGAGAGCTGTACTATTTCCTGTCGGTCTTATTGAAGAGTAGGGCAGCAGTGGAGCAAGTCATTGTACTAGAGATGTTCCAAGCTCTTCTGGCACAGATACTCGTTTTTCCTCTGAGGATGTGCCTCTGTGCATATGTGTGTGTGGAGCTTCAGCTCTGTATTTGGAATCTGATACCAGGACATTTGGAATGTGATACGGGGCATCTGAGTGCTTTTATTGTATCAACTGGCACTTGGAAAATGGGCTCCCAGTTTATTTTATTTGGCTTGCTTGCTGCCACAGATGTTGCTTTTCCGCCTTTCTCCAGATTTGTTCACTAAGAAAGATCTCTGTGTTGATATCTGAAGACACAAATGCTATGAGAAGAGACTTTTTAATGATAATTTGGCAGTAGGGTTTGTATAAATATACACAGAACCCCTTTTTTTTTTGCCTACCTTGTAAGCTGTATACGGCCATGGATGGACCTGAGACTTTGAATGCAGAAACCTTTGTACAACATATCAAAGGTAGTGGTTCACAGATTCTTCACTGCATGTCTGCTGTATTTAGAGCAGCAGTTTAGATGTGGGGACTGTCCACCACGTAACAGTGTTTTGGTTTATAAATTTCAACTTCGTTAATCTGACGTACTGCACTAGCCTCTCATTCTTTTTCCAGTTCTCATTTATTTTTTTAGATGTTGCAAAAATGAGAACGTCTCCTGCTTTGGATCCTGGTTTCTTAGGCACTTTAGTATTTGTACTGAGTTCTTTGGGTTCCTCACTGAATCTCAGACTCATTTTTCTTTCCACAGGGAAAATTGTAGTTTGGAAATTTCTTTGAAGAATCTGGAGATTGTTACAAGCAGATGTGACAGCTGTCTTGAGTATAGTGAGGAGGAGGAAACGGAGCTTTCCTGAGAAGCCTGACAGTTTGCGTTTGCTGCTAAGCTGTGAGCCCCAAGTTCCCACAGGTATGCACCGCCTTTTGAGAATTAGTAAAAGTTGGATGTGTAGGATCTTTGTTTCTTATTTTTTTAGAAACCTTATCAGTTCTATTTCTTGTAGCAACTTGGGCTATTCCTTGAAAAGAAGAGACAGTGCACTTTGCACTTTTACCCGTCTCTTCTACCCCTCTTACAAAGTGAAGAAATTAATTGATTTCCTGAGGACAAGGGGTGTTTGACCTCTCACCTTTTCATGCTAGAGTTAGCCGCACATTTCAGCCATTGTAATTCTGGTTGTATGGTAAGGAATGGTTTACACTAGACTAACATGTGGCCAGCAGAAGAGGTATTTATATCACCAGAAGAACCTCTACCTCATTTAAAGTTTGCCGAATATTCTACCTTCCCCCAGTCCCCGAATCTCCTCTTCTTCCAGATCTTGCACGTCTCTCCAGGTGAAGAATTATGAGGCATCCGGAGTTATGTGTTTGACCTCCTTTATTATGCTTTCTCTAGTGTCACATTAGGTGAGGGAGCTCTCAAAGGGCAAAAAGCATATTGAGCAGCTAGCAGTTTTCATAAGAAGCAGATAACCAAAATACTTTGTTTTCCTTGCTCCTCAGGCAATGACAAGTGAAAACCTGGCCTGGGTTGTTGACGAAGCCGGAGACAGTGAGAGGACAAGTGAGATTAGGATAGCGGCCCCCTGATGTTTAGAAAGAAACAGCTGTCTCTTCCAGAAGCATCTTTTCTGTCAAGTTTCAAGAAAAACATGAATGCAGGTACAGTGTAATTTGAAGAAATGCAAATGAGGAATAATGTGGAGCGATGGAATACTGAGCAAGTCCACTTGAAAACATTTGTTAGCAAGTCAGTCAATAAAATGTCCCACACGCTTCCATTTGAAGAGCTTCTCATTTTGTGTTATATGCTGCCCTGCTTAGACAACACTCTGTATAATGGTGCATGCCTTTAATCTTTAACATAACCTGTATTGTTCATGTTTGTGGCTGTGAAACATAAAGGAGCACAAAGTAGTCCTCTGAAATGCTACAGTGCTCGGCCATTTTACTATACTTTGTGTTCTGTAGCCTGACTGAGCCATCAATCTGATTTCTGTTCTTAAAGCGGAAATTATCATGTTCATTTTAGAGGTTTTAAAGGAATTACTGAGTCTCTCTGTAAAATTGCAGTGTAGAATTTGTTGTGAACAAAATAGAGCTAGCTCTGTTGACTATAGCTGAATAATTTGCAGCCAGAATTGAACTGTGCTCTTAAAATTTAATTCTAGCAGGGTTTTCAGAAACGTGCCACAGTAGCTGGATTTTTGTCCTATGTGTATTTTGAATTTTAGGGAAAAACCTGACCTTAGCGTGTTGATGCACTTGGGGTGTACAGATATTGAATAGAAATGTGCTTTCATGGAAAAACCCCATTTAAGTTACTGCGTTGAACCACTCAGTACAGCTGGATTCTTCACCCAAGTCCCACAGCCATTTTCTCTGAAGCCCACGCAGGGCTAATCCAAACAGGAGGGGCAATAGAAAGCCCCACCGTAGTATAAGACTGGAGTTTATCTACTGGCTTCAGCATCCACACACTGTAAAGCATGAGTTCTTTTCTTGTCTAAACTATTTTGAATGAGGTCTTTTTTTACATGCTAGTTTGGCAAGCTTCTAAGGCATTTGTGCAAAGTGATGATGCAAGAGCAACCTGATTCAGCATTGAGAAATTCATAAATAACATCCAGCGGTAATTAAAGTGAAAAACTGCAGCTAAGAAAAGCAATCACTCTACAGTATCAGTTGAGCTACTATACTCCGCAGTATCAAAAGTGGAATATGTTTACTGCTGCAGTCAACTCAGGAGGTATCGTTGTGAATTTTAAATATACCAAGGGTTCATTTTGTTTTTTTACATAGATTGAATTGGATTAACAGTGATTAAAAAAAACCCAACCCATGAATATATACATATAGAAAGGATAGGAGTGGAAGAAAAACACCGTGCCAGCAATCTGGACCATCTGGAAACATACCATACACGTAGTCAGTATTTTTGTATTAAAATGAAGGGTTAATTTTGAAGTCCAAAATAGTTTTAACATAACTTGTCGCTCTCAATTATAAGGCCATTCTCAGGCGTCAAGTGCATGATAACTCAAAATGGCGATATTTATAAAGGACTTCAGTTTGAAGAACTGGAATAGCCAGCTGATATCTTAATGAGAAAGTCTGCACTATTTTCATTAAGTACCCACTAAAGTCACAAAAAAAAAAATCTATAAATGCTTTGTCTGGTTTTCTCCTTAGATTAGGGTTAAATGGCAGATAACATTCATACACAGCTCTGTTGAGCTTTGCATACATAAAAACTGAACAACTAAGCAGTAGAATTTAGGTATCTAGTACTAGAACAAATAATGAGTAGGTCTTAAAAGTAGCATTCTGAGACTTTTTTTAACATGTTTGTCAAGCTCTCCTCTGAACCACCTGCAGAGCCTGGATTTACTGGAGGGAGCACTGGGCCCTGTACTGTGTAAAGCTTTGTACAGCATGGCCCTAAATTCAGTTCAAAGATGCATTATTTTGGGGAAAAAGTGAGGGGGAAAAAAAGAAATCTGGCAAAAACTTGAGTCTGTTCCTGTCAGGGTACAGCTGTTGCCGTTGTGCTGTGGCATGTCATCCAGGCTTTTCTGGTCGTCAGAGCGAGGGTGAGAGCAGTTGTGGGTACCAACCAGTTCATGCTTCAGGCAGGAAGAAGTGGTAGCCAGCCCAGAGCAACTGGAGACTTAACATCACAATTTGTTAAGCAGCCACTGCATGATTTTTGGACTTCATCCTGTGCTTAAAGGAATTTCTTCAGCTACGCTCTTGGTATTAGTCAGGTGTTGGGGGAATTCAGCTTTTATTTATTTTTACACCTTGGCGGGTGTGGTGTGGATTAGTTGAGAATGAAGACAGAACTAATTTGTGAAATTTAATTCTAGAGCAGGGCTTTGATAAAGATGCTTAGGTTTACATGTGCTTGTGGTTTGGAATGTCGTCTCACATTCAGTTTTTGTCTTTTTGTGACTCTAGTTTTAGGTACTAACCTGTAAACATCACAATATGGAACCAGATACAAGATCTTCATCAGGACTTCACATGAGGAACAGTTGAACAAAAACTCATACGAATAAGGCACTAGTAAATGTTTGCAGCAAACAACAATTACAGTCTATGTTCTTTAAGAATAAAGCTGTTCTGTTTAGGAAATTGCCTTTAATATGACGGAGTTACCGATACAAGTTAGAAGGGGCTTAGAGAAAGTGCATCTTTTGGATTATGCCTGTGAGGTCTGTGAGAAACCACTGAATGTGAATCCCCGTTAAGCCTGCACAGCGGTGATGTTCAGGAGAGCTAAAGCAAGAAGAAACTTGTCTGGATTCCCATTCCTGCTAAATCAAGGTGAAGTCACTGATGGATCTGCTACAGATTTATTCACATTGGTAGAAGGATCTGAAGCCAGAATCGGGGCTGCTGTGGCAAACCTAGTTAAACAGTAACAGTACTATAATTGGCTATAATCCCCTTAAACAGCTTCAAATAAGAATCTGATGGTTTTAATTTCCTACTTGCTGAAGTCCAAGGATGCACTTTGTCTTTTGGCTAATGTGACAGAGAAAATCCGGTTGCTGTTTTAAACAGTAATTAAAATATCAATCCATACTTTATACCAAATGAAACTTGTCGCTGCCAGTCTGGTTGTAGGATGGCTGACTGCTATTTTGTGTTACAAGTTGCTCAAAAAAACCCCCCAAACTCTTCCATTCATAAAACCAGAACATGCTGCCATTTTAAAAACGTACTTTGACATAGCAGCTGTTTTGGGGGGGTTCATTGAAGCACCAGAATTTATTCATCAAGCCAGTAAGAATGCATTTGTAAACTAATAGATCTGGTTAATGTTAATGCCTGTATGTCCCTAGGATCTGTCCCGTAAAACTGCTCCATCCACGTCCCTCATTTGGTATACTACATGGAAGGGCAGTGGTAACTCCACAGTCTGATCTCATCACTAAATCCTGCTCTGTAAACAGACAGCTTCACTTGAGCATCTGACAAATCTCTGTTCCACTCAGATCCTCCATTATTTGTACAAGACGTCATTTAAAATACTTTGTAAAAACAAGTTTCTAGTATCCATAACGCAAGAGGGAAAAAATACCAGTGATTAATTCCTGTATATTATTGCCATCGGCTGCTACAAATGACTGCTCTGGACAGTGGGGTTTTTCTGTTTGCTTGGGGGTTTTTTGTATTATCCTATGTAAGGACTCAGTATTAAATCTCAAGCTTCAAGGTCACCCATCCCTGGGCACCTCAGAACCTTTAAAAATTCTCAGCCAGCTTTTGAAAATATGGGGGTTTTCTTTGGGTTTTTTTTTAGCTTTGACTGATAAAACTAAACTCACTGGTGGTAATAAGTTGTCTGAATTTTTCACCAGAAATTTGGCCTAATATTTATTTCTAAAACAAAAAAAAACCCCAAATAAATCAGGTGCTGGGGAACTCTCTCCCGTACTTGCTATACATATTCTGAAGTTATATACAGAAGGAAGAAAATACAGAAATTTCTCTTCACAAAGATCTTTCCTTCATAGCAACTAAGGAAACCTTTTTCTTCTTAAATAGTTGTTTCTTACGTGAATGTCAGGATATGTGCAGTTTTCTGTGTGTGGGAGGAGGCTAATAAATGGCATGTGTTTATCTCAATATTAGGACATGCTGTTGAGCATTAGAGCTGTGCAGAATCTTTTCTGTAAAAGATGACAACTTTCAGTAAGATGATGTAAATCTTGGCAATTGCAAAAGAAACAAACATTCTTGGTCAAAAGTGTGCCTTTTGCAGTCATAACTAGTTTTGTGGTGTGTCTGTCTCTAGCTGGTAATTTGAAGTTGTGCATGTGTTACCCTGTAAGAATTTCCTAAGCTGTGCTTACTTGAACATAAATTTGAACTTTTTTTTAACCTTGTAAACGAAACCCGTGTTTCTTGAAAGTCAAGGTGGGTTTTTAACTTGTTCTTCAGACTCGAGTATGTTGGGATGTATTTGGTTCCCTTTCTGCTTGTGAAGTGTGCCTTCAGCGACACACAGCCAGGTGAGAAAAGTCTGCATTTTGAAAAAAGCTCTGGGAATATTTAACAAAATGCAGAATGCAGTTTGCTTTCGTGGCCGCATTTCTTCAACAGAAGCAGAGGGATACTAATGAAACAGTTTTGTAATAAACCGAAGTGCTACAGCTCTGACTGGTGAAAAATCTGCTGTCGAAAATTGATAAGTATTTTTTTAAGGAGCAAATTGAGGCTTCCACAGAACACTTGCTTCTTGTCACCATGCAGTTGTGTTTGTAGAGGCACGCTATTCATGGCCGCTGAAACCGGGGCCTAAAAGAAGGCATCCCATTTCTGTTTGTGCTGACGTATTCACCTCTATGGATGACATTTTAACAAAAAATGCCATTTCGCAATTACTATTTTTTAAAGTAAAAGTTAGGAAAGAAGAAACTTCCAGGTATAAAACCAAACCAAATTACCATATGATTGTTTAACAACAATTATTGCATGATTTTTGCATAACTCTCGACCTTCCTAAAAAGCGTATTTGATTTTTCTGTGTGCGTTGGTTGGATAATCAGTCATCACGCAACTGCTGAGTCCACTTGATAATATTTAACTTGGGGAAGAAATTTTCTAGAGATTACAAAAAAAAATAATATGAGTCCTAGGTCTTTGCTGTTAATACAGAAATGTTCATTGTTAGATGAAACATAGTATAATTGGAAATAACTATTTGTTGAAAGGAATCCACACTACTGTGATTAAAAATCCATTTATCCAAGAGGCTTTAGGGATTGTGGTGAATTTGATGAGGCCAACTCCAAACCCTCAAAACCTCCTCATACTTTCAGGCCAGGTGATGAATGAATGACCAGTCATGTGACTGGTATGCATTTTAAGGCTAGTTAGACGTGGAAGAGTGATACTCAAACTAAATGCTCAAAACTAGGAAATACTCGCATGGCTGGGTATTTATTTAAAGGAATGATTTATATGGGTGAAAAAGTTTGCTTGTTCCTTTATGTTTTCTAGTACAGTAACCCTACCACCTACTTGAACGTCACTAATAACTGAGCTTAGTATGCCAGTTCATAGCTCGAATCTTGGGTTTGCCTCAAGGTTCGTTCTGGCCAGGGTGGCAGTTAGGGAAAAGGCCTAAAACTGAAACAGAAGAATTGACACACACTGTTAAATTCAAATGCGGAACATTAAAATTAACATGGAAGCAGAAATGACATTCAGTGTCAGAAGTAACAAATTTGAAAGTCTTAAATAGTTCAATATAGAGAATATAGTTCAGACAGTTTTTATATAAGTGTGCTTTTTCCTAAAAACATCCCCCCCCCAACCAAACAACTTTTTTTTTTTTTGCTTTTTCTTTAAATCTTCTGTCTGTAAATACGAAAGAGGGTCACACCCCAGCATAATTCTTCATTGCCATACTGAACAGTGAAATAGTCTTTCTAATTCGCATTGCTCATGGCAGTCTTGTTTGACGTTGCTTTATTAAGTTTGTGATTAAAGCAGTTGGGGATTTTTGTTGGTTGTAAACTTTTGGCGTAATGTGAGTACCAGTCCCTTTCAAAAACAGCCTTGAGTTGCTTAATGATGCTTGTGCTGTTCCCCGCGTCTGCCTGGTTGATAACAAGGCCAGCTCCGGCATTCTGCGTGAATGCATTTCCTACCCAATCAAAATTACCTACAAGTGAAGGCAGGAACATACAGTGAGTTTCTAACATTAAAAAAAAAAAGAAAGAAAAGTGCCGTCTCCCTAAGGGCAGTCCAGCCCCCTTTCCCCCAGCACCTACCCGGGCAGAGACACAAGTTTTCTGTTGTAGTGAGAAAGAAGAAGCTCCATTACGTACCAGTCTGTAGTGCAATTCGCTTCTGTAAGTTTAACAGCTTTAAGCCTTCTTAAGCAAACCCAGGTTCTTTCAGTTATTCAAAACTACGTTGCACGTCCTTTTGCATACATTGTATTAGTACTCCATTTACTTTCCCCATTGGCCTTTTCAGTGCCAAGAATTAAACCACATTTTTTTGACATACAAATAATTTAAAGTAGATGGGATGGACAGTGGTTGCTCCAGGACGCTGAACTGACCCAATAGCTCTTTTACAGATTATCCATTGATAGATACTATTTCAGGAAAGAGAAACAGGTTTTACTCGTTTATGCCAGTAATTACCACCTTTGATGAAATCTAAGGTAACGAATGAGCATTTCGGATCCTGGGGATCGCAAGGCAAAGAGGACAACTGGGTTAATGGAAAACAGGTAAAGCAAGTGTTTCAGTTACTTCTTTTTATTGCACTAAAACTGTAACTAAGTTCTGCATTTATAACACATGCAGGATTTTGGAGAAAAAAAATGCTGATACCTTTTAAAACAACTCTGAACACCGATAAAACATGAAGGTATCTGAGAAGTGTATACCCTTCCAGCATCATTTCAGCTACTTCAGCAGGAAAGGTTAAGAATTCTAAAGTTGTGAAGGATGGCAAATTGAAGCCTCATCACATGGGACACTTCTTCCTAGGCTTTCAAGTAAAAGATGTGTCAGGTCCTTAACTTACATTGGTATTACTTTCACAGAGCTTTGAATATTTCTTGATTTTATTTATATATATCTAAGGATGTAAGGACAGTGGGAAATTAAAAAAAAACCCTTCAGCTAAGAATCCAGCTGCATAGACAAGTTATAAAGTACTAAAATTTGATCTGGTTCATGGAGGGAATTTAAAGTAGAGTAAAAAAAAAATGATTGGGAGCTGGTTTCATAAAACACCTGGGAGATGAGAGAGGAATAAGCTGCACTATTTGAAGTGACAAGATTTGGACGGGTGACGAGAGAGAGGTGTGTTTAGAGCCCATCAAGGCGAGCTGGTTCGAGCAGCTGTTGGTTGTGTCTCAGTGATTCAGTGAGCATTTGACTGATAATAAACTTTTGCTAGGTGCCACCCAGCGACTTTACTTAAATACAGCTTTAAATCGTCATACCAATTAGTTACGTACCTAATGTTAATAAAAGGAGGGTGTCTGAAATGCCTTTACAGTAAATGGAATAAGGTTTCAGAAGACGAGGATGAAAGGCATTTGTACAGTAGTCACTGGGACTGACCACAGCTTTAGTGGTAACATGGGAAATGGAGAGCAGCCCGTCCTCACTGGGCTGCAGGAACAGAGAGGATGTTAATAACTCAATCTGCTCCTACTTCCCAAGCGTGTTGTATGTGTGCTTTCAGTCTGTTTTAAAATACTGAAAGCAGAACATCGGTTTTGAGAAACTGATTGATAAGCGGGAAAAAAGAGTTTTTAAATGAGGAGAGGCTCAAAGCTCATCTTCATCCAGGTTCCCAAAGAAATGAGGCTATTATTTTAAATTAACAAGCAATTCAGCTGTAGATTCCTCATTTACAAATGGGTGTTATTTCAGGCATTTGGATACAAAATAGAATTTTTGAGATGTGGTTACTCACCAATGTATGCAGCTCCATCAGTTACCATGTATTTGTTACGATTTAATTTGGGAAAGGAGGTGTTCTTCTGTTCTTTCAGAAAGCATGCGCTCTCTTCCTCCAGGTCAAAGAATTTCTGCCATGAAATAGAATGGAGCAGAGGTTAATGAGAACCCTTCTCTAATGGGCAGAAAAAATACGGCCTGTTCTCTAGTCTTTATTGAAAATGAGTTAGTGCTATGGAACAGCTTGAGTTTTTAGAGCCAAGAATTAATTTTAATAAAACACTGCACATTGCATTTCTCTACGTTCTCATAGCTTGTGACGCTCACTGGGCCTTGGCATTCTGAACTATACGAAGTGTATGGCTACCGCATACTAAAAACCACACCGTACCAGGTAATAAAGGCTGTGAAATGAACAAAAAACCCTCCATCTTTTGTGTTGTGCACGATAAGAGCCAGGAACTTTCCTTTAGCTCATTTCCTCATCCGTCAGGGGTCATGGGGGTTTGAAGTCTGCTTCGGGCTCCAGATTGGCAGGCACACCCTCAAGCTGAATTAATACCTTTATATTACACATTGCATAGCTTCCAACAGGAAATTTGCTGATTTCAGAAACTTCTCAGGATTAAATCTGATATGGAGAGATCAAATTTACCAGACAACAAGAGGGAAATGCATCTGTTTTACCCTAAAGGGTGAAATCTGAGATAAATTTTTTGAATATTCTTTTTTGAGCTACATGCACTCTTTGCCTGCATCAGTGCCAGACAAAAATGAGATTTCCACTACAAATCTAAGTATTGTTTGTTTCATCAAGGAAACTAATTGCTAGACACAGATTCCAAAACCAGAAGTAGAGAATAACACAATGAAGGATAAATACAATATTTACTGCATGACTGGGAAACTTTGATTGAGGTGATGGTGTAGCTCCTCAGAACAAACAATTCACATTGATGAAGGTACTGGCTGTACATTGCACCCGCTTCAGACACTGAAAAACAGTATTAAAAAACCTCACCCCAAAACTCCTTGGTCATTCTTAGGGCGTCTGTTTCCCATAATGCAAAACTCATCTCTTGAACCAATGCTCTTTTTGATCCAAACCTTGAACAAATCCTATTAGGTTATGGAGATGCCTTTACGAATAATCTGCTACTTTGAAACCCCCAACTGCAGAATGCTAAATTCATTAGTGATCTCTGTGGTAGGTGACCTCCCCAGTTTGATTAAATCAAGGAAGGGAGTGCGCACAGCACACAGACGAGGCATTCCATAAAGCGTCCTTTACCCGGCCCGTGGGGTAGGTCGGTTTGAAGCTGGTTTGCAGTAAACGGCTCGACCATTGCAAAAGATGTTGTTACTGATTCCCAGGAATGCCAGCTTTAGGTTTCATACCACTGGGTGCTTCAGAACTGCATGTAAATACTATTTAGAAAAAAATAAAATTCTTGATCATCAGTCCTGATCATTACAGTTTCACTGGAGAACTCAACCCTTAAGTTCTGAACAGGCAATTAGTATTACCAAACCTAACAAAATGGATTAGCTGCAGACAAAAGGTAGATTAGCCCAGAGGCTGCGGTTTATCTAACCCTTCATGCTGCGGGCTCTGTCAGGATCTCTCTCTTCCCCATTGGAAAATACACCGGGGTAAATTTGCTGTTGTCAGAGGTTGTACCAAAATTGCCTGGAAGAACTCTGTGCGAAATACCAATTCCGTCAGTGAGGAGGAGCATCTCTGTCCTTGCACTGACCCCACTCCCCCTCGATGATGGAAGTTTATTAGGCCTGAAGCAGTTTTTAGTGCATTAGAAATAAAATTCGAAACACTGGTGTTTTTTCAGTGCCCAAATACTGGATGGTACTGTGGTGCAGCTTTATAATTTATAACGATCACAAAGTTGTTTTCTTAAACAGTCTCTGAATTTTGTATGTCATTGCATGCTTACTTACCTGTACATGGCACTGTTATTTTCCACAGCTTAAGTTTTGTAAAGAGTTCAAATTCTAGCAAAATCCCAAAGATAGTTTTTTGAATTCAAAAACAAGCACAACAACCCAAAGAGGGATTGCTTTCTAAAGGGCATTAAAAAAGATTATTCTGTGTAAAACTGTTCTTGAAAGGAGATTTATATTGTATATTCATGTCTATCTAAGGTACATGGAGAAGTCATACCTTATATTACAGATTTTTAACATCACTAACAATTACAGCATTACACTTTTTAAAACAATTGGAACAAACCATCTCAAGCTCTGTAAAGGAAAGTTTACCAGATAGCAGGGGACAGTTCTTAGACAACATCAAGACTTGCAACTGTGTGCCTGGGGAACTGCTCTACAAACGCACGCACACCCACCGCAGAAATCAGGTACTTCACCAGCCAGAGGTGGGTCTGAATATTTCTGAAAGGGTCTACGAATTTTCGGATAAAGCCGGAAGAAAATGTTCATGTTTTTTGTGGCCCCACAAAACAGGAACAGAGATGGTTTGCAGCCACAGGGTGTCTGTCCCTCACGTGTACTCGCAGTAACTCCCCACAGGGATATGGAAGATACTGTGCCACTAATACTAGTATTGTAGGGAATAGTCTAAAACTGGAAAATGGGTAAAGTATTCACGGCCAGAAAACAAAACGCCACAAGCTGTCTTCTTCCCAGTGTTACAAGATTTAGCAAAAAATTACATACCTTGATGTAAAAATAGTGAAGCACAATAACCGTATAAGCTTAGAGTTGTCAAACAGAGATAAGATTCAGCAGACGTGCTGAATTGAAAAATCTGTATAATAATTTTGTAAGAGAGAAAATACCAGATTCAGGCAGGAAAAGAGAGAAGGCTTGAAAATGTGATGTGTTCTCCAGCAACAGCAGAGAAGGGCTTAATGCCTTGACAGCACAGGTGCCAGTGGGGAAACCCATCTGCCCTCGCAAGCACAACACAGGAATGTAGCCCAGATGAGCGAGTGAAGGAGCACAGCCCAGCGTCCGCCAACACGTGCCTTCGGAAGTACCATGTTAATAATACACCACCACCATCTTTTCCATCCTTATTTTAGGAGTTTAGAGCTTTATAATTAAATTAGTGCTTAGGAACAAAGGTTTCACAGTTAATTCGTGACACTTTTGTTTATTCCTAGGGCATTTCTGGCTTTCTGAGAATTAGTGAAAGGTTCAGTTTTTCCTGCCTTTCACCTCAGCAGGAATATACCAGCACACCTCACAAAGAGCCTCCAGAACAACTTGTGCTGTAGCTGCATATGTCTGGTCCATGCTGTGCTGTCCAGGTCTCCAATTTCTAAAGACACTTTGTTCTAGTTCATACTTTCCCTGAGCCCTTCAAAAACATCCACTTTTCTCTATTCAGACCCACACCGAGCAGCACTGGCCCCTTCCTACTGCACCTCCCACAGTCAGACTGAGCATTCCCGCACGTAACAGGGTCCTGCACATATTTACAGGGTCAGGCACACAAAACTTAAGGAGTATTGGAAGTAAAATCCCAAGAGGCACAACGGTGAGCTCTTCACCTTGAGTTTACCCTTCACGGTTCAAGCTTTAATTTCATGCCCACGTGTGGTTCAGTGCAGGGGACGGAGCTCCCTGAATGAGCAGATGCGCTCCTTGACACTTGGCTGAGTGCTCACAGCATTTGTTCAGGCCTCAAACAAAGCTTTTGCTTCCTGAGTTCTTCCCAGTGATCATTTTTTTGGAGTACTTGTGTTGAGTTCACCCTCTCAAAGCAGCTGCAGTTGAATCCAATAATTATTAATGCTTATATGAACTAGACTCGGAGTGAGATGCTGAGGAACGCCTAATTAGGGATTAATCATTTTCTGACGGCATTGATGATACTAATTGCCCAGCATTGCCAAAGTTTTGTGGTAAAAGGGAAAAAAAACCAGCTTCTAGATAGAGCACACTTACAATTCAGTGTTTGCCCCTAGGAAGTCAAGCCGTGCAATTCCTGCCTTCCTGCCCTCGCCGGCAGACTGAGAAATGACGTGCACGCGTTTTGGCTCAGGACGCTGCCAGGCACAACAGGTTTGCAGTGCCCTGGTTCTAACTACGTACTTGCAGTTAGGCAACACCAAGACTCCCATTCCTCTGGAGTTCAACCGGAGGAAATGAGGAGGAGATTCCCATCTAAGAGAGGAATTACATCTGCTCAGCCTTCTCCAAGCTGACCGTGTACCTCGGGCTGCTGCCGCTGCAGCACGCCGCGGGCACCGCCTGGGAACTTCCCAACCACACTGGGCCTTCCGTGGGTTAAAAAAAGAAAACAACCACGACAAGGCATATCCCGGGGATCAAAAGCTAAATGAAAGACAAAAGTTACTGAATACGTCCGTGTCGGACTCAGAGATATTATCCCCCAGAGAAGATAAGATGAGGGGGTACCATTTCTCTATGAACAGTATTGAGGTATTGGGACAGCTTAGCAATTTTAAGAATAATTTCAATCAGAATTCAGAGCTTCAGGTTTGTGTATAAACACAGACAATACATTCCAGTATTTTCTGTACAGTTTAGTGTGACTTTATGTTTCCTCGTACCCAAAGCAGAACAAAAAGGGAAAAGCAGATTTTTCCAATAATTCAAAGGGTTTAAGTTTTAGGGGTTTTTTTTAGTTGTTAGCTATTCGTTCTCCCTCACACACACCTGAAGTTTTGTTTCACTCTGATCCTGTCTAGAACAGGTGAATACAAAGGAAATGCAGTTTCAAAGAAACAGTGCTCATCTGTCACGTTTTGCCTTTGTAAAGGATTGCTCCGTGGTGAAGCCTGTGCCACAGTTTTGTCCAAATAGATACCAGGAAACTCTGGGCCTTGGGCTGTTCCTCCTTCCAAGGCTGATTTAAGGCAGTGACTTACGCAGCGTGTGGGACACACGATGCACAGCGGTAACTGAGCTGTGTTATACTTTTACAACTATTTAAATCTGGGACGGTCTAATTTTTTTTTACGGGAAGTTGTATTTGTATTTTCTAATGGCATATATTCTAACTAGACTGTCTACCTAGAATAGAGGTCTAGAAATACTTTTTTTTTCCTTCTAGCATTTAGTTCTTGACAAGATAAATTCTGTACCTAAGATTTTACCTGCTGTAAATGGAGAGAAATGGGTATGAGTATGTAGAGCATTACTTAAAAAATAATTTTGAATACATAAATGGAATTTTGATAATAAATACAGAACGAGCTAGAATTTACTCCAAATTGAAGTTGCTTAACCAGTGTCAGACGTGTATGGGCTTTTTGACTTAAAACCACCCTTTATGCTGCTTCTTACCTAAGAAACTTGCAGTAACAGCGTATGTTGTAACAAAAAGCCCTATTTCTAGATATGCGTAAATACCACTTAGTGTGTATAACTCAAATAGGTATTTGTTTTTTACAATTGTTGTTGGTTTTAAAAAGCGAAAATGATTTAGAGGATTATCAGTTTAACAAGTCAAAATAAGACAGCATATTATTAAAGACAGTTCTCTGAAAAAACAAACAAACAAAGACACTTCTAGTCTTCCCAATTCTGAATTTGTAGCCTGAATTTAATGTAAAATCTTCATTATTTTTTCTTGCACTTGACTAAAGGAAAAGTAGATGCTTATGCAGCTGAACAGTAAGGTTACCTGAATCCACATTTTTGTGCTGTCACGTTTACTCTTATCAGCCAGTATAAACAAGACATATGACTACAGTTCCTTTGTTAGCTTTGCTGTGTGAGACCAGCTGTAGTGTTTTACTCGGGCTGTCCCTCACACAGACTGCCTTCGGGCGTCATTGTATTTTTCTGTCTTAATTTCTATGTTTGTTACTACTAGGAATAAACTTAGTTCATTATATTACATTTCCTATGTTATTTAATGAAACTGAAAGGCTTTGATTCCAACAGAAAACATTTCTCAGGTGTGAAGTTTTCTTGGATTTTTTTTGGGGGGGTGGAAAATATCCTAGATTTCAAAGCAATATGGATTATACTTACAACTTTCAAACTACAGCTTGGAACTTCCGTGCAAATAGCTTTCAGAGATGAAACAAAGTTAAAAGTAAGGGGATCTGTGTCTCTTGAGAAACTTATGAGAAGTCGTACTTTTATACTTCGTAAAACTAATGCTTCCCTTATCTTCCCATCTAAATATGGCCAATACCTGTGGAGAAAGAATACAATATATTCAGAGAATTTAAAAACAAAAATTGGTTTCTTATGCAGCCAAGTCTAGACACCATAGAGACAACTAAATGGGTGTGAATTTCGTTTTCTCTCCATTGAAGGAATGCCATTCTCATTCAAAGGGGTTTTCACTAAGCAGATCTGCCAGCATCCTTTTTCGTGTCGTTCTGCCTTGCACTAAAACTGTCGCCGTGGGGACCGTGAGGTTGTGGATGGTTGAGCACATCTTCCACCTATCTGTGTAGGTGCATGGGGAGCTGCCAAAACACTTGCCCAAAATGCAGGTTCCTTGTCTGCTCGTAGCTGGGAGAGTTACTCCTGCGTCACCACCGCAGCTTGTGGTGAGAGCAGTGGGGCTCTGGCGGTGCCACAGAACCAGCAGAAGGAGCCACAGCAAGAGGGTGCTGCTCACCCAGCCCAGGCAGAGGGACAAGAAGGTTTCTCTGCTGGTTACACAAGGGAGGGAACAGCAGCACTGGATCCCCTCCCTGAATGCCATCCTTTTTTCCTCTCTGTGCTGGGACCATACAGTCTGGCGACTGGAATTCCTAATGTAATTTCTTGCTTGGGAAAAGGAGAGCTGCTGCTCTGCAGGGTGTCTGCAGTCTTCAGTACAGAAGACGACAGGTTGTTTAAGGAGGATGCTACCTTTTTTCCTGATGATAACTGCAGAAATTCTGCCACGAATGGGGTGGTGGCTTCCATGGTGCTTGTCTCACAATCGCTAGTTAGCTTTGTGTTCCTGACTTTTGGTGGGAGCAGGTCAAGACAGGGAGAAGCAGACAAAGAAAACACGTTTTCTTTATTCCAGCGGTGTCAAGGCACTCGGCCTCATGAAGTCTGAGCTCGATAATGCCAGAAAATAACTTACAAGCAAGAAGTGTGAGCTGACAAGGCCGGGAAGCTGTGGCAGTGCCTCAAACACAAAGCCATGCTGTAGGAAAAAATGTTGAAGAATTCACACAGGTGGCTTCCCTGGATCTCCCTAATCCAGTAGATTTCTGAATTCTTAGGAGGGACTAGTGGATACTGGCCATCTGAGTTGGATGGTTTTATTACACTGTGGTTCCAGTTTTGGGTCATGAGTGCTTTTCAATGGTCCATACAAACTGTGTTTAAAAATTACTTGGTTTTGTTTGTTTTTAGCAACTCTGTTAACTGAAATGTGATCTAACTCAAACGTAATCTGTACTGAATTTGGAATTTTCCAGTATAGGTATATTTCAATAAAATAATGACACTTCCCATGTTGTATACAAGAATTCACAACGTGTTATTTCTTTCTTAACACACCACATACACACATTCACTCTCTCTCATGTCGAATATCTGTATGATACTCATAAAATGTCAGCTGCTGTGGTATCAAGATAGCAAATGCAATAGCTTAAGAAGTAGGATTCATGTTAAGCAGGTTCTTGTATTCCTGGGTCCCAGTCACTTGCAGATGGTCAGACTAGGCAATTTCTGATCTCCTTCGACAGGCAGATCCAAAGCTTGGGACCCAGAACTGGAAATGTCTTCTTAGGTCCCAATTCTGCTCCCATTTAAGTCAATGGCAGAACTCTCACTGATTTCAATAAGAGCAGAATTGGGCCCCAAGAAATTGGTCCACAGTAGAAACTACTCTCCTGTGGGTTCATTTTCTCCAGCAGACCTTATTGGCATTATGATAACCTGCTAGTCATGGACGCGGACACTCACCGTTTAGCATTGGTGTCAATGACGATCGGCAAGTAGTCCATGACAGCTATGTATACAAACTGTTTTGCATCATCGATAACACTGTATATAGCTTCAATATCCAGGACTCTGTCCTTTGGGCAGAAGAGTTTTGGTGAATTCTGTGAAGGGAAAAGTACAGATATGTCATTTAAAATACGTGACTTATTTTCTCTCGCCTTCATTCTTCTTGAGATGGCAAGTAGTACCTTTTATTTTAGTAGAGAATATTAGCTGATACCTGCGACTGTCCTGCTAGAACACTTGAAGGTACCAAGGAGAGTTATTTGCTTCATTTCCCCTTGCAAGCCTCACGATTTACATGTAACTGTGGGTAAAATGAAGAAGATGCAAACTTCAAAACATCCACTGTCATCAAAGAAGCTCCAGTTGAAGTTACATTTCAGAGAATTTTGTTCCAAAGAGTCCCAAGACTGGTAACTATCAGACGGAGTAAATCTGTGTTCTTGCTACATGAGCCTGATCCATCACATGTGACTAGGAATTAAGTCTATTACATCACTTCTGTTTAAAATTCCGTGCAAAGTGACCATTTGCTCAGTCACCATTGCAGGGAGATGCTGCAGTTTTGCAAGAAACTTGTCTTTGAAACCTAGCTTAAGGTATAAATTAACTCTTTACCTGGTGCTGAGCCAGTAAGCCCAGATTTCAGCTTTTCTGTCTTGTGTCTAGGGGTGGCGGATGTGTCGGCAAGGCGAAGCCAGCAGGAATCACCTGTCTGAGGCAGAGACACCCAGGGCTTTCTGCTCTTCTGCTGGAGCAGGGAGAGAGAACTGGAGCTACCTGCCAAGTTGCTCACAGACACCACCACAGCTCCTGGGAGCAGAGACTGTTACAGGCACTTTATAGAGCTAGAGTAGGTGCCACTTGTCCTTTTCTTAGCAGCTGGCCCGCCAGGCCTCTTGCTGCCTTCCTGCTGCTCTATCACCTTCTCACCTTTGTTATCTGCTTGGGTTGGAGCTGACTTCTAGATTAGTAGGTTTTGTTTAGGGAGAGATCCTGGGGTTTTGATTATTCCTTTTTTTTCTTTCAATAAGATGCCTATTCACAGTGGTTTCTTAATCATTGACCGGTGTTCTGAAGGACTTACTACAACTAAGTTCAGAAAATAACAGAAAATTAACTGTGGCTAGATTTCAAACCAATATTCCAGATCCATTCCTGAACACTAAGAAACACAACCAAAACCTCTTACGTTTTATCAGCCAGTCTGTAAGACTATTTTGTTGCTAAGCAACATCAGAGCCATGATTCCTAAGTATAAAAAAAAAAAGCCAATGACTGACTGTGTTATGCTTGTTGTTTTATACTGAACAAACATTGAAAGTGAAATGTGTTTGCAAAGAATGAGTTCGATTCAAGAAAACATGTAAAGTGATTTTTTTAGATATAATTTACGTCTACTATCTGAAACTTTGAGGAGGCTATTGTTGCACTGAGATTCTATTCTTGCATTCTTACTATTTTCTTGAATAGAAGTTTTAAGTTACAGAACAGCTAAAAAATGAAATTCTCATGCATTGTCTTTTTCAGATGTGTTCAATATAAAGACCAGAGAGGGACAGACATTTAGAAGATAATTAGAAGAAAAACCTCGGCTCAAGCTCTCACGATGACACATGTGTTTGGGCGTTCCACTTGTTACCCTGTGGCACAGCTGACCCCCCCTGTGGTCACAAACTATTTTAGTACTTTTCTCAGCATTAGTTGTATAGTACTCGCTGTTCTGACCAAATACCCATGTGATACTTCTCTTCACCTGGCAGAAACAGGCCCAGTAAGTGAACTGCTGGGCTTGTGGGGACTTTCTTCTTTACTAGATCAGGAACAGACAGCAATGTTAATACTTGGTTCCACCAAACTGGTCCAGTGCAACTCCCAGACTGCCTTTCAGAGGGGCACGTGGGCAAACATTGAGAATGTGCTAGTAGGTGAGCTCTTCTTTAATGAAGAGCCTCTTTTCAGGAAGGAAGAACCAGCCCACCTGGCTGTGGCTGAAAATTCAGGTAGCTCTTCAAATTGGAATTCACTGATCTGAGCTTCTGGAATACCAGTGACTCCTCCTTCCTTTTGTTTTCTAAAGTGGAATTTCAAGAGAAGAGCCCTTTGTTGCTCACACAAAAGGAAAACACAAATCACATGGAGGAAGTGAACATTCTGAAAACGGCAGAAGAGCAGTTTTTGTAAAGCCTCTTTCCACCTGTCTTTGTCTAGGGTTCCACATTCCTTAAAATTGGCCTTGGCCAGCTTTCAGCATGGTGCGCCCCTCCAGGACCGGCTTTTCAGCAGGATTTCTCCATTTCTTACAGGTTGCTTAGAAAGGAGTAAGAGTTCATTTTACAGCTGCTTAACTAACTGCCTGAAAGTCCAGTCTCTAATTTAAGCTAGTCCTTAAGACTCTCCAGAATCAACGGAAGCGTATGTTTCTTCAGTTGCTTATTATTTCTGGCTGTCTTAGTCCCTGACAGATTTTCACTCCACTACAGCTCTTTGTCTCTCCACTGACTGTAGGAGTGTGACAATCCTGGACACCTGACTGTTGTGTGGCTCCCAGCAGGTGAAGGTAAACCCTGCCCTGCATAACCACTCCTCTGCACCAACATCCTGTGCTCGTAGTGGCTGTGTGACTTCAGAGTGTGCTACAAGCCTTGTGCTGTTTCAAACACGACTGGCTATAAAGCAATGGGGGTTTGCCCCTTGTTATACAGAAGGGTAAATAACTCTTAACAACTTCATTATATTCCTGATATATTTTTTTAAAAACCAAGGGGGTGGGTTTTACTCATGTGATTACCTCCAAAATGAAAGACACTGCATCTTTCATAATCTCTACCGCTCTGTGTACTTTCTCCCAGTTTTGCTACATCACTGCTGAGGTGGAGGACTGCTCCATTTCTTTCCATTAAAAATACACACACACAGACTTCCATTGGGATTGCTGCTTGAATTTTAGAAGTTTTAAAATGTCATTTAAAAATAAAGCTAAAGTAGATAATGTTCTCCAGAAGTACGAACGCTTTCAATGGAACAGAGTGAAGTGGATTAATCCTTATAAATCACATTGATAAAAACGCAAGGCCTGATATCAAGCTTAGTCTGCATTAGTTTAGAAGTCTGATTAACAGTTCACTTACTCCCAAGTCCTTCACCCTCCATCTACTAGTGTAAATAAATAACACAGCTTGAAGACCCTCTCTATCATCTTTTGAGCGCAAGAGGAAAAGCAGTAACATTACAGAGAAAGGGAAAAAGAATAATGCTCAAATGAAATTCTGCAGCATCTTCAGTCCTGGCAAATTGCATGTAAGAACAACGTCACGGAAATCAGAATGAAAAAAAAAAAAATTAAAAAATTGTGACTTGTATCTTCTGCGCCGCAGGAAAAGGCAAATAACTTTTTAAAAACCTTTCAATTACAGGCTTCTCCACAAAAGTACACCAATTGGAATTACTGGAATAAAATTTTTTCCAGAGAATAGAATGATTGGGCTTTGCAGCATTATGAGACTATCAAACAAGTTCTATCTTGTGTAAGTGACAGCTGTAGTGGTCTTCTCTCTATAGCTGAGTTTCCACTCACACGAGTCTCAATTTCAGCAGCGGCTTTTGGTTAAGGACACAGAAGTAAAGTGCATCTTCTTCAGTTATGGCCAATTTAGAGAAATACATAAGTATAGGCTTAATTTATACCATATAAGTTCCTATTCATGGAAATTACCACCCCTGATAATTTCTCCCTGGCAGTATGTCAGGAAGAACACAGCATTATGATGGACTTACTGCAGGGAACTGTGAACATCCCTGTATCAGTGAAAAGACACTTGAGATTCTTTTCACAGTTGCCACTAGCATCTACTTAACCTGGTCTCATTACTCTGTAGTTCATAAAGGACAGTATTAGGAGAGTAAGCAGATGTTAAATTTCCAGTTCTTCCAAAAATCTTGTGGGTTAAATAAGTTTCTTCCCTTCCCTCCCTCTCTGTAACTCCTTTCAGAACTTACCGACACAAAAGCTTCAGATTTTGTCTCGTTCAGCTGCAGTGTCAGTTTATTTTGAGTATCGTACACTCCGTATAGTCTCTTGGACCAACTTGGAGGTATTTTATTCTTGTATCTTAATGAGCTATACAGGGCAAATATCCTTTGTAAATCCAGCACCAGGCAGCTACAGTTGTATACGATGACGCCAAGTTCCTTCATCTGTGAAATTAAAAGTTTGTATCATTAGTGATATTTTGGCTGATGGATCTGTGGAATCATGCAGCAAGAACGTCAGAGTGTCTGAGGGGCATCTTCCAGAAGTGTGCCTTGAGTTCAGCAGTAGTGCTGTCAGCTACAAGAACATTCCTAACAATACTCTTTTAAAGGCAAACACATAACCTAAATCTTCAAAGTCAAGAGCAGGCAAAAGCTGTAACAGGGTTTGTATGTTCAGTGCACGTCCGAGCCACATGTCCCGGTAGAATACAACACACCTTATGGACAGACACAACTAAGGAGTGACACTCATTTGTCACAGGTGCCATTTTGTTATAGGTGCCGTCCAAGGTTTACTACTCTTGGCTACAGTGGTTGTTATTTATTTATTATTTTTATATTACTTTGCTTACAGAAAAAGCATCTTTTTCTGCTGGATGATGTAGGAGCACACACTGCTACCAGTGAGTTTTGTGCTTCAGAAACAATTTGTTTTCTGTCAGTTCTGGAAAAGGTGAAAGAAATGGACTTAAGTTATTTCTCTGCTGGAGAAGGAGTATGATGCTCCAGCTTCAAATAAAAGGATGAAAAAACAGGTGTTTAATACTACCAGTAAGTAAATTGACCATGCTATTAAGTCCAGCGTGATCGAGTATATAGCATACCCAATTAGGACACAAAAAGGTTGGGTTCTTAATTCCCCTATTGCTACGGTATGGTACCTCACCTAGGGTACTCCAAATTCCTGGGTGTCAGTTCCTTCACATGTAAAAATTGAGATAATGTTACTCTTCTCTGCAAAAAGTACTCTTCTCTACTCTTACTCTTCTCTACAAAAAGTACAGAAAAGTACTTTGCAAGCATCAACATTCTCACATTATAAAGTATGAGGAAAAATAGCCCAAGAATATATAGATACCATAGTACAATTAAATGCTTTAACCTTCTATGGACACAGTCTCACTTCTTCACTTACGTACAGGCACATCTCCTAGTCATCATAAATCTTGGTTTGGTAGAGATTTCATTAATTGCACATCCCTAGTACCTAAGTTGTTGACAGAATTTCATTTGTAAACGTATTGCCTGGCTTCTGTAATCAAAATGTAACCGCACGCACACTCTCCCCCTTCCTTTGCATTAGAACAGCTCAGGAAAGCACGGCTGTGGGCACAAATGCTATTGACCTCTCATTATCTGCATTTCACACTAGTTCAGCCATGTCCAAAAATAAAACGAGAAGAAAGCCTGCACGTATGTGTTTGAAAACAATACGTAGGATAAATATTTAAGGGAAACATGCTGGTTTTCTACAAGCAAACTCTCTTGGTAGCATGTCTCAGAAGTCTGTCTGGTATGAGGAGGAAAATAAGGGGAGCACAAACTCTCCAGAATGCTCATCCTCTGACACCAAAAAATCCACACTGGTTTTGTTCCCTTACACGAGCTCTCCGCAGTCACACGGAGTAGTTTCTGGTGTGAGCGTATCTTTCTGTAAAGCCTGTGGGAACTCTGAACCCCACACTAACGTTATCTCCGAGCTGGCTCCTGCGCAGTTCTCCCTGACTGCAGATGAGAACTGCTCTGCAAGAGTGGGCAGAGGAAGGGAAGCGAAGGCCAGAACTGATCCTTCAGCTCTCTTTCTATGGTGGGTGAGAGGAAACAACAAAGCCCAATACTCCAATGAGAAAGAAACTCGATAGGTGACACCTTCTTTAGGTCCCCGAGCTGGAAATACCGCATACATAAAAATATACAAAGCTGAGTGATCTAATTATTCCCAAGTATTTACTGAAAAGTTGCATCCACAGGAACATTACCTAATATTCTTACCGCCTAAATCAGAATATTCTGCAAGCTTCTTTAATTCATAAAAAAATGTGGAATTCCTCCATTAGCTTGCACAACCTGAAATTTATGGAGAGCTGGAAAATACAAACTACTTGCTGCACTGCGGCCTTTAATTTATGGATAAACCAGTAAAATAATTTTGATGATAAATATCAATTATTCCAAGCTATGCCCAACATCCTAGTCTATTTGGAATAACATCTTCGTTTTTTTCCCTTGGTGCTGGTAACTTTGAGGATGCTCCTACATTCAGCTCTAGGCTGTCCCTTGTCCTCTATGCGCTATTTGTCTCCAAACATTTTTAACTATACATTATCACTGTTTTCACTGTGTGCTGCCAATACTGTCCTCTTAATTGCCAGGCATGCCATTGCAAAGGACTTGCTAATAGTATTCTGTTACATGTATCTGCATAATGTGGTTTAATTGGCTTTTCATGGCTGTTAGTTGATTCTGACATAATTATGTGGTTACAGTTTTCCTTTCATTTATCAGGCCCATTATTACTATTCCACTTTATCCCTTCCATTAGAAGTAAAGCTAAAACAGTGTCCTCACAGCACACCAGAAACTGCCAGGATCGCATCCCTGTGAGCAGCTCTCCTTGAAGCAGGAATGCTTGGAGTGTGCCCTCTCCCTATCTGCGAATTAAAGGACTGCCCTTCTGCCTAAGTGCTTCCTCCTGGGCAGAGACAGGAAGGAAGCTTGGGGGGGCACTAATGGGGTTGTTCAAGTGCAATTTTTACAGATCGACACCTAGCCTGACTGTAAAACGAAGCATTAGCCGTGCCTCGCTGCCAGCCTCTCCCCACGAGCAGAGGCGCAGAGGGACCAGCCCGTCTCGCACAGGGACCTCACCCTCGGGGGGCAGCGGGCATCCGCAGGGACCGAGGTTGACAGAGATGCCCTGGTGGAGGCCCTGCCACTCACCCACTCGCAGCAGCTACGCTCAAACCGCAGACTGGAACTCCACCATTTCACGAGATGTATTTACAGTGCAGTAATGAACCCCGGCTTCCCACGGCGTTGCGTCTTGCAGTTGGGATCTCCGGAGGCAAGCACTGATCAAAGCTTTTCCTGCTTCTGAAGCCACGGGTAAGAGCTCTCTCCCATGTGGGTTCCCTGGTACATGATAGAGACCGGGCTCCTCCTTTCCCTCTCTGGGAAAACACAGTTATCCTCTTTACTCAGCTGCGTGTTTTCATTAAGCTTTTACTAAATTAAGTTCAAATTTCACTGAACCTGGAAGAGGGTAGACAGCAACTCCGACGCTTATTGTGCAGACCTTGATTTTCTTAGGAAACCAGGTTCAATGTCAGCCCGTCACTTCATGACCATCTTGATTTACGTATGTTACATCACCTTGAAATGGAACTAATACAAATAGTGCCCACATGTATGCGGTAAAACCTCAGCTGTCTCCTTTCTTGTAGAACAGCCCCAGTAGGCTTACAGAGCAAAAAAAAAATACTGTTTCAGAAACATCTTCCACACCGAGCCTATTTTTACTCCCATACTCTGAGGTGAGGAGAGACTGCTCCTCTTCCAGTTAATCACAAAGCCTATCATCCTGCAGGCATTGCGGAGTGGGCAGCAAGGATGTGCTAGTGACAGATTTAGTATGAAGTGACAAGTCATCTAGATAAGGGAAAAGACTTTCTTTTCAGTTTGAGAGCTGCTGTTATTACTGGCTTTTTTTTTTTTTTTTAATAGTCTCAGAGGAGAAGCAGAAAAAAAGATTTCTATTGAAAGAAGCAAAATCTGAGCATTGCTCCCTGATTTGCAGTTACTGAAACTTGCAGCTAAGTATCATCTGCTGTATCTGTTAAGGTAAAAACCTTCAGGGCAAGAGCTCTTAAGGCAAAGGAAGGATTTCTTCATCCTGAGTTTTTAAAAGCAACTCACACAGTAATGAAAACATCACTGAAAAATTAAAGTGAAGAAGATATCAAGAAATCAAAACCTTAATAAAACTAAGCAGGATAATTCCGAAATGAAAACAAAGTGTCACAAATTTGATTGTCTCAAAATGGAACTGAAATATTTGGATGTTAAAGTCACAGAGTTGCCTGTGAGTGACATTTTCAGAGCACGTGCTGGGGGCTGGGGACAGGAATGGTTTTCTGGATAGAGAATTTTGTGTCCTCTCATGAGCAGGTTTCTTTCCTTCGTTGTTAAGAACCACCATGAGTGCTCTTCTCAAAGAATGAAAAATGTGGGAGCTGGTTTTCCTTGTTCCCCATGTCATTTACATTTGTGCAGAGCAATTACTAACAGCTACCAAACCACCATTTGTCTTTCCTGCCAATAAGGGCTTTCTTAGAGCAGCAGAGAAGTGAATGGCTAAACAAGACTCAAGAAACGGTGACTTATACTCACTGTAAAATGATGCTCGAACTACAGAAATCAGGTAATATACAAAAAGTAATAAACATGGACTAGCTAGAAAAATACGGATTTTTATGACAAGAGGAAAAATTCCTTACTAGACTGGACAAAGAGCAGGACCTCACAAACAGGAACTTCTGCTTATTCTTTTTGCTAGTACATTTGTAGGCATCATATACGAAATTAAAAGAACATGGGAAAAGAACCTAAACAATACAGGTTGTGGACCCGTAACAATGTAAGCTTCCTCAACTGAGAAACAACCTCAGCAAAGCTTTTCAGATACATTTGGATCATGAGTTAGACAGGGTGTACGATGTGTCCGTATCCTGCACTGTGCAGACCAGACAGTGTGTTTCACATTTACCTTGAGCTATACTCTAAGAGACAACCCCACTGTGTAGACAAGGTACTATTTGACCTAGATAAGATGGCACAATCTGGTTCACAGCTTGCAATATCTGAATTGTGGCAAACAGACAACTCCTTATTAATTTCTTTAAAAAAAAAAAAGTTTTTAGTAATTGCTCACACTCAAGCCTTATCCCAAAAATAATAGGCAGCTTTCCTCGGGTGTTAATTGCCATTTGCCCAAAAGCTCTGGCCAGGTGTCGGGCATCCATTGCCTGTGCTAGAGAAACTCTGGATTAACTACAGGTAGCTTACTGCACACTAAATTTACTAAGCTGACTTTTTATATACAGGATTGTGTGTGCATCAGCCATTTGCCTTTGTTTGAAAATGTATTTAATTATCCTTTCAAGCTTGTGAATTTTTTAATGACCAGTTTCCAAATGAATGACTGAGCAAAACCAGAATCACAACAGGGTAGAGTAATGGAGTAACAAAAACCATGCTATATAGATAAATCAATTACTAAGGCCTAAAAGGACCTAATATTTTCAACAGCGTCTAAAGAAAAATAATTCATAATGTATTACTTACCACCTTAGAGCCAACCACAGATATTTACAGTGGTAAACTCATTATCTTTTAATAAAATGTGCTCCAATTATTTGGCTAGCTTGCACTTCAAACAGAGTTCTTTTTCACTTGGTTATTATCTTGACTGACCCCTACTGCAAAACCTCCCTTATGTTTTCATCCAGTATCATTTAACGCTCAGTGAATCTCTTCCAATCATACACAGCATCATCTATGCTGCCTTCTGTGCAGCTATTCTCTACCTCTCACCAAATCCAGCTGAGCAGATATGTGTGCCGGTCCCATCCAGGCACAAGTAACACCTGAGTGGTGGCCTGTGGTGGCAGTGAAGGAGAGGAAAGGCATTCTGATGGGAGTGACCATCACCAGCGGAGAGAGAGAGACAATGAGATTTGAGAAAGGTAAAAGCGTTTCTTTACGTAGTGCTGATGATGTGACTACTGCAGCAGACTTTGCTATAACAGGATTACAGGAGTAGCGCTCATCACAAATTCATCACGTTAACAGACCCCATTCAGATGGTCATCACTGTGATGTAAACCAAAAATGCAACCCAATGCTGAAGAGGCTGAGAAGGCTGCAACGCTGCCTGGCTCTTCCCTCACCAAACCTACGCAGGCATTAGAGTCCACCAAAAGAGCAAAAGCCTGTACCTCAGCTAACGCTTCACTAGAAATTGCAACCTACCCTTGTGCGTCCTGAGCCAAAATCCTCCCCCCCGTGCTTGGCTAGTAATACAGTGCAGAGGCTTCACAGCTTCGTTATGCTAAAATCTAAAGTAATTCAATGAAAACCAAATCCAGCACAGCTCTACTTATGCTCCGAGTTCCACTTTTTCCTTCCATGTTGGTAAGAACATGAGAGCTACACTACTGTGGGGTAATACTCTGCAGAAAAGATTAACACAAATGGTAAAGCACCGTATTCTCATAAATTTAGTAAAACTGTCTAGTGAAACTGAGAGTTAATAAATGCAAAATTTAAATTAACAGCATCTTTGGATATCAGAAATCATCTAGGGCACAATAAATGTTCTTACTTGAATTCCCTGTTATTTTGAAAACTGGAAACTCCTTTTGAAGATTACTTAAAGAATTCAAACAGATTAAATTTTGAGATTAACTTTTTCATTGTAACTATTGTTCCTACTTTCTATAGGCACTTTTATTGAATAAATGGTATTTCGAAATCCCTAGATTCAACTCTTAACCATTCTCCAGCGAATCGATTTGTGAGCCTTGCACATGAATCTCTTGTGCCTGGCCCATGTCCCAGTTGTGTGGGTTTTACATCTCTGTCCTGAAAGGCCAAAGGGTAATTTTCTATCATCTTGGTTTTAAGTAATTTGAAAATAATTAACAGGCAGAACTTCTACTGAACTAGAAAAAAAGTCCCTTTCACTTGACATAAGAATGCAGTCCCAACCTGTGCTAGGAACTCTATCCCATTTACTTTCAAAATGGAAAACTGTCATTCAAGCCACTGTGCTGGAAATAAATCTGAGCACGTAACCAAGAAGAGGTGATGCATTTGATAGAGTGCACCCAGCACTGGCACTGAACACTGGTATAAAGCCATAACATGCTCGCACTAAGAGAAAGGAAGGGACATAAGTGGACTGACTGTACCCCACTGGAACTGATAAAGTACATTTGAACTGCCATCACTTGCAGACTTCTGGTCTTTAAGGTCAAGAACACTAAACTGCACAGCGATGCTCTACTAACTTCCACTTCACCTTACAGAGTAGACAGTCCCGCTATTATTTTGGATAGCACCCTTAAGAAAACCATGCTGAAAAAAATACTAGGTTCAGCATTTCATTTCTGCTAAAAGGTACTGCCACCAAGATGCAAAGCAAGCTGAACACCCAGGCAGAAGGGGGCTTGTTTTAAAATGGTGTGGTTTAAGATGAACTCTGAGGAAGAGGTAGCAATGCGTCTTCAAAGCAGAAACCAGAAATCCCCCGAGATCTTGTCAGATTTGAAAAAAACCTACCCCGATTTTTCTTTTTCAGCCATCTGCTCTATTGATACAGAAAACTCAGCAAAAATAATTATGTTTCTACAAATAATACAAATACAATTTGTTTAAAACCAGGGACCACTCTGTGATGATGCTCATGTAGAACCTAACACAGAACTAAGACTGCAAGTTTAGGCTTTCTTACTGCTGTTGATGAAGCTCAGTAACAAACCACGCCTGACACATTGCTTCTTGGCAGAGCAAGCCAGAAGGTGGAACTGAATCAGTTAAAAATTCCTTGCTTATAGAGTCTATCAGCATAATTAATATCACTTGGCATAATCACAGCCTCATTTATCACTTTCAAATGACTTTTCAGTTTACAGTTTCATTACCCCCTCAAAGCAAGCACAAGTGTCTCTTTAGGGGGAAAGCAAGCTTGCAACTGCAAGAAACCATTTTTTTCCAGGATCATGTTTGATTTATTTCTTGTTTTACTGCAGGAAATCTAATTAATGTGAATTCTAATTCGATTCTGTTTCTCTTATGAAACACGGGTTTTGTTCCTTATATCAAAGAAAAGCGCAGGCTGGGAAGAAAAGGACCAGGTTGTGCTGGCCTCCACCTCACTGCTGGCAAGCTGCATCCCATTTCAGTACTGGTGCCATTCATTTGACAATTCACTACCTCAGTGGAACCATAAAAAAATTAAAAGGTGAAGCGAAAGATCCTGGTAGCTTCTGGAAAGGAGCTGGACTCTCCTTTACCATGCACACACATGCATACATCCCGCTGCCTCTTTCCATCTCTCCTGCATTGGAGCCTGTCCTGTCAGTCCTTCCTTATCTTGCATCTTCCTCACGCAGCTGGAAATCACAGCACGAGCTCTTAGTATTTGTTCTCATCCTATGTAACGCTGCAAGGGGCAGGCTCCGTACGTCTTCTGCTGTACAACACAGAGAGGAGAGTGCAAAGGGCTGACCTCGGAATAAGGGCAATATTTATGTCTAAACATTTCTCTCAAAGTGCACAGTTTCTTTGGGGCTTTCAGATTCATGGGCTTCAGGGAAATGCAACAGCACGTAGTTGACTAATTGGATGCATTATTTATAACATTAGTGACACACACAGTGGGTTTTCCTTCTGCAGACTGGATAGGGATTGGTGGCAGGCGTGCTGTGCACACAAACTGGGACAATGACATTGCATATGAATTATTGCTGTAAATGTTGAGCCTTGCCAGGCTACCTGATCAGAATTAGAAAACTCTTCTCTTGATGTAAGCAGAGGGCCAAAGGACCTAATTAATTTTTGACTGAACCTTGATTAAATTCAGTGTGCAGGACCTTGTGGTAAGCTAGGAATCCAACCGCTTTAAATAAATAAAGTAATTTAGCGAAACATTACACAGGCAGGCCCAGGACAATGGCTAGCCTATACGAAAAGCTGTTTTGTAAATCCATACTTGCTCTTTGTCCTATTCTTCTGAGTAGCCACCTTAGATATTTACAGGGTTTCTGTCTGCTTCAACATGTAAGCAATGCCTCCTGTAAAGATGTGGTCTTGGTATATTCTCCTAGGAAGAAAACCTGGAATTAAATTAGTACATCATATTCGTGCTTCCTGCCCTTAACAGTAAAATTGGGAACACACTGATTCATGCTTCCTTAATTCCTTCTTTCTGCTAAAGCACTATGTTGCACATGCAGGTGAAGGTCATTTGGGTCATCTGAAAAGCCTCTTTGTACTGGGTGAAGTAGTAGTGTATACAGCTAAGTGTCAGCTGGCTGCTACACTACATGAACGAATAGTAATACTGCACGCTATGGGTATTTCATCCTGAGAAGGAGGAATATTAACCTGTTTATTGCATAAGATCGTGACCTGGGTGTTTTCTCCTATCTCAAATCATGGCAGATGCTGCCCTTGTGGATGTAAAAACTGTTTATTTCTAAATAATGTGTAACACCCCTAGTGCAGGAAACAGAAATACTGTGTGCCAAAGATGTCAGAGATTCAATACACTAATAAAAGTCAGCATAGCTCTTACATAAGTTAACATTGAACAGAATGAAGAGGGAAAAAACTACATTAAAAAGTGTAAGACAACTTCAAGGCTTGATGCCATTTCCATCTGCAATATTGGGTAATAATCACTTTATAGGAAAACAAAAGAAATACCTGAAAAGGTACCTGAAAAAAATGTTATTCCAATTCAGCATTAACGCTAACTTCCAGCCTTAAAACGAAAAGATCAGATTTATTTCTCACAATTTCTGTTTAAGTGAGTTTGTTACGGCACATGCAGAGTTGAAGGTAATAAAATGTGAGCTACAAAGATGATAAAAGATGTTTTCAACACATTACCTTAACAAGCAGAGCATATATATCATGAAACTGTAGTTTATAGTGTATATATATATATGGTATATGTAGGTTCTGTACCTATGCAGCAGATCTTCATACAAAATGATATGCTACCCAATCACAGGAATCTACTGTACCATTACATTTGAAAGGAATGACTGATAAATCGTTATATTGATTATATTCCTGGGATATAATTCCTCTGACCAACAGAGGAATTCTCATGACTTCTGCAATTTTCTGAAGACACACCTCGCATTTCTGTTTGCGTGTGCTGCCTGCCCAATACACCTCCCTCGAGCAATGATCAGTAGTTGAGCAGTTCCACACAAACACCAACGATTTCACTGTTTTGGTGACTGCCGTTTACTTCTCAAAGTTAAGGAAGGTGACTGCACGATGACTTACAAACTATGCCTTGATGCTTATGACAACAATATCAAAATCTGAGAAGGTTTAGCGATGCCATTAATTTTGCACATTCGTATGGAAGGAATGCTTTTTCAGAATCTGTTTTGTTCTGCTTGATGACTACGGATTTGGAAAGATGAGATTTTATACCGAACTGCAAAACCATTATTCTTTTCAAAGAATGACTGAAATGATTGTCCTTCCTTGCCCTGACTCATCAAGATTTATGGTACTGTATTTCAGCCTGATTTAGTGTGTGCCTTTTTCACAGGACAATAATGCAGAGCATTTTCCATGAAAGGATGCCACTGTTAAAGTGGGAGGCAACTGGGCTGCTGCATTTGGGAACTTTTGGAGTTAAGGCAGTTCTGAATAAAGATATTTATCTAGATGGAAACTATCATCTCTGCAATATCAAAGTGTGTGTGCGTGGGTGGAACCACATACTGGGAATATGCTTTCATGACTATTTTAATGTTGTTATTTTAATTGTTTAGTTGAACAAGACTGATCTGATGGGGTATGCTAATAACTAAATCCCTCTGAGAGGAATCTGCCTCCATTCATTAACATCACTGACCAAGATTAGTTGCCAGCAAGTTCTTGTGGGAGATGACAGAACAGACTGTGGTGCATTAGCACCCCCTCAGAGATTCAACTGGCTTTTAATGAACAAGTTCTCTTTCAGTGCAACATAAATGACATTTTTGGCAAAGTGCTGTATTGACGGTCTTTCTTACATACATGTAAGTTTACTGGTTATTTAAGACTCTACCACCAGCTGTTGAGCCAAATGCTGGAAGCCCTGGACCAGAGTGTATGGCCTGTACCTTCACCTAGGACAAACAAAATGAGTGTAAAAGGCCACACTGGTCTTAGGAGCTCTGACTCCATAGGAATCCCTACCCCTTAGCTGCTTAATTCCAGTAGCAGCTTCCCATGAGCCAGCTCTGGCACAGAAGTGCAGCACAAACACTTTTGTCCCACCCATGGAGTCTGGCTTGGACTCGAGAGCAGCAGTGGGCAGGACAGACAGGTGCAAACAGGTCAAGTTCTGCTGCTCCCACTTTGTGCAGGCTGTCTGCAAGCCAGCTCCAGTGAAGAAGCCATAAACCCATTCGAGTACAGCACCTGCATTAATACACATTGCTGTCTCAGCATGTCTTACTATTTCAGGATTTCTTAATGAACACAACACAAATGAAACTGCAGGACTTGTAAGTGCACTTGGTTGAAGGATGTCTAAATTCAAATCAAGCTCTTCTGTTCTACTGATCACTGCAGACAGGCCTTATAGAGGCGTGCCTTGAAACCATTCTCAATCACTGTGACCAATGCCATTGATTTTTTAAAATTTTTTTTCTAAGGCAAGACAACTGCCCAGTGCACTATTTCTGCTGCAGTTCCTGGGAGATCCTCCCTAATGTTTTTTTCAAATTTCAATAGCTTAATTCTTAGGCTACTGAGCCTTATCCCTAAGCCACGGAATCACACAAGCACATGCCACCAGTGCTGTCTATTCACCACGCTGCCTGCCTGTTTGCTTCAAGATAGCAGCAGTGGTCTTTAAAGCTGCCTCTAGTTTTGCACGCACTTGGATGGATGATTTTCTATCTTCTGTGTGCTGGTGTACCATGTGTGTTCGTTCTACCACCAAATTCCTCCATGCCTCCAGTTCCCTAAACACTTCTAGAACCCATCTAAAGCTCTCCAGTCTGATAATCCTAATGCACTGATATTATCTGTCAAGTATCTGAAGGATCATACATAAACGAGAGCAGACACTCTCTCTTTGCAACATCTTCTATAAGTCTTAATTATTTTAAGATGTATTGATGGCATGGCAAGCATTAAAGAGCAAGTAAATGATTACAAGGTTGGTTTTACTAGAGAAGTAACTTTCTCTTTTCCTTTGCGTTGTGGAGATCCAACTATCTGGACATCCCATGCTGTTTTGGAAAGAAGTGAGTTTATCTGTTCAAACTGGATATGTCATAATTTTGCTCTGCAGGTGCATTATTTATTGATTTACAATTTATTATTAATTACTCCAGTGGTAGGTAAAGCTGTTCTACAGAACCTTCACAGCAAGTAAAAAAAATGATGAGAAGAAAACAGATCCGTAATTTCAGAAGTCAGAGACAAGAGTAATGAGCATACTCCTACAGTCAACAGAAATATCAAATAAAAATATGCAGCAAGTTGTATTTTGCCCTCTCTTACACTAAATACAAACACATTATGCAGATGATGCATGTGAGAATGGAGCATAACGGTGGGAGAAGTAGGATAAACAGGAATAGATTCCTAGCACCTCGCAGCTGGGAACCATCTCTGCATCTAGAGAAACTAGCCAAGCTGGGGAAGCGTGAGAAGTCTTTTTGGATACAAGTGCAAGGTGAATATAGAGCCCCACGCTGTTCCCAATCACTAGATCACAAAACCAGAAGCCTGCAGGAGCAAGGAAGATCCAAGACCACTACCAGGCAGTAACAGAAGTACATGCACAACAGAAGCGTAGCAGCCAAATTACCCACGTTCCTGTCTGGCTTTAACCAGTCCCCTGTAAGCAGTGCACAGCAACGCTAGCAAGAGACAAACAGACCATTTCTTCACCAAGATTCATTTGTAAATACTGCATGGTCAGGTAATACATTCCAAGCAAAGTAAGCCTAACAGGAAAGGCTGACTGTCCTGATTTACTGGACGTAACAGAGAAAAAGTGGCCTGTCTAGGTAAAGAATTTAACAAAACATCAAACTTCCAAAAATACAAACTTTACACCATGATAAATGCATACTGCAAGTTCTGCACATTTCCAAGAGCAAGATGTCTTACCCCCGCCTCAAAAAAAAAAAGAGGAAAGAAAGAGAAAAGCTGCTATTTTTGATATCTTGCTATCTTGGAGAAAGGTAACAGTCATCAAACTGCTCTAGATTTAGTTAAAGATGGCGACCCTGCCCAAAAGCTCTTAGCGGAAATGATAAATATATTTTCATCCTGTCTTTTGAAGGACAAGCTGTAATAACATCACAGCAGTTTTGACAATCCAGCTAGCTTTTTATGCAACAAGAAATAAAAACGCAAAAAAGGTATTTGGTTGTCAATACAGCTCTGTAGTATCTACTTAGATCTGTTTTCTTCACATCTTGACTCATTTACCTATGCTTGAAGATCTGGGCTCCACTTTTATTTTACCTTTATAACATTAGCTAGTTCTGGAAATAATCCAATTGAAATAAATCAGATTGGCAGCATGAGTATTTTAAAGGATTAGATCACATGGCAAACAACACATCATAACTTTTTATATTCTCCCTCATATACAAGATATTAAGCACAGAAACATGAATTTAGATATAATACACTGGTATTATGTTGTGTGTACTTTCAGGCTAACATTTACCCATCTGAGCTTGATTGAACCTTGGCGGATGACGAAGTTGAAAGAGCCTTGTTTCACGTTATAGGACACTTGAGACTGTGCTCAATTTACTAATAGTGATATGATACTGAAAACCGCTGAGACAGTAAGAAAATTAAGCAAATTATTAGAAGACAATGGTTAGGATTGGCAACGGTCTGAAGTGCACATTAGGGACATAACTGTAGTTCATACTAGAAGAACATTATATCAAATGGAACTCTCAATATAACTTTGCTTGAGTGAAAAGATGTAATTCCACTAACTGTCAGACCAAGTGCCTTATCTCAAAAGGACCAGATGCACCATTACATAACTTCGACTCATTTAGATAAAAGTTCAAAAAAACGACTGACTGATTATAGTGTGCTTTTTGCTCTATGCAGTTCTGTCAAGATAGGATGCAACTGCCATTAACAGAAATTGTAAGTGTGCAGATCCTGTCTCAGTGATCAGTCTGGAGAAATGGCTCCACGATAGCAAGATTTTGGGGAGACTGGAGACAAAGGAGTTCATCATGATGTAATCAGAGGTATATAGAGACCAGTATTTATTACGCATTGTTTTTATGGGAGGATCATTTTGATCACACAACTAAATAGAAACTACAGTTTTCAAGGATATACTTTGAGGAAATGATCACTTCCCTTTCCCAGACAGAGACACATAAGAAGCAGCACGGGTTGCATTTGCTCCTGGCAGTGTTCTAGAGCTTCATGAATTTTGGGCAAGTTTTGATTTGGATCTGAAGCCCCAGAAACGGAGATGACCAAAAGAAGAAGGAATAATTGCAGAATAAATTTTGTCACTCCCTAAGCGCTGCCTTTGAGTTGCGACTCCTCCACTTGAGTCTCCTCCATATAACTGGGATGAAACTTTTGAGTAAAGAACCACATGGATTGCTTCCAACTGATTTTAACTCCCACAAGCAATCAAAGGGTTGCTCCTCCAATATTCCCACAATCTAAAATTGCCCCAAACCTGCCCTTTTAGATGTAGTTCTCAGTAACTGAGATACTACATTCATCTCCCAATTTTTGTCATTTCAGAGGAGGAAGAAAAAGAGGTTAGGTTTTATCAATCTATTTGTCACAGAAGACAAGAGGAGGAGAAGATTCTAGAGAAGAATTGTAACTGCTGCTTTTGTCTCCTTTTTTTCTGTGTTAGAAGGAGAGCCTGAGCAACTGAACTGAAGCCCCAGGATCTCTCAGTCCACTTTTGTCCTGTCTCTGGATGCACCATTACATAACTTCAGCAACATTTCAAGTGCTCCTGCAGCCATCCTGCTGCAAACCTTCCTGTAGCTGAGTCCAAAAAACTAATTCAAACTAAACCAAAGAAGATATTGGCTCGTTACTTTTTACTTAAAATTTACACACAAAAATGTATATCTCCTCTGACTGGCTGGATTTTTTTTTTGGGGGGGTTGGGTTTTTTTTTAACCATTTTTTTTCTCTAATAACTATGGGGTAGTTAATTTCAGAAAATTCAGAATCCAGTACACTTTCACTGTAAGTATGCACTGGATTATTCATGTTCATCACAAAAAGCATGACTTTGCTTATCTACCATATCTGCGGATGCTTAATAAACCTTTTTTGAATAATGAATACTCATACCTCTCTTAACATCTCACACAGCTAATGTGATTGTTGATTCAACTGAATCATTAACAGAATAAATAAATTGGTCAGCGTATTTCTTATTCTTCAAATGTAATTGATAATTCATAACTGCTACAACTTTCATGTACTGTAGGAGTCAATCCTAAAGAGACAAAAGTACATTTTACATAATAAAAAGTTATCTATAGAGGGTTTCTCATTCATGCGCTGTTACCTTCTTCAGTATTTGGCCCTCCTGTATGTTTATTTAACATCTTAGGTGCACCAAGCAAAAACTTAACTCCTCCTCAGGGAAAACAGACCACTGTTTCCAGCCTGATAAACAGTGTTGGGACAGTTTATCTAATTTTTTAATTACCTTAAATTATGTAGATAAAATCAGCAGTTTCTAGCTTATAAACAAGAAGAGAGTAAGAGGAGGACGAAGAAGAAACTGCCTGAAAAGGAAATACTGTTGTTTAATAGTCCTGTCAGATACCTAACTACCACACTTGGAGCTTTAGAAGTTCTCCAAGGCACTGCTGAGAGTCAGCAAGAACAAATGATTGATCTTTTGCAACAGAGATGATTAGAGAAACTTCTGCTATTCAAAACACTGACTGAACTCATTTCATGAAGGAAGCAAGGTCAAAAAAATTTATTCCTAACACGAAGCCCAATTTACCAAGAATTAATATGTCCTCACAAATAAACACATAGGTGAAGACGTCAGGTATTATTTTTCCAGTCCTCCTGCTGATGCATTTTTAAGATGAAGAGAAATCAAATGACTTTCTGAAGTCTCACTTTGTATTGGTGACACAAATCACACAAAGAATCCAACAGAGACATAAAATAAGTGCGGAAAATGAGAGCAAGTTCATATGGTTGGTTTTTTGTCCTTAAAAAAAATATTACATCTTACAGCCCTTCAACTTAAACTGGTCTGAATTTAAAACAATCAGAGAATGAACTATCCAGAAAATACATGCAATTAAGAGGTACCTTAAAAAGAAAAAAAACCTCTGTCTGGCAGTTTTTGCACAGCTAACTAAGACATAAAATCATGGGTCTGGTTAGGAACTTTTCCTCGACACCATCTTAGCCAAAATTTAAGTAGGGCTTTTTGAGATAATGCTTTTAAGATGTCACAGGCAAGATAGACTAAATGACTACCTGCAGTGGATCTGGATACTTGGGTTTGCATAAGAACCAACGAGATGAGAGCCTTGGCAACTACTTGATTATCTTTCATACTTTCCATCCATACCTTCTATCCCTGCAGGAAGGTGGCTGCTGGCCTGGGATGCTCAGGCAGAAAGTTGGGTCCACTGTTGCTGCGTGGCTGCTCACTGTTACTTGTCTCAGGCATCACCAGACAGCGTCCCTGGTGCATTTCCTGGCTTCCATCTCCTCAAAGCTCCCTTATCTCCAGGATCTCCCCATTTCCAGGATACTTCCTCCAGCCAGGAACTTCACATTCTTCTTTTCAGGCCCCCTTCTTTTTTCCCAAGACCACTTCTTTCCACACCCTTTATTTTCTGGCACACCAAGACTCACTTTTCCCCCAGCCTAAACAGTTTCCGTGCATAAGCACAAGACGTGAGCCATCTCCTAACTGGTGGTTCTGTCTCACATCTCTTCAGTAAGTGGAGGACTTTGGGCATGCCACTTTCCTTTGGTTCATGTGTTTACAGTTGGACTGTATCAATTACAGGGAGCAAGCAGCATGTTTGAGAGCTCAAACGTTCAAATTTAGATACTAACCCACATACACGCACCTAACTACCCGCTAGAATTCATTATTTAAGCTTTTTTTTTTTTTGCTTACTAGAGTAATTAATATTAGCTTGGTTCCACTTACACTGAAGACAATCGGATTAATTTTACTTGTTTCAATAATTTTCAGTAATAGAATTTTATTTTTCAAGGGCTGATTATTTGTTGCACATAAATGTATTTTTCTGAATTGGTTTAACTAATCCATTACAGTTGTTTACCCACTGGATTCAACTATTCATGTGTCAATAAAACTTTTCCAAAAAATATTGTTAGCATAAAGAGCTCCAGAAGTGTTTCTTGAGCTGATTAAAGGTTCTGTCTGTACTACAAACCTCACATTTCTTAACAGAATTAAAGAGCTAAATTCATTTTCAAGCTTTGCTGGAATTATTGGAAGGAGTCACGGAACAAAAGAAATATATGACACTTTTTGTTAGCTCTTGCTCTGCATTAGTATTACGGATTGTAACAATTTTTATACAACTAATTTCATTTATTTAAGTACATTCATAAGCTACCTGATCAAGGAAATAGGAACTAGAACACAGCACCACAGCCATCTCGATTGTTATTAGTTCAAATGACAGGCAAAAATTAATCATTAGTATATGTACCTAATTTTAGGCACATTTGAGTGAATCCTTTTTCAGGCAAACATTTAAACATGGGTGAATGTATTTTGCTGAATAAAACCAGACTTCAACATGAACACGTTATCTTAAATATGCACTTAAGTAGTTTGCACAACTATGGCCCAAAGACATTGCTTGGCTTGTTTGATGGTTACAAGAAAAATTTCTTAGTAGGTGAGAACCTGGGAACTCTGGGAAAATATCAGTTGCATCCATTATTGAATGCATGTCAGTGAAGTGGAAGTTGTGTACGTGATCAGATAGATCTCTTATACAAAATAAAAAGTTCAAAGTGTGTTAAAATTTTGTCTTCATCATTTTCCTCTTCTAGTACTGCCCCAATCCCCCCTCTCCTCCCCCTAATCACAGTCAGAATGCCACCACAAAGAACAAGAAATCAACTCTCCAGAAGTCTTTCATCAAACTGGTAAACCTGAAAGACTTGTCTATATGGTTTTTGCACCATTTTATCAGTTTACAAAAATATACCATAAAGAAACTAGATTGGTAGAAAGATTAATTCACTGATAAAATTTTACATGGCTTACTATATAGAAGAAAGTGGTACCTTTCTAAGAAAGTGGTAAAACCTTGGCTCTTCATAACCTGGAATTTTCAACAGGCTACGTAATTGGGCAATATTTGCCATATATTGATAACAACAGAAAAAGATGCATCCCTGAAACAAAATCTAGACCTGTACGAAGAAAAGATCAAAAAATTTCACTATGAATGAATAACCCATCTAATCTTTATCAAACCATTTTTTTCCCAGAGAGTCTAAACAGTACTTTTCATTTGCCTGTGGGGCTTGATTTCAGACTGAAGCAGATTGCTAGCATAGATGATTTCAGCCAAAATTATTAGAGTTTTGGAAAACTTGCAATCCACCCAAAACACGGTTTTACTTGAAGAGTAATGATCAGCCTTGGTAATAGAGTCGGCTGTCAGCCTTGCCCATAATTTCAAGGCTGAAACTCTGGCAAGTATTAAAACTTTGACAGTGAAGGCACAAGGATATACGCAACTTTAAATGTTACTCCCTAAGTAATATATGCACCATACAAAAATCTCTCCCTGATGCAGAAAATTTACTTATTTATTAAAGGAAATACTAGTATTGCTTCTTGTCAGTGCTGGTAAATCAAGAAAATGGCAACAAAACTCAGTAATCCTCACAATGAGACTGATTTCTAGTGCCCAGCTTATAAATGTAGACAAGAATTCTCCACAAAGATAGTAAAAACACAGCTGAAATATTTTGACGTGCGAGTCCTGACACTGTTTTCTAAGGAGCTGTTAAAAGTTTAATTATTATTTCAGCTTCAGACTTGTATGCTGCGCTGCTACATGTTAAGTGCTCTGTACTCCTATGACACAGAAGCGTTTCTACATCTTTAGGTCCCTAGCAAGCAAGAGGTAGGAAGGCTCTGGGACTACAGCCCAGGGTGAAGTACATCTCTAGGGCAATCACCACACCGGAGAAGCAGGTGCTCCTACGTGAATTATACAGTGTACTGGCCTGAATGTATGCAAAGGTTCAGTACAGAGGAAGCAATAAGCATGCACGTAGAAAATACAGGGGAAGGCACGTGAAAAGATATGACAAACATGCACAGTTAAAATCTTTAGCTTTTAATTCCATTTTAGGTATTATTATATGCAAAACTGGATGCATTCCCATAATTTACACTGGGCTACAAAGTGACTGACTCATTCTGGATGTTTTGTTTGAGTGAGAGAACAACTGCTGCGCTTGATAGGCCGAAGTACCATATGTTTCTCGAATAGCAGAGACCTACTTCATTCTGTGATTTGCTGTCAAGATCTAGTAACACTGGCCAAAGTGGTTTGTTGATTCAATAACCACACGTTGTGTTACTCTAAAAGTCAGATGAGCTTTCAAAGAAACCGTATATGACTCATCAACAGCCCAGCCTGCCTTTTCACGGTCCTCTCCCTGCAGGTAAACCAGGACATAACAGGAAGCGTGTAGTGGCATCTGCAGCGAGATATCTACCTCCCACTGCAAAACCGCAGCAGCTCTACCCTGCTACTGCAGGCAGCACGAGTGCAAGGGCATGGGTCCGGACAGGCCTGGCACTACCTGCTCTGCTATTTCCCAGTTAAACTCAGTCCTTATTGGTTTAGCCTTTGAGAGGAGAGAGAAGGAGAAGACCCGATCCCTCATTTGCAGGTACGCTGGGACTCTGCCAATGAGGACCCATGGGTGGTGTGTTCCCTCAGTGAGGGCTCAGCTCACAGTGGGTTTTAAGATTAGTTCCTATGCGTGTGCAGAGGATTTTCCTCGAGAAAAGCACTCAGAATAAAATGTCAGAGTTCTGTGCTATTTTGCCTGTTATGTGAAAAGAAAAGCTCAAGACAGATTATTATTTTAGGACTGCATATCAGACCTCTTTGACAGTTGCCCTGATTTATTAACCTGTAATGCTGGAGTAAGCAATCTGACTCATATCTGATGTCAACAGGAGCCAAGCTTCTAATATCCTTCGTCTCTTCTGAAAACCCAGCATACATTTCTTAACTAACTGAAAGCAGATTCTCTGTAACTGAAGCTCAGATAGATTTCTTATTGCTCTGTACAAATATTTTTCTGGGCTTCATCTTATCACTACATACAAAAATATAATATTATATGACAATAAGATGAAAAAAATCTCCAAATGCACGCAGAAAATCAAGTGACAAAATTAGGAGCGAGGAATCACATTTGAAACGCTGGCCCATAAAAAACTGGCATCAAAGTTTAATGTAGGCATACTACAAGAGTTAAGATTTACTTCCGTATGAGAAGACCAAACCTATAAGGAATTGTAGCGTCTTTGATGAAGGTCATACACTCAATCATTAAATACAATAATATAACAACCTGTGGGGTAGATGTGCCTCTTTTCTCCACATTTATTATTTTCATTGGCACTCAAAACTCCAATTAGAAGACACTTCAAAGCTAAAATCGAACATAAACTATTTGTAAGTGAAATAGTTCTGTGAAGAGTTATTTCACTTGTGATATCCAAACACTTTAGCTCATGAGACACAATGTGTAAACATTTAACTTCTAAACTGTCCGAAAGCCCGAACTAAACGTTCTTGCATTGACTGGAAATACAACATCCTCTTGGCCAAGACTTTCTCTGGTTTGCTAACAACATCCTTCTTTTCTACCAGTTTTCCAGATTCCTTTGTAAACATTAAAAAAGTTACCTTTCAAATAAATTAATATACACAGGAACAGCAAAAATGTATGTACCTCACTCTTTCTTTACTGAAATGGTTAATTTGTTTTTATTCAGACTTTCAGCCTCTTAGCTCAAAACAAATCTTAAAACCTTCAACAAAACCAACACACACCTTCTTCTTCACAAAACCATTACAATCTATGTTCAAAATTACTCAGGTGTTTCTGAGATTCTGCTCATATTTAGAAAGTAAGCTTTATTACTGCAAGTAATAACTACCTGGGGAATGCTTCCTTCCCCTCTGCTGTTCATTTCAGTGTCTGACATCTAAAAGCCCAGGTTCCACTCCCTAAAGATGACCAACAGCAGCCTCACACAGTCAGTGGTATGTAGCAAAAATGAACATTACAGCTGTTAATAATCCTGAGACTGTTGCGGAAAGAAAAAAGCTACAGATAGCTACGAGAAAGCAAATAAGCTGCGCTACTGATGAATTATTTCTTCAAAATGGTCACAGACTGTAGAGAGTCGTCAACACTGATTTTTAACAAAGAGGCCTTAGGGTACATCCTCCAACTTGCTTGTTTATGAAGAACCAAAATATAGAATTTAACACATACAACATTCAAAAACACTATGCTATTGACTTTCTGTACCCATGAATGTCTCCCTCCCCAAAGATGGTGGGTATTTCAGGATAATACCCACTATCCATTTGGAAGTCTTTCCAAATTTTCCTTTTCCTTATTTAAATGGCATATGAGAGGGAGTAGGTCATGCTCACGACATTACCGTGGAGTTTCCACAGTGGTTTGTTTTCCAACAGGTTCACGCATGTGTTTTTCGTTTGGCAAACCAGAACTTAAAAGCAACAAAATCATTGCAGAAATCAATAAAGACAATAAAATTTTTAAAATTTAACCCAAAGTATAACTGTTGAGGATAGCTATTCCAATGAAAAGATTTAAAGTTTATAGTAATATACTTTTGCCCACACAAGAGAGTCATCAAAACCACAGCAGCAGAGTTTTTAATACTGGCACTTCTGCCAGCGAACTATCGGAAGAAGAAAGCTATCCATCTCCATTTGCTGGCCTCAAAACATTACTTTTTTCCCTCATTATACCCTCAAAGGCTATAGGATGACTTTTTCAATGAAATTACCTGTCCCAACGATCTCCAGTCTAGGCTGGCACTTCCAATGTATACGTGCTGTTTATCAACAATCCAGAAAGATGACTGAAGACGACCTTCGTTATATGCTGACATGTTCATATACAACACTTCAGCACCTAGAGATTTAAGGATAAAATAGTAAACAGTATTGTTTAAAATAACATCATTTACATCATTAAAAAAAGAAACAACTTCACGTTTCAGGGCCTGAGCTTCCAAAACTAGTGAGAGGTGTAATTAAACATAACATTAAGGTTTAAAACCAATAGTAAAAAGTGTTACTGTCCCGCTATTTAAGACCTTAATTAACATATAATCCAGAAAAGCAGGTATAGGGAACATTCCCATGCATTATAATGTTTACTTAATTTTCTTCCATTTTAGAACCAAGTAATTGCTATTCTTTTCCAGCACTGTATGTTTCTAAAACCAATTTATTTTTAAAGGTCTTTCCTGAACTCAAATTTGCTACATATTATAACAACAACCTTTAAAATACAAACCCAGTAACAACCCCTTCCTGAAAAGCAGACTCTGCTCCTTTGCCATGGTTTGAGCAGGGAGCCTTCGGTGGGCTGTCACATGGAACAGACCCCAACAAGAGATCACAGCTGGAGAATTAAGGAGTGAGGAAGTAAGCAAAGGTCTAAAGTATCATGAAACTGCTCTTAAATCCTGCTAATTTGTGACATTCAACCTGCCACTTTGAACTGAACAGTTTTAATAAAGACTACAGGCCACTGAAATCAAAAGAGCTACTTGTTGGGTAAAAGCACATTGCCTTTGTCACATCAGTAGGAAAGTTTGAATTGGCCCCATCAGTATGTTTGCAAGACTAAATCCAGAATATACTTAGCATTAGGTGAGTTTAGGGGATTTCTCATATCATTATTGTTCTTTCAGGGCTCCAGTGTTTGTGAGATTAGGTGGTAAATCTGAATTAATCATTGCTGAAGGTAATTTAAATTAACCCACTCATCTTCACATTTGAGTCATGACAGTAACTGGGGAAGAGAAGTAACAGTAAACAGCAGCCTGGAGGGCAGTACCAGCCATCTTCCATTAAACATTCATGGGATCTTCATGATTCCCATGGGATCTACATGAATTCCAGTTGGATGAGTCACAACTTCAAAAGAATTCCAGGATACCTAGAGAACTAAAATATATTTCTTTTCCTTGAACTTCCTATTTCTGACCTCCTAAGAAACACTAGGCATTTTAAGCCACAATTACCAGTGCTAAATACTTCTTTTTTATTATGAAGACCGTAATTCTCACTTGAACAAATAAGCCTAGAAGTTCAGACATCACAAAAATAAGAAAAGTCAGGTAAGGTGCCACTTTTGGAAGCACCAAACATGCAACGTAGGATTTTGAGCAAGTTACAGAATTTGGATCATTGTACAATTACATTTCCTGCAACCCAGTTACCTTTCCAGTTTTTTTTTTTTTTTAGGTATCATCCATTCACATTTATCTATGCTTAGAAACAAAGGTATTTACCAATTTTCCTTGAAACATGTTGCTGATGAATTTCAATCCATGCATTAATGAACAAAACTGTGCTAATTAATGAGATGATGTGTGTGAAATAGAAAAGAAATCAGAAAACACTATAGCAGGTGTTAAATGGTTTAAATTGTTTTCTGATGAATAAACAAAACAAAAGCAACTCCTCCTACTAGCTAATGAAAACAATTCTGTAAGGCACTAAACTCCTAGCTACTTATCTGAAAACTGTTTAAAATCAAGTTTACCATGGTAGTTTGCCTTGATCATATTTTCTTTCCATACATCCAATTTGCAACATTAAATAGCAGTATGAATTAGTATGAATTTAACACCCACAACACGCCTACATCAAACAGGTTATAAATGAAATGCTAGGATTTTTGTATAGGAAAGGTAAAACAGTCAGAAACAACAAGGAGTCCCCTTGTCATAACTGAGAACCTAAAATCAACACAGTTTAAAAACATTTTTGAAATATCCAATGCCAAACAAAAATGCTTATTGTCAAAGTTACAACAGGAGACTATTATAACCAGTAATACTAACATTAAAAAGAGCAGACATCATCAGTAACCTGTCACAAAATTCAAAAGTAATAAACCACCAGGATTTGTGGGCGTAAGTGATGGGCATAAGCAGTGGGATAGGACTATCACTCTAAAATATAATCTAGGCTTCAATTACCAAAATAGTGAAAGTAGCAGTGCAGGAGATACTGCTATCACACATACTATTAAAATCAAAACCTGGAACCCAATTTCTTTTCCTTCTGGAAACAGCCAACTCATAAGACTTGAGGAAACAGTATCTCCACGTTAATTAAAAAAAAAGTCATGTGTTGCAAACAGCAGCTGCTGTGCAGCCTATTAATGAGCCTTTGACTTTTGATGAAAGGAAACATGCATCAGTATTGATAATTGCCTCTGTTCCAGAAGCCCTTGAGATGTTTTGTTAAAATAGGCTTATCAGGCCTTCAACACAATCCATCATCCCTAGCGTGGTCCAACTCCCATGAGGAAATTAAATTGGACTGATCAATATGTGAAGCCGTAACAGAACTCTTTATCATGCTGCAGTCTCAATTACACAAAGCTGTGAGTCTACTGAGTTCAACCAGAAGGCACAATTTGTAGGCTTGATTGCTAATATAGATGCCAGACTCTTAAAAAAATAAATCTAACAATTTTGTTTCACTGAAGATTAAACTGCAGGGTGAGATCTTAAAGAAAACCAGCGCTGTCACTTAAAACTCAAGTGGATTTGCCTGCCTCATAAAATTGCGCATTCTAAAGGCTGGGCCAGATTGCCCTCTCCCTGCAGGAAATAAAAAAGACCAGTGTAGGGATCACAGCACGCTTTAAGTAACAGACATTTCTCTGAGTACTTTTTCTTCTAGGTGGGGAGGTTTTGCACTCTGTGTAAGGGAGACGAGATGCAGTCTAGGATGCACAAAGGGGACCCTGCCCTTGAGAGCCTGGACTTTCTCCATGTGACGGGAACACAGCCAGGAGGTGCCAGGCTGCCACTTAGCCTCTTGCTTTGTCTCATAATGAAGGAAAAAAACAGAAGACATTAGTAGTACTGCAAAAAGACTGACTCTTCATCCATTTCTAAAAGAAAACCAATTCCCAAAGTAATCCCAAAGAAGAAGGATGCCACAACCAAGTGCCATTTACCATTTCTAGTCTTGCAGCATCCTATTTGGCCTAGCTGCCTGCTCTCAGATACTCCACTAACAATGTCATGAAGGCTACTGGGCAAGCGTGACTTCAGGAACAGAGGCTTAAGGCTAGGACCTTTTCTATATATTTGAGTCAAAACTTTAAGTTGTTACCAGGAGACTTTAATCAAATTTGTGAGATATGCTCTATCATGAAAAACTGTGTCATTGAGAAGAGCATCTTGGCACAATTGTGTTGCAGCATACGCTACCTGTGGATTTTACTGCTGCTCAAGCAAGGTCACCAGGCAGCTACACAAACTGGGAGATTTCTTCACGGGAGACTGCAGGAGCCTGGGGCTTACAGGGCTGCCACTCCACATCCAGGTTTAGGCAACAGCGTAGAGAAGGTGCACCAGGAGGCTTTAGATCCAACGCTTGCAAGCAGCCTAGGATATTACCAGGTTTTCCTGGTACAAAGGCAACATCACTGAGCCAAATCACCTCTCCAGTGGATATGGTAAATCAGTTTTGTAAAGAAGACCCAGAAAGAGCAACTGTTTAGGCTGCTATTATCACAGCTGCCTTGAAAGCAAACATGCGAATTCTGCCTCCAACAGTTTTCAAGAGCACCAGCTACAGCTAAACTCACTCTGGAGTTAGCAAACATAACGCCCAAGAAACAGAAGCTGCATTTGCTTGTACCAAGGCTAAAATTGGCCTTCTGTCATCACAACTTTCTTACTTTCACTATAGTGTTTTTAAAAACAGAGAGAAAAATGGGAAAGGGAAAGGAATTAAGAATTGAGAGGAGAGACAGACAGAGCTATCCGGGAAGTTCCAGCAAGAGTGATCAGCAATTCACAACAGGCAGAGCCAACAGAAGAAAAGCACCAAGAGTCCTGATCTCATTAGCCCTGACAGTAGAAACAGTACTACAGCAGAAAAGAGGTTAGAGAGAAATGGAGATCCATGATGTGATGGCACATGTTGGGACTGTGCTTTGTGCAGAGCCCCGGGAGAAAGGGTCATGGAGCCAGACTGGGCTCTGCTACCCCCTGCTAGCAGCAGGAGCGTTATAAAGGTGGAGAGGATAAACAGGGGCTTTTGAATGCCTCTCCTTCCCCATTTTGGGAAAACAGCTCGTCAAGTGCAGGCTGCAGGGGCACAGCAGCTGATGGCAGGGGGAGCTACACGGCGCTGTTGGTAGGATAGGGGAGTAGGGAGGTTGTAGAGGGATTGAAAAGAAGAAGGGCCAGCAGGGTACCAGGAAGAGCTAGTATATGAAATGAGTTTGGACAGTGAAAGCAACACTGCTTACAGCTCCCCTGTATATTTGCAGTTTGAACCTGACAAGTGCTCCTGCACCGCATCCAATCCACTCTTTGTCTTCCAGCCCCTCTTCCCCACATCACCACCAAGCTGGCCACAGGAGGAACAGCTGCCTTCTGCTTACCCCATTCTTGCTGTCCCTTCACTCTCCTCATCGTCACGTCCATACCTTTTGCTCACAGCACTGTTTTTTTCTCTCCTTATTTTGTGTATTCCCAAGCAAATACTCCAAGTAACAAGACCTTTAAAAAGGAGTCTGAGAATATGAACTGTGGCCTCTTTGCTTCACCCCACTGCTGACAGTCACTTGGCACACAAAGATACATGTTTTGATCTATACCTTTTGGCAGGTGGCCTCATGCCAGGGACAGGAGCAGACTTAACTGGTCCATACCATGTACGCTAGAGGTGAGAAGCACATGCACACTTGACTACAGTCGGTGCCTGAGCAGCCGGCACAGCACCTTGCACGGCCTCTCTGGGAGGCTGCCGCAGGGGTGGGAGGCAAAGCAGCATGGACAGCACGTGCCACTGTGCGACAGACTGAGTTTTCAGATCAGCATAGATGCAGCTAATCATCACGCGCTAACTCAGAAAGATCAACCAAAGTTCCTTTATTGTCCCTAGGTCCCAAACTTGCTTTTCAAAATACAATTTGCTCACTAAGATATGGATGTGTACACATACGGATATATAATGTCTCCTTCCCCACATTTTGCAATAGACACTTTGATTTTATTTATTTGCTTTTGGTTACATGCCTTAGCACAAAATACACCCGTGAATTAAAAATAATTTTTATTCCACCAAGACAAAAATCCATACCCTGTTCACAAGTGGCAGAGTAGCTGTCTCATATTGAGCAGACACAAGTGACCCAGGCAGAGGATCACCTCCCCAGGAATTTTCATGCTTTTTCTCAACTGATTGCAAAGAGTCTGGAGTTGTTCCAGAAGCTCCATTAGCGTGACCTGCCAGCACTCAGAGGAGGACAAGTACAAAAGCAGAGGAATGCACAACTTGACAACAAAGTCATTTTTACTATGTCTCTGAATGACTAAAAGAGAAACTAGACTATTCACTATTTCTCTGCTCTTTATGGAATATTGGATTTGAAATGCAATTTAAAGTCTGCCTGGCTCCAGAAGAATTAATGATTTGGGCTTATTTTAAAGAGACAACACTCAAGGACTTTTAGGGAAATCTCTGATGGTAATACCTTAACTTTGAATCAGCTGTTTTGTTTACATTGCCCTCTGTTCCTCACCCCCCTTTTTAAAAAATACCAGGATGAATAGGATCAACTCTGGGATTATATGCTATTCATCAGCCCAGGCCCAGAGTAATTGGGGAAAAAAAAAGAAATAGAAAAAGTATACAATAAAAACCTTGATGCATTTTCTTTAGCAGCTCCATATACAGCTGCCACACAAAAAATGAAATTATATAAGAAATTATGTTCCAGTACAAGCCCAAGCAATTCCCAGCAAGCCTTTGCGATACAACCTTTGTTCACACCACCTTAGCTTGCTTGAACTGTCGCACTCAAACTACCTGCATGACAAACGTATCTTCTTTCTGAATGAAATTCCCACTCACTCCCAATGTACAATCAGCCATAAACTAAGTACACATGCAGCTTCTCAAAACAATATCAGCCCCCAAACTTAACGTTGCCTGTAGTAAAATGAAGCTTTTTCTGATGGCGATATTTTCATGAAAAATTACTGTAACGCTTGCTGCTTTATTTTACACCATCTGAGGTCACCAATCCAAAGACAATTTTGAGGAAATCAGTGCACTGGAGAGGAATCTGACTGTAGCTCTCCTGGTCTCTTGGTCTGTCTCTGGAGAGATACAGGCACCTGCAGCAGCCACACTGCAGGAATTGCAATGGCTGGACTCATGGGCTCAGGGCTGCGGCATGGGTGGGTGGTTCAAGGAAAACATGCAGAAAACACTCTCTGCCCGCTGCGTGCAGCCACCACTCATCCCCACTGGCATGCTCCCCAGCCACCTCACGTGCCCCTGCCTGGCTGGAGCTTGGAGGAAGGGCTGATTACAAGAGAGCTTCCCTGAGCAGACGGGCTGCAGTCAAGGATCTCCCTGCAGAGTTGCGGGTGTGAGAAGACAGGTCTCCGTTGCTGCCGGCTGATTTCCCAGCCCCCTCTCCAGGCACTAAGCCAGCTTCTTGCCTGGTTCCCTTCCCTCCCCAGCAGACTGTAACATGTTGGGCTCTGTTCTCCACAATCAGTGAGAAAAAATACCCTCTACAACTCACCAATGCTTTTTTGCTTTGTTTTTCACTCATTCAGTGGATTAAAATAGGTTCTGTGAGCCAGCTCAGCCCCAGAAACTGCTCTATCCACACAGATGAGGAAGCCAAGAGCCGAATATGGGGACAGGAGAGAGCAGAAAGAAAAAGAAATACTGAGAAATGAGCATTAAAAACCCCTCTGTCTGAAAACAAAGTATTACAGAATTACAACTGGCATGGTTAAAACAACAAACAACCCTGCCAAGTAATAGTGGTATGAACAGATCTTATTATCAGCAAACCCTTCTCCTTCCCTCCACCACCTCCTCAGCTGTGCCCAAGTAGCTTTTTCTGGGTCCAAGGAATGAACTGGATCAGAAAATGGAATGAGGTTAAAAATAAATAAAAATAAAATGGTTCTTTTAAATTAAGAACAATTCACTACTCCAGCTCACTACACGGCTGTAAGCATTTTTTCCAGCGCAACTGAAGGCACAGAGCAAGTGTGGGAACAAGGGGCTTGTGGTTGGGTCCAACAAGATGCAGGAACTGCCTATGCCAGTGCTGCCCTTTAAAAGTACACCCACACAACGGCAGCCTCCATTCCTCTCAAAATCAGGCCACTGAGGAAATTCACGGTGGCAAGCCCCAGTACTTGTTTGCCTTTTATTTTGCACAACCATTTGTCACGTGCAAACGGAGCAGCTAGGAGGGCAATGCTGACATTTGCTTGGGATGACATTTCCCACGCGCTTCCACAGAGGTCCACAGTGACACAGAAGACCCAGAGAAGACCCATCAGGGGATGCTCATGTGTGCAGAGATTGCTCACTGGATGCAGGACGGCAGATTCTTGAGAACGAAGGAAAGGTCAGAATTAATTTCTTTCAACTGCTTGTTTAACTTCAATGACATCTTGGGATGTCAAGGTAACATTTACTTACATACGCCCTCACAGTGGCTTCCAAGGTGTCAAATGCTGGCCTTTGTTGCTGGTCCAAGTAATCAAAATACTGATTTTTCAGCCAAGTACCCTGATGTACAGAGTTCAGTGGTGGTTTGTTACAGCTCTACATTCTACATTCACCCACATGAATGCATTTTGCACTGCCTGCTAGGCCCTTTTGATTTACTCAGCAGAAAAATTAACCAAAACACATAACTGAAACACTTCCCATGCCACATCACAGGAGAGACAAAAAGAGGCCCAGCAATATTTCTTTCTAGTACTTACCCACGCAGCCAAACATTTCTGATTCACTGACAAAAAGCCAAAGGTCCTTCTTAATGCAGGGTGGGCAAACCATAACAAATATGACAGCATAGAGATAAGAGGTCTCCTCTTTACCTACAGAACAGGTATCTATTCTGCACAGGCACACTCTTCTTCAGCTTCCCTGTGAATAGCAGGTATACCTCAGCTGATTAACCACATGTGTGCATATTTAATTAACATATACACAGAATTTTAGAGCCTGCAAACAAGGAAGAAACTCGTATGACTACAGACCTCTGATCTGTCCAAAGATGGAAATACGGTTTCCAGAGCAAACTCATTCCTTTCTCATTTTTGAGAAGCACTGAGATTCCATAAGGAAAACCACAAAATGCAGTGCCGCCTATGTGAACGTCTCCCCCGCCCAACCCCTCACATTTAAAAACCGGATTTGAAGCCTTATAGCACTTTCTCTAATGCAGAATATATAATAACATGAATTTCAAAAGTAAATTGACCTTGTTAACCCATGGGTTATTATTTGCACTGTAACAGTTCTTTCCTTTCTTCCCACTTTTTCTTAAAACCTGTGGAGTGTACTTAACTTTTGATTTAAGATTTTTAATTGTTACTGTAGAATTTTACATTCGACATTTTCCACCAGGAAGCATCTGTTAATTAACAGAGGTACACCCATGTCACCAAGTCCTTGGAACATGTTGCCACTCAGTAGATACTTGACAAGCAAGTACCCCACAAATGCAAGCAGCCAACACTATAGCTCATTATAGCGAAAATTCAGGAAAGCAGACACGCTTCAACTCATGCTTCACTTTCCCAACTGGGTTTGGCCTCTGAAGTCAGTGATTTCCATATCATGTATGCTACAGAAGCCCTTATTGTTTAGGATAAAATTTAGGACTCTTATTTTAGACTATCTTAAAAAAAAAAAAAATAAATTGAGACTGTGCACAAGAATCTATCGTAACTGTAAAAGATCCAAACAGCTTTTCCTTGCCCTCTAGTAATTTTATGGGAAGTAGCAAACATTTCATGCCCCTCTCAACAGGTTTTGCTGCCTGATGCAGCAAACATGAGATAAATCCTCCAATTTTGCACTGGCTTTACCCTGACATCAGTATTTTTCAATCAAATTTTTAGTTCTTTTCGAGCTATTTAAGGTATTTCATATCAATAGTCATAAATTATTTTGAATAAAACTTTGAATGAGAGCACTGATGATCAGTTCAATTCTTTCCCCTCAGCAGAACTCAGCATTCCTCTAAATAGCATTTTCCAAGTATAAATCTGTTTTATAAGTCTGATGATTCAGTAGAGCCTGAAAGATAACTAGAGTACAACAAAATTTGATAGGATGTTTTAAAAAAAATTCCACATCTTTTTTTGCCCTTCATTATTGGAGAGTAGACTGCTCATTTACTAGATGAAGCTATAAAAGTGATTGCTTTAGAGATTGGAAAAAGTAATTTTCTTCTTTAGTTGATTTAGGCGACAAAGCATATTACTGCTTAAAGAAAGACCATAATACTGTCAGTAAAAGCATTACTAAAGTTGGATTGTGGCTTTCTTTCTTTGCCTAATTATAATTGTATATATTTTTACTATAAAAGAAAGCTATTTTAAATATAATAGATTAGTAAACTCACACACTGCTTACCCCATGCCCCTTCAAATACTCTTTTCTTTACTTGGATTAGCGTTATGAAGCACTAGATTTGTTTATATACTTCCTAGATGAAACATCCAGAATTCAGGGACATTTTTTCATCATAACACATGAGGAATTAGAATCACAACCTTCTATGAATGAACAAGGATAAATCCCTAACAAAAACCACAGAAACTATTTATGCCTATTTCTTTTTAAATTGCTGACATGATTTCATTATGATATTTATGTATTCTAAAATCACCAGTACTGCCAACAGATGCTTTTAAATATGCTGACCAGCAATAACAATGCTCGTGCAATCATTCCCTAAAACATGGTTCTCGCATAGCTCTGCTTTGGATTGTTCGGTTTCCTTCTTGTGAAGGAGTAATCTCAGTTCTGGAAGGTGGGAAAGCATACTGCAGAGCAGGCAAAGAGGAGAGGATGGCGTATGCCTCCTCAGAGGGCAAGTATTTTTTGGTCCTAAGCCTACTGCTCTTTATTTTTACAGTACTTTCATAATAGAATTGATTTTTTCCTCGGCACTTTCATTAACTGATTCTCTGAGCAGCCCTAGAATATGCCCAGGCTGCCAGAAGCCAAGCACTAGCTGACCTGGCCATGGCCATACAAGGAACACAGAGGCACAGCCAGAACTAAGCCAGGTCTGCCAGTGGCCCAGTCATTCCCTTTCTCTACTTCTCACTTGTCTCTCAGCATCTTTCCCTATCTCTTTTACCTTTGATCCTGTCCTATTATCCTGCCAAGCCAGCCTTTGAATTTTCTATTTTTTTCAGACCTTTGTTATCTCAATTTCCATTATTTTTCTCTCCTTTCATCTATGTTGTCACAAGGCCACCAAGAACACACTTCATTTTTTTTGCCAGCATTCTTTTCTGATGTTTTCCTAAATTACTTACTCTATTTTGTGTTTCTGCCCTTCTCTTTAATCATTCATTCCTCCCTTTTATTTCATTTTCCCCGTCTTTCTTCCTCTCTCTCCTTCACTCTCTCCCACTTCATACTCAGTTCATCATTTCACTCTTACCCTTGCCCACTCATTCATTGTTTCATTTATCACATACATTCATTCAGTTATTCATTAACTCCCCCACTCTCCAATTACTCGAGGAACATATTTTATTCTCTAACTACATAAGCAACATAATATATTCTCCAAGCCTTTACAAATAAATTTGTGGAAAATCTTAAATATTTTTTCTTAAGAAAAATTTAAGGCTTTTAAGGCTAACTACAGTTTTGGGGTGCCCAGTTTGCTCCTAATTTTATTTTTTTTATCATGTGCTAGAACTCCTGTAGGTATTAACTCATGATATAAAACTCAAAACAAGACAGAAGAGAGCGCTGATGGTTTTTGCAGATTGGGACTGGGGGAATTTCTTCTTGCTTTCTTAGTCCAAACAACAACTAAAGCTGAGCTTTTGTTTCTTACCATGGGTCTAAGGTTCTTAAAAGAACAAGGCACTTCTACAGTCTCTTTTGTAAGAGTAAGCACGTAGAACAGACACTGCAGCGCTGCTGTAGCAGACTGAAGTAAATCATGCTTGATTCACTATTGTTCTGACCAGGCTGTCAGATGCATTTTAGAGGGCTTCAGCACTCTGGTTTGGTCACCCAGATACTTCATACATTAAAATGGAGACATTTTAAAGAGACAAATGGACCTGCCCCAATGTCAAAAGTAAAAAATCCACAGAGTGCACTGAGGAAAAATAAAAAGCAGGTGAGAAAAGAATGCTTTGTCTTTGAAAAAAATATATAAGAGATACAAATCAGTAGCTTGTCAGTTAGTAGCTTTTTAACACAGACTGACTTTCATCCAAACAGCCTATTTGAAATGTAGAAAACAAAATAAAAGGAAGCCACAACTCCACAGATTCTATGTTATTAGTTGGGTGAAGGATGCACACAATATACAGTCAATAAAAGTGACCCCCCACTGAAATCACGGAGGATTTTAGTGTCCCAGAGGGACTAGACCACAAGTATCATCTAATTTCTCCAGCATAAATATCAGCAACTAACTGTGAAGGACAGGAATATAGCTATATTACTCCCCTGTGACATTTTGAACTGGTGTAGAACCAGGTCTGTAGGACTTCTCTTTCTCCTCCAAACCACAGAGGAGAGACAGAATAAGCTTGAGGACACTAGAAGTCAGAGATGGACCAGTTCAGAATCATCTGGAATAGCAGCAGGGTACAGGACAGGGGCTGTGTAACTGGACTGCTTGCAGCTACACACTGGCATCCCTAGAAATTGAGGCCAGAAGGCAGCATGTCCACTTCTAGTCACAATAATCACATTGTGAACTTGGTGCCAATTCTTTAAAGCTTCAGGAGAAAGTGCTGCCATAAATTCAGGAGCCCATCTGAAGTAGCTAGGTGGATGCACACCCAGGAAAGCCTGAAGGATGAGAGTGGGGGGTAGCAAGACGAGAGATACAATGGGAATTCAATTAGATTTGCACTATAAAATGGATGAAAACTGGAAATTAAAAGGATTTGATGGTGAACGTGGCTAATATTAGTAAGCAACTCCTGCATGAAAACAATGAAAGATCAAACTGAAAGCAGTACTAGACATTAACAGAGTCATAAGAAGCACGGGAGACGGTTCTGCTGGGGGGGAGGAACAGGTCCTTGGAATAAAGACTGCTGCTGTTGGACCTCTCTTGTGTATTACAAAAGACAAAACCAATGGAGAAAACAAGGCTAGGATTCAAGATAAAAAGAACAGTCTCATATTTTAAGTTGCTTGAAACTACCCAGAATATTTGGATCCCACAGGTGATGTTCCACAAAGTTGGTCTGCATGAGAGAGGGCAGGGCAGGACTGGCACACGTGTCATTTTCTGAGGACTTAGTTTGAGCCCTTGTGGTCTAATCTTGTTGACAATGACACCGATACATATTATAGTGCTACACAGTGATAAACACCCTTTAAGAAAACAACTAAAACAAAAAACAGATTATGTGTGCCACAAACTTTCATCAAAACAAATGGATGTCTTGGCTCTTACCTGTGTCTTATTTCTTCATCTGTAAAGTGAGAACCAAGCTATTCCTCCATTTCCTTTGAGCATCATGAACATTTATTCTTGAATATTCATGAAGCACTCTTATTTCAGTGTTAGTAACACAGGGAAAAAAAGGAAACAAGTTTGTCCCCAGACAAGGTCTTGACCAGTGTTCAGTAAGCGAACGAAGAGAAAATACAACAAAAATGACAGTGAAATAAAATACGCTACACATGCTTACATAAGCATAAGAATTTGATAGGGTCTAGAGGGAAGAAGATTATGTCATATTCAACTAAAATCTGTATCCTAACTGCAAACAGCTTGACAGCACAAAAAGACATGATGCAGAGAATATATTTTTACATAATATTGCTTCATGGACCAATCAGAGAACGCACAAGCTTCTGGATAAGGATAAACTACCCTTGATTTATTTTGAGCAATGCATAGTCCTGATTCAAGCTGCAACTGTCAAAAAGCCCCTATGAGGATGACCACACTGTACTCTAGCTTGCTATCTTTGTGACAACAACATCTGCATCTCACAAGCCTATTCTGGCAGCGTTTAATTTCAGAAAGAAGACCTTCACAACATAAGGATGTATGCCAAGAGAAAAATCAAAGGTCAAAATCTTACTAGTTTCCTGGCAATACTTGAAAACATTTTAATAGAGTTTCATCATAAATGTATGGTTCCCAAAACTAAATACTCCTCTCCCAAGAGATGATACCAGGACAGTTAAAAGGGAAGCTAAAGTAGAATGTTAGAGATAAAATGGTATCCTTCAGTAAGAAGATTTGAGTGAGAAAAGGAAAGAGACGGAAGGGAAGAGAGAAAAGTAAAATTAAATTAATGTCAAACTATACAAAGTGAATCAAAAAGATTTTGAGGAAATACGGATACTGAAGCTGCAGAATGCACTGTTACTGTGCATGGTGTTTTGTGGATGACAAAAAAACAAATAGATTCAAAAGTGATTGCACAAATAAAGGAAAAAAGCATCCAAACACCGTAACAGATTGCTGAACTCCATGACAAGGCAGTTCCTAACCTACAAAATTGCTAAAAGGATATACAGAGTAAGGGGAATATCATCCTCCACTTGTTTCAGTTGTTATACTCCTTCCGTAAGCATGCGGTTCTGCTGACCCCAGCAGTGCAGAAAACTGACCTTCAGTTTGTTTCCCTTGCCTTATGGCCAAGAACAGTTGCTCTGTGACCCTTTGCTTAGGAACTGTTATTTTTGAAAGCTTGGTATTGCAACCATCAAAATTTTCTTTTGACATGATTTTGAAGCTTATTATAGATATTATGTAGTCCTATAACCCTGCTGGTATTTTCCCCCGATCACTTTATGTAAACATGACTAGCAAGTTTAAAAGCATCAAAAGCAGGGACCTGTTCTAAATCCGTGAAGCGACTGTCAATTTTTGCGCTACATAATTACTAATATTTTGGCACACTATATATAGTTAGTATTCTGTCCAAAGGAAGGAAAAGATACTGAATGCACTCTGTTCTCAAACGTAAGTATTAGAGACAATCACTCTAAAGGGTGTGCAATAAGAGATGGAAATGATGGAGAATAATGTAGAGATACCATTCTGGGAACTTTTCTTCCAGTTGAATTACTTTACAGCAAACTTAATGTAATTACTTTCCAACCATTAGGCTATGTAAAATCTCATAGCACACCAAAGTTCTGTAGAAGCCTAAGGTTAATTTGAAAATTGATATAGGAGATTACCAGAAAGATCAGTATTAACATGATAGTGGCAACTCCTTCTTACAAAGATAAAGCTTGATAACTAATGCTTTATAAACCAGCAAGATTTGCTCACGTGGGTTAACTTATGGTACGATCATGCTGTATGCAACAACCCAAGGGTAGGCACAGTTGAGCAGCCTTTCCAAAGTATTGATCAAATGAAAACCAAATGGTGTCAGCCAAACAGCGTCAGCTTGGTTTGGAGCTTTATCAATGCTCTTAGATACTTTTAACAACTTCTTATATAACTTTGAGCACATAATACTTTAACTGCAGCTTTAAAGCAGAGGTGTTCTATTGATTGAGCTAAGCAGCTAAGAAGCTAGAAGGATGTAAAAACATGTACACAACTTTAGAGATCCAAGTGGATGTGTTATGTCACTTCAGATGATGGTTTTCTCAGTTACCCAAGTTTGAAGTTGCATTTCAGTCTAGATGACATAAAAAACTTGAACAAGATGACAGACCAAAGACTCACCATCACTGGGAAGGCTGAAACCTGCTCGCAAACAGTAGCAATCAAAAATCATACCAGCAAGACTGCTGTGACTGACCAAGGCACAGTTCTAGGAAGACAGTGAGGCTTCAAGTGGATATGAAACATGTGGGAAGCACATGAAAAAGGAAAAGAAAAAATTCACTAACAATAAACTAGCCTGCTTTCTTTGGACCCCTATGTAGGACCATTTGCCTTCACATCTCTTTTCAGGATAAGACAGTGTTAGAGAAATTATGGGGTGCCAAAATTTCTGCAAAGGGAGGGAGCACAGCGACCCAACAAATGTTTCCTGAGCTCAGATGGCCCTGCCAGCTCTTACCAGCGCTTCCATTAACTGTAGGTAGGAACTTGCATGCTATCCATATGTTTTAAAAATGTCACAACTAATTTCTGCTAATGCCATCCGTTACTGGTTCCTCTGTACTAAAACGTGCCAGTGACTCAAACCAACTATTGCCATACAGGAAGAACCCATTCCAGCATGTAAACTGTCAAGCAAGATTTGGAGATGATCCCTGTGATATGGATCTGATATATTGGACCTTATCAGCTACTACCAGACAAAAGCAATTTGGCTGTTCACAAGATAGCTGACTTACCAGCACTCATAGCTGTGCTGGAGCTTATGAAGTACAAACACATCCATTTCTGCTAAACCCATGAATGCACATACATTGTAACAGACTCAAGTGCAAGGACATTTGCAAACAGAAATTATGTACTAAAATACTGATCAATCTACTGTGAAAGACTTTTTCAGCTACAAATTTCAAAGCAGAAGAATTATGATATTGTTTCTGCTATACACCTAGGATCTTAAAAGTGCATTGCAGCACATCTAGCCTTAATTCATCAAGAAGAAATGTAATATTATGTACTTTTGGGTCTTTGAAACAATGGCTACACATATTGGAAAGCATGTGACTGGTATTTTATCATGCAAAAGTACACGTTACCAATGGGAAGGTACTGTCCCTGGGAACACAGCCATTCCTCTCAGCAAAGGTACTAATTTCTAAGTAAAGACTACAGACATTTAAGCTGTAAAGCTTAGAATTAGAATTTATTGCTTGCATATCTGGCTCTGGTGGGCACAGAGTTTTTGGCTTAAGCAAACCTTTTTCCTTCGCCCTCTTTTCAAAACAAGCCAGTACAACCTAAGGCCCTGGTTGTCTTCAGAATTTAAATTATAGTTTAAATTTGGGTTTGTGCCCCCCCCCCCCTCCCCCATTGGTTGTGGATGTGACAGCCTCATGATGCTAATTCTCTTGTGCTGGAAAACTCTGTAAGGCAGGCCATGCCTAAATCTTCTTAAAGTTGGTGGGCTTCAGACTCTTAATAGAAAATAAGCTGTTTCACATTGTGATCTATTACAGTACCTAATCTGGGGCTACTTGTGTGTCCAGAGGAAGTTTTATTCCCAGATTAGGCATGTAGTTTCTTATAGAAACTATAATAAAAACTGGAATATCAGCAGCTTTTTTTTTTCTTTTTTTAGCTAAAAAATCAACTAGGCAGCAGACAATGCCAATGCCTGTTGTTTACCCCAGACCCTCATTTGGAATTCCACAGAAGGATTGATTCTACAATGAAGTTTCAAAATAGCATACTACAATCAAAAGCTTAAAATAATTCTTTCAGAAATAATGTCAAGACATTTCTTTCAAAATATATCTGGTGGCACTAGAAGGAGTAGAAGCAGAGCAGGGACTGGAAGCTAGGTTTCTTCCATCCCAAATGAATGTGTGACTAATACAGAGTCATCTTTAAATGCATACAGAGTTTAGATTATTTTCTGCAAACTGATAGATCTCAAATAGGAAGGACCAATGGAGTGCTACTACAGAATACCCTCTGCACTTCCCAATCCACAATTACAATTTCTGTTTTACAAGGTTTAAGATTTTCAATACTAGCTTAAACAATTTGCTTTCTGTCAGGTGCCTGGTAAGAGAGGCAGCTCTTCTTCAAGTTGACAATTTAGAAACTTTCAGGCAGAGCAGGATTTTTAACCTAATCTTCTGCTACTCACACAGATGCTCTGTGTCAAAGACATTCTGTGTATCTGTATGTGTGTCTAAGATGTAACAAAAATGCTACCCCACCTGCTCTTTACAGCCACATTTCATAAGGTTGGACATGCCTTACCTTACATTGCAGGATCTAGTTCCCCAACTGAAACAAATGAGAGACACTGCATAGGAGTTCTCATGGGATTTAGGCATAAAACCAACATTGAACATTTCCTTGCTACCAAGACGTTAGTTCTAACTTCGCCTGATAAACTGAGGTAAGAGAATTTAGGTGCCTAAACAGAAAGATGTTTAACCCAAAACTGACCAAGCAGGAGTTTTTGCATGTTAGTGTTGCCTAGACGCTAAGAAAACACTCCAATGCTTGAATCTGTGATGCAAAACTGGTACCTGCTTCTTTCTTTTAAGGTGGGATGCATCTGGTTTTGGAAACTCTGCTCAGTATTTCTCATTATGCAGAACTCTGTCAAAGTTATTATGCTGGTTCTAAGAGGTAAAGAACATAATGAGATCTTTGATCTTGGAATTGGCTTTAAGATTGCTTGTCACAGGCTGAAAGTTATTGAGAAAATATCAGGAAACACTCTCCAGCAGCAACTAATAAAATCTAAATCAAAGCATGCATCTACTCTGTTGTGGGTACCCAAGGAATATAAAATAATAATAAAAAAGGAACAAGATCTGATTCATAATAAATCAAAGTATAAAAATGAATTTAAAATCAGATGTCAAAGGCCTTGCCAGTACCATTTTCATTAACTGTCTTTTGAATACTCTCATATTTTAAGGTATGGTTTAGGCAGAGTTTTAGAAAAATGACAATATCTTAAATCTGAAAGGAATGGAGGCAGGGATTTCTCCCCCTCTGTTCTCATCCACCTTTGTTTAACTCTATGAACTTGGATCCAAATTACTTGCTTCCTTCAGGAGGACTCACCCCTAGTCTACTGGTCCTCTCAAAGGATCCTGCTTACTTGTTCCTGAAAAATCATAGGGGAAAAATAGTCTATTTTTGGTACTGCTGAATTTTAAAAGAGCAGGAGCTTATCCCATTGTCAACACCCTTCCCTCCCACAGAGTCTTGGAGAATGAAGCCTACGAAAGACTGTTCAAGAAAGCAGTGGAGCTACAACTCCATTCAATACCTGGCATAAACCCATCAACTGACCTTCACCTCTCAAGAGCAGTCTTTATACTCTTGTGGAGCATGCACCAGATATTATTATTTTTATGGTACGTTATGCAAAAACTGGCCCTCTGGACAGGCAAAAATCCCTTCTAGACCCAGCTTCAGGATTCCAGCTTCCCATTGTATGACTGGAGTATACTTTCTTTTTAGTCTTTGCAGAGTTGTTACATTAATTCTCAACATTATCTTCATGTGAAGAGGAATTAAAGGCTTACTCAGAATCATAGAATCATAGAAAAGTCCAGGTTAGAAGGGTTCTCAAAAGATCATTTTGCCCAACCTTTCACGGGAAACGGAAACGGAGCCTATGTGAGAAAAGCTAGCACCCTGTCCAGTCACATCTTGAAAACCTCCAGCGACAGGGACTCCACCACGTTCCTAGAGAGGTTGTTCCAGTGAATGATTGTTCTTACTGTAAAAAAAAAAATTTCTTTCATTCTTATGTTGAGATGAATGTAATTAAACACGTTACGTTCTCCTTCCAAATCAATATGGAACTACTAAAACCAGCTTTGAAAGCAATCTAGACCTTTAGCATGTACCAGAGCCAAACACTCACAAGGCCACTCCTCACAGGGTCTTGTCTACTTTCTTCTTAAAATTGCCAGTGATAGGTCCCTTTCATAATCTGCTCACAGCCCACTGTTCCCATATTTGGAACGTTTTCTCTAATAAACCAAATATTCTGGGCTGAACATAAATTGATGTCATCATGGTTTACCCTACCAATGGCTTCCGCAAAACTCTAAGTCCCTCACAACCCAACCATGTTTTAGGCCCAGAGAAACTTATCAGGAAATGCCCTCACTTTCTCCTGTAGCTTTATCTTCCCCACACCAAACTGGTCTGATGTTCCCAAGTAATCTCAATCCTTTCTATGACATAACACAAGTTTTTCAGTCCTTCTATAACATATTAAAAATATGGCATCAGCTTCCCATTCTCTTACAACTGGACAGTGAAAGGGAACATAATTGTGGCCAAAAGTAAGAACTACTCATGTCACACAAGCATCACAGCTCTAAAACTATGCAGCACCTTAAACATGCCAACAGAAGGAGACAGAATGTGGGACTAAACACATTTAATCTGATATATAAATCATATTTACTGTTATTCTCCATCATGCAACAATTTCATTAAAACAATAGTACAGGAAAAACCAAAACCACTGGAAGTCTGTAGGCATTACATGAACTCTGAGCTTTCTGGTGCCATGTCAGACTAAGCCCGTCTAAACCAGGTTCCAGTGGTCCTACTTCCCCTTCCCAACCCCAGCTACATGGTTCCTATCTCTGTGTTGTACCCAGCATTTATGCCTGTGAGATCATTGAATAATGCAGAAATCTAACTCAAGTGACAATTAAGCCAGCCAAAAAGAAGCAGTCTGTAGCCAAATAAGCCCCCTGAACTGTCTTACCACATGATCACTGGTGCAAAGAAGAAGGCACGGACAACATATGGTGGGGAGGGCAAAGAGGAGACTGGGATCATGCAGCTGCCCAGATATAAACTGATTTAATTTGTCATGGAATGGTATCTGTTAGTGTTTGCAATTTAAAGCACAGAAATAAAAGCACAAAAAGCTTCTACAGCTCCACTTCCTACTAATTTCTTTGTCTCCCTGCAACAATAGAACTTTTTAGTTTCTCTGGTTTGGTTGTATCTGGTTAAAAGAGGGTAATCCTGGGCAAATGTGCAAGAACTGCTCAGTGAGTAACAGCTGCACATGCGATCTAGTGATTAGATCCTGCCCTAGCACAAAGACTTTCCATTATTCTCCAGTTTCATTACTGTCATTCAATAGCTATTAGTTGAGTAAGCTGATTTTTATTTTCTTAAAATTACATTGTGACACGGACAGACTCCTCTTTTCAAATCTGCCTCAGTCAGCACTGACAAAAAAAAAGAACCAAAAAACATTCCCTGCAAATAAATGAAAAATGATTCATGAAAAGGGAGTAAAAAGAAAAAAGCCCCCACACACACACAAAAAGGAAAAAAGCAAATAGAAAAGGAATGAAGCAATGCAAACTGAAGAAAGGAAATCCATTGTCATGTCTTAAAAAGCATTAACACTGTCAGCTAAAATAAGATCGTAATTAGTAAGGGATTTGGATTCTGCACACGTAAGAAATGATACAACAACCTGCTAATTGGAGACGATACTATTCAAATGTTGCTGAGGAACAAAGACTGGTACATAATTATGTGCAAGGAGTGGGAGTGTTGCAAGAAGTGTTTCAATCTAGTAGACTGAACCACAGCTGAGAAAAGGCTAAAACAATAACCTTGTAAACAAGCATTAATAAGCTACTGTCACAGCACAAGGAGGATAAAGAACAACATGTTTGTTTACACAGTGAGCCAAATTTTGCCTACAGGCAGACCTGCCTTTCACAAGAGAGTTATGTACATATATGCTTAGTATTTGTACAAATATGTGCAAGTGAAATACAGCTTTGACATTAACTATGGAGATGGAAAACTTCACACCCTAGGACTGCATATTACAAAAGGTCCTATAAAAATAACCACAGTTTATAGCCTGTTTAATAATAATTTTGACAACACGAGCTGGGAGAACTCAAACGTGGTTGATTTTTTTTTTTAAAATACAAATCCAGAGGTTCCTTCCAACCCTATGATTCTATGATTTTTTTATTAATTACGACTATAGAAAACAAACACTCAGATCTGGCTTCTGGTGCCTGTGCTGCCATTAATAATTCCTAGTTGTCCCTGAGACACAGAAACAGCAAGCGACCTCACCTGACAGTGATGTTGTAAAAAGAAATTCATTAATACTGTATTTGCGGAGCACTCAGATACCACAGCGAGAAGCAGCAAAGAAAAGCCTGTGAGGAAATTAATCATTCCGCATTCAGTGCAGGATCTGGCAGATGTGCAATAAAGAAAGCCTGGAGACATACATTAAATACGAAGACAAAAAAAGATTCTAGCCATTACCAGCAGAAATAGTATCTCCTGAATGAGCCTTAGGCATTAAATGTTTGATGTATTCTCATTCAATACAAGGGAAAAGCTTCTGATTAATGTGGTAAGATTATAGCAAGTACCAGCCAGCTATTCTATGCAAAATATAGAATCTGATAATGTAATTAAAGTCTATCATAAATAAATGTTCTGAGACTAGGATTTCCTCATTTCCGCATGCTTAATTTTGCAACTAAATAAGACTCCCACAGTGCAGGAATTATTAGCAAATGTACATTATCTCAGCGCTCAAAGGCTCCTGTCACCACAGCTCTAGGTGTGTTATGAGTTAGCACAGTAAATCGATCCCTGTTTCATTGCTGCAGCTGCTAGACCACTTCTGTGATCAAGCTGCCCTGTTTTACAGCTAGCTCAAGTGAATCAGGATAGCAAAGACATGACAAAAAAAGGCTTAACAGTGTGACAAACCTGCGGGTTCACAGCTAGCTCAGATATCTGTACTGACATTGCAACTGTAAATTACTAATTTTATTTTACTCCACATCAGTTCAGTTCTGCTCTCCCCTCCACATAAGTTATGCTTTATCTTAGCCCATCAGCTCAAACCTGAAGTCAGATTTCAACTTTCTCCTCTGCTAACCAATACGGATGGATGTTCTGCTGCAGAGGAAGGATATGCAGGGAGGACTCAAGGATGCACCCCTGGGTTGGAAAAGGTGCTTTCTACAGTACTTCAGAAATGGGGAGGGGAGAGGGCTCCACACATGCCTGTCTAGAAGAATGAAATATGTGCTAGAATAATCTGGCTGGCAGAAGCAGTCTCAACAGCTGTGCTGAGATGCAGCAGTGCTGTAACATATCATGGTTCCTAGTACAAAAGAAAAACCACTGCACAAGACAACAGGGATGACCAAGACACATATAAACCCATGCCACTGTGTCGAGACTAGGACTTCTACCTGGGCTACTTAAGGGAGCGCAGTACCTGAAGATGCAGCATGAGGTAGATAACCATGGGATGAAGAACTGCAACATCCTTAAAGGTTTCTGGACAGGTTTATCAACAGGTACATCCTGGGGCTGACACCCAAATTGTCCCTCATCCTCACCCCAGAAACCAGCCTGCACAGCATGGGGACACAGCTCAGGCGTACTCATCACCCAGTCTGCTGAAAAGAAATGCAAGGCTCTTCCACTTCTGTATGCAATAGCAGCTGTTTCCCATGTTTAGCTGCATCCCATGTTTAGTTGTCATGTCCCATGACAGCCCACCACCTGGAGACAGTCTGAACCTGGCATACAACCTGCCTTGGAAAGCAGAGGCTTACCTAGCAAAGTGAAGGCAGGCTCAGGAAGGCACGGAACTCCAAGAGCCCCAAAAGCTATGTATGTGCTTTCTCTCCAGGCTACTGCCCATAGCTCAGGCTCCCAGCATACTTGCTGCTTAGGAACAATCAGCTAAGTTTATTAGCTGCTGAACCACAGACTAGTGCTTGGACCCTCCTCTGCCTAATTCAGACAGATACCGCCATAAATTCGTTACATAAATCCGTTATCTTCATGAATATACGTGTCCAAATGATGATGCACAGTTCTATTTCAAGGATCAATTCTGACTGATTTCTGAGGATGCAGGTGGCCAGTGCCTCATAACTGAAGAAGTTAATAATTTTAGTAGACAGATCTTCATGGATAGCTATGAATTTTACTATGCTATTAATATTATTGAACTGATGTAAATTGGGGTCTCGGGTTTTTTGGTTTGTTTTTTTTTTGTTTTTTTTTTTTTTTAAGCTAGCATCCCAGTTAGCTTCTATTTGACACGAGCAGGACATACCATGAATCTGCTGTTCATACAGGCCTGCTGATTTCAACATACAATTAAGACAACTAAATCTGACAGAATGTTAAAACTAACTCATCTTTTTTCAGGAATGCACAACCAAATAAAGATTTACCTAGCTTTTCTGGAGATAATAACCAAACAGCAAATCTAAATGCAGGTGAAAAACTTGCAACAGAGCTGGCAATCACCCTGTAATAATCAAGCCATTCTAACAAAAATATCAGAATTTGTAGAAATTAGTAAACCAAAACACGGAATGAGGAAAAAAAAAAAACCCCACATTCATAGTGAGAAAATCAGTAAGTTATAATATTGACCTTAGAAAATGGCCATCAGTACACAATGATACCTACAATTACAAGGTTCAAAGACAATGACAGCAAAATCCGCAAGAATTACTATATAAAAGCGACTTTCTCAGATTCTTTGTAGCTCAGAGCTCTTAAATATATTGATCACTTCATTTAAATGTATAGGCCCTACCTCTCATCTCCTCTGACTGGTAGGAACTTGGGACATTAGAATCGTAGAGAAAATAAACCACTTCTTCAAAGACAGTTTCACTGCCCTTGATATTAAGACACCTATTTCTTTTTCAACAAATCAGAAAGAGATAATTCCTTACTTCGCAGATGTACAAAGCTGATGTACTGGTTATTAAAGGATGGCTATCACTAACTGAAATAGCAAAGTCCTGGAATAGGCAGTGCCGTGAAATGGCAAGTCTCTGTAGTTACTATATTTAAATAACATGTCAGTCTTGATCTAAAGATTATCTCCTCTTTAAGGGACCAAGACTTACATTAGTAATTTTCTTTTACTTGCCTCGTCAGGAGATTACAAGGAATTTAAACAAATAAAGATTGATTTTTGTTGGAAAGGGTTTTTCTTTATCCTTTACCCTAAACAGACATGTTATGTTAGGGTGCTGCTACACACAGCAACTGCTTTGCTTAATTCCTTTTATGGTCCATACAGTAATCTGTGCCAAAAGTGATCATCATTAAAATACATAGCTTCTTTTTTCCCTTTCAAAAAGGTATCCTAAAAAAGTCATACTTTCATCAGATTATAGAGATAATTAGTATATTATTATTCAGGACAAGCGTGTATGAGATTGTTAGAACTCCTAAGAGATTCTGATTTCTTTCAGCATTTCTTAAACTCTCTTTGCTATTTTTCCACACAGCTTTAAATAAAGCAAGTTTAGTCATGCAGCACCAGTGTGTAATCCCTCTTCAGATAGGGATTTTAAGCCTCAAAACAACAATTAGGAAAGCACGGACCTAAGAAATACATGTAGCACAGAAAACCTGTTGGCTAAATCTGACTGATGGTCTGTTTTCCAGTGCTTCAGAATCATAAATATGTTGTTTTATTATTTTGCCATTGCTGAAAAGAGAAAACGATCTTGTCCCACAAGGTATGACAGCGATCTCTCAGGTTATGTTGGCTACCATTAGAATGGCTATGATGAATTTAAACATCTATCTAATCACTGCACCACTTTTTTCACCATTAGCAAACTGCAAACATCTACTTCAACTACGGTAACAGAGTTTCTGTTTTTTTACAACTGTGAACCAGAGAAAGCTGCAGGATTATAGGGTAACAGTGCTAAACCAATAATTTGCATTTCATATGTCATCTGAGTCTGCTTTTTAAGTAAAATGAATATTATGTAGCAGTCAATGGCATAACAACATGAAGACCTTGGTCTTACCCTTTGTTTTCAAGTCGTTTAATACCTTTGATTCCACGGGCAGTATATCACTCACTAGTTTTATCTCAATATTTCGGGATGCCAGTTCAAGCAATTTTTCAAAAAGACGCTGACCCTGAGAAGAACAATAAAGGGAAGAGGAAGATGTAAGACACAGAATTGTTCAAACAGCATACAAACAAATTAAAGATGCATGTTAAAACAAAAACATACTGCACAACTGCTGAGTAAATATGTCCGTAGATATGGTTAAATCTACTGTTTTGAAGGCCAAACTAGCTTCTTCCTTTTCCCGGACTGTACAATACTACTGATGACAGGGGACACGCAGAAAAGTGTCCAATTTTTTAATGCTGTATAAACATATTTTTACGTTAACTTTCTTCTAAGTCATTACATTCTGTTCAATCAGGATTAAAAGCGCAAGGAAAAGAGTTAATTACACTTATTCTGTACTGAATGATTTTTTGTAATTGGTTCTAGCCATAGTACAATACATTTTCAAGTTGCATGCTCATCTTTAGATGAGCTATACCAGGATGCAAAACAATAATGCTATTCCTTTTTACATTGTTATTACTTCACTGTTTAAGCCTTACTTGTAACACAGAACAAAAAAAGGAAATCTCACGCTGAAATAGATACTTGTTAAAACAGAAATCCAGATTATCTTTTTTTCCACATTTTAAATCACTGTATTTTTCCACATCCAAGAAACAGAAAAAGTAGACCTTCCGATTGCATAGCAAATGTTTACATTTTAGATTCAGTATTTTAACTTATCGAAAATGCTTAGTTAGAAGTGCCTAACTACATGATATCAAGAATAAAATATCCAATGTACCACTCTGTGCTGTGTTACTACAAGCACAGTTAGAGCCTGGTTTCTTACTGCCATTCTAGCTTTTGGCAGCAAACATCAGTTACAATTAGTAGTCAAATACACATTAACTTTGGGTTTAACCAGCTAACAAAGTACCTGCCCTGCCTACACAGCTCACTTTAGATTCAATATAATGCTGGACCAAATGTAAAATTAAAACAAAAAAGCAATAGTCATATCATTTTTCAAACAAACATGTGGAAGATAAAGCTTTCCCACAGAACCATGTTAGACAATTCTCGGTACAACCTGTTACTCTAAAAATCTTTAAGGGATCTCTTACAAAAACAGCCAAGGCAAAAGCAGTTTGGGACAACGCAATCCGATATAGCATGGACTATCAAAACACAGACAGAAACCCTCCTCCTCCATCGCACCCAGAAGCGGCAGACAGTGGAGAACCACCCTTTGCCCTGTAATTGCCTGCACAAATTGACACTTGCTGGGACTTATGCATTAAGCAGTCACAGAAAGTAGCTCTTCACCTTGTCTACAGTACAGACCTATTTTTCTAATATTCACTTACTTTGAATGTGACAAAACAAGAATACCCATCCTCCTAAAAATAGCTTTCTCAAAATTACAGTGCAGGCAGAAGCTGCAATGGAAACACAGAACTGCTGTTTATGTTTTACTTTTGTAATATATGCCTGCTTGCCTGCACAAATCCACAGCATAGCTCCCTGCTCGACCTAGGGCTCACAGGAACTTAGTATTCAACAAGATACTCACATATGAAAACATTAGACAATAGCTAACAGAACAGGAAAACAAAAACATGCCTTGCATGAAGCTCCAAATGCTTCTTATACTCAGATTCAGCATTTCTTGAGGTGACTAGGTGGTCCCATATACAAGAAATAACATCCATGATTTCACTCATACATCCAGAAGCCCCACAGAGTTGCTGTGCAAGTCAAGGAGTGTCCTTCCCTCATATTCATCATGAAGCTAAAAGGATCCTTAATTCCTGTTGTTGGTTTGTTGTTTTTTTTTTTTTAAGGAGATGCGGGGCAGATGTTACCAGAAGTAAGAATTAATGAGGTAATAGTGTGGAGGGGATGGATGCTGCATACAGAGTTATGCAGCAGCTCCATTGTCATCCTGGGGGAGCAGAGGGGCACTGACCAGTATTCCTGAGTGCCCTGGTCCCCCCAGGAGGGTCTCTCCCACAGTTGCTGCAGACGGGCACTGCTAGACTGCAGACGAATCTAGGGCCCCCAGTCACTGTGCTGCTCTCTGCTGAGTTCCCAGCCCATGCCTTGCCCCGTCCCCCAGCTGCCCTGGGGTGACAGGCTCCTGACGTGCCAGAGCTCAGGCAACGGTTGGCCCCACTTCTTCTGGGTTCACCAACTGGAGGCATCACCAGTTTTGAGTTTAATTAGTTTTATCTCTGCAAAAAGTAAGCAGGGAAAATTAAGGACTAAACGGCTTGCATGACATTAATTAATATATGTGGTTTTTACATATATATATATGTATGTAGAAACTTCTATTTATTTTTTAGAATTTCTACATATTCTGTGTAGAAACTGCTATTCTATATATACAGCTTCTATGTGTTGATTTAATTTACTGGGCAGAACAACAAACAGAGGCACTTTTCTGATTTTGACTAGAAGCATAGTAGAAAGCTGTAGCGTACGAAAGTAAACATGGAAAAAGCATTCATAAATTTGATGGAAAGTGATTTGTGTTATCAATGTGAATTAATGCATTAACTGTTCTACTAAAGAAATACTTAGAAAGTTAACATCCAAAGCTGACAAAAGAATTTGTTTCAGGGGATGGTTCTTTAGATTTCTTCCCCAAAGTAATTATTTTTGGACATTACTGCCACTTCACTTCTACCTCCGCATGATTTTATTTACATATGATTTACAAAAGCTTTGATAAACAAGCCTAGACATTCTGTATTAATTTTAGTTTGGACAAAAAAAGAACATGACAGTGTTTCCCGAGTTTTACCTAACCTTAGCATGCCCTGATGTGACCAAGACAGCATCCTTGAGGGACCACCTGTCTGTATCTTACAGGCCACGCTGCCAGCTGAACAGCTCACCCTATGGGTGAATAGATCACTTAGGGTGCAGCCCTGCATTCCAATAAAGGAAAATACATCTCTCTTCCCATCAGGGACAACACAAGCTGTGCATTTATAATATACTTGTTTGTCCAATTATGGCGAAACCTCAAATTGCTAAAAGATTTAAAGCATCTTTAAGTAGCGATGGTTAAGACTAGGAGTGCGCTCACCACAAATGTGTGCTTATACAGGTATACAAAAAACACCACCCGGTGCCAGAACTGGAAAGAATTCACTCCGTCTCATCTCTCACCGCATCATCCCTCAGCAGGCATCCATACGCTCACCAAGGCTTAGTCCAGCCACAGTAAACAACTATGAAAAATTCACAACTTGTTTTTAAAAGTCTTTACATACTATAGTAAAGTAGGGTACTAGAAAATCTTCTTTCATTGTTAAAGAACCTGGTTTCCTTCTCCATTAATATTAATTTGAAACTCAGTTACTATACTGTCTGACATGTTTACTTGCAATTTCACTGTTTTGTTCTGTGAAAAGGAAAAAGGCAGGACAGAAGGTCTGAAGAGTTTTGTCACTGCTGTCAGCACATTTGAAATGCTTCTGTTGAATACAAACCCTCAATGCTGTCATTTAGACCGCGTTCCCTTTGCGAGACAATACCAGGCTGCTGCGCGTCTACGTGACAGTGATCAGAATCATCTCCATGTGCTCAGTTTGCGAGGACTGAGAAAAGGTAGCAGCCAACTGCTAGGAAACTGCAGTGTGCTACCTTATGCCATGTGCATGTTAACAAAAAACACCAATAGAAACCTGCCTATGCTCGTAAAACATTCTCTTACATTTTTCACTGGGCTGTTTCAAAAATCCTACTGAAAGTGACAAAATAGGATGTCAAAAGTAGATACTACATGAACATACTGACACTCTCATGGTAACTTAAACTACCATACATCTGAAACATCAATCCCATTGTACCTGCCACAGCCACCTGGTGAATTAAAAAAAAAGAAAAAGAAAAAGAGAAAGTCTTCATTACCAAAAGGCCTGGAAATTGCCCCCAAAGCAATTTCTTAGCAGTCACTAGGCAGACTGATTCTAGTCTGGCTGATTTCCCCTGCCTGCTGTTGACTTTATCAGCACACATTCCTCATTAAAAATAAAATAGGGGAGGTATGAACACAAAAATGCTGTATTTACCAAAGTACTCTAAAATGGAAATATAGCGCTCTTCAGTAACTTAGATTCCTGCAGTTTAGACAATGCTTAGCTTTTTCTTTCCACAGCAATGAAACTTGGTTGCTTCCAGAACTTTCTTCTGGATTTATTCTATATAATTCTACTGATATTTTTGTAACTTGTCCTGTCATCAAGCCTTTGAGTATATCTATAAAACATCACTAAAAATCACAGCATGCTGGCAGAAACCAACAGGGCAAATAAACCAAGGAACCCTAAATTTAATTTCTGTCATTTAATGCAGAATAGAGGAAGTCAAATGCTCTTCTCAAATTTTTCTAGCAAAATAGCTAATGAAAAGGGAGGGAATGTAAACTTTTGAGATTTCAGTCAGAGTTAAAAATTGCTTTCACTCTTAAAAACTCTCTTTTTTTAGTTCTTTTCTATGCCTCAGTCTTTACTACCTGCATTGGGGAAACACCACCACCTGAAGAGAAGAGGCCACAGGAGAAGTCACACATTCACGTTTCACAAAAATCTCAAAGCCTCTGTATGACAACTACCCTGCAATTTTGAAAATGCACAAAGATGACAGGAGAAAAAACCCACGTGTTTTGGTGACTTGAGAAAAACAAGCGTAGAATGCCTACTCAGTATTTTGCCAAACAAATATTTGCTTACTTGACCACCTAAGCTGCGGAAGTACACACAGCATTGTGGCATCATGTGTTTACATTTGAAGACTCCAATTTAACAAGACTTATGAACTCAGGCTGCTGAGCACAGCAGTTGTGACCTGGACGGCTGAGTCTGAAATGACTGTTTATTTAGATTTATAACAACAAACATGGACAGGCAACTGTCAAGGACACTAGGTAACATATGCCAAAGCAAAAATGAAGAAAAATACCACAGGAAATTCTGCAGTTTTATATATGCACAGGCATATATATATATATATGTCCAGTATGGACAAAATGGACAATATGTTTACATATGAATGATATATATACTGGGTATCTATATGTACGTATGAATATTAAATTGCAGAATTTCCTGCTGTATTTTTCTTCAATATGTATATTGGACATATGCGTGTATATATATGTATGCATGTGTGTATGTAACTATATAAAAACATATGCAGAGAACATAGCTAAACCTTGTAACTAATTAAGAAAAAGTAGTCTAGCCTACTCAGCTTTTCTCCTTGAAAAATCCATGTCTGTTGAAGTGTTCTTGTAGGCAACCTTGCTTTGCAATATGTCTTGAATATTCATAAAATGGAAATTGCTAGTTATAGAGCAGGATGTGAGTCCATATGGAAAATGGTTATATTCTTAGTTTCTGATAAAACAAGACTCATATAGGAACAACTAGAACTTACTAAGCATCAAACTACCAGGAAGTTTTGCATCTCAGTCTTTTACCTTTCATAAATATTTCTCTATTTTGGGACAAATATCCCTGAACTCAAATGGTAAAGACTCGAGGACATTCAACTTCAGAAAATGTCTAGATTACAATTATTGAAGCTCCTCTGAAATGTCACTGTCATTTTACAAGTGGAGAAAGCAGATGTAACAATACAAGTTTTGTCCCCTCCCTTTCACACACTAAGCTTTGTGCACATTCTCTGGGGCAGTGATTTGCTAAGAAACACTGCCTCTTGGCAATTTCTTTAGCATTAGACTGGCCAATAACAGTATAGTGTTTCAGGATGAATAGACAAGCTTGACAGAAAGATCTATCAGCTGTTCAGCCCACACTGCTGTACAAATGAGGAAATGACTGGAATATTAATTGCCTTTAAACAGAAGTAATTACTCACTTTTATAAGACTACTAGCAGGCAGAAATAGATAACTAAAATAGAGTATTATGAAAAATGTTTCATTTTTCTGGCTTTAACAGCGCATTTGAGGATAAAAGAGCAAATCCAGATCTTACATGTCTCTTCTTCCTTTCCCTGCTCTGACATTCGGCAATATCTTACAGTTTTCACTTTGCATGAGAATGGGTTTGATGCTTAACTACTGAAATCCCAATTTCCAGTTTGCTATTTTTGTCCTCTGTTTGGGATTTGTTAGGCTCTGCTGGTTTTGAAGCAAATGACATGTTGAATTTTTTTCAGACAAAACATTTTTAAAAGATTCATGCACATACCAATTCATGCACAACCTAAAAAACATTTAAGGCACTATCTCTTTGAATTCATCTGCTTGAATGACAGTGCATGGGTTTGAAGTTTCTTAGGCAATAAATTTAAATAAAGCTTAGCTGCATAATTATGTTGTGAAAAATCTCAATATTTTGATAATAAATGTATTCACAACGATATTCCAATATTTATAAGCATTCTAAAGGAAGAGTTTGCACTACATTTTCCATTTGGCTGCTCACTTCATATTTTCACTCTTTTAAATGGACATACAGCAGATTTATTCTGAAGAAAAGATAATGCATGCCATTCAACTAGGCTACAGCCTCTTTCAAAAGTAGAATCCAGTTCATGACTTGAAAATACAGGCTACTTGCAGTATGATCTTCAGCTGCTCAGAATACCACTCTGTCTATCATCTACCAAAGGGATTTTTTTACCGCACAGAATCAAGAGAGCTAGAGAGTAAAGTGAAGAGTTTATGACATAGTATAGTAGCTTCCTTACAGTTACTTGGCTGTATTTTAACTCCATTTCATGTCAGATGAGTGGTTTCTTTCAGCAAAGAATCCATTTGGTGGAAAATAGGAGATACTCTCAGCCTATCAATTCTTTGATATCTTAGCTTCACGCGTGATACTAAAAGGAAACCTACCCTTACCATGTTTCTAAGAGGATTGCTCTCAAGAATAAAGTGCTTGTTAGCACAGCACCACTGTATGCATGTCTGCTTCATTCACGATGATTTATGATTTTTCCTTTGCTCTTAATTGCAGAAGTCTTGAACACCACTCCCTTCCAAGATTCATTTTGAAAAGGTATAACAAATCATCTGACACATTGTTCTTTGTAAGTGTAATTCTATCTATTTGGCTGCAGAATTAATCCATATTCTTGCTCTTTTATTTCATCAGTTAGACCAAATATCCATAAATCTATACACGTATTTTCTAATTATGGATGTGTTAATATAGGTACAATTTTGCAGGTTTCTTAAGATTACACAATGACATCCTTTCCTAAGATGGAAGTGGTATGAATATATGTTGGATGTGTTATCTAGTCCAAGTGTGCCACCACTCTCAGAAAACTATTGTATTGGCAGGGAAAATCTCTGTAAGAAAACGGTTTTTTTAGACTACCCAAGCAAATAGGTCTGCTATAGGGAAGGGCTGTACTTCTAAAAAATTAATAGTGAAATGACAGGAACAGGTTTTTAAAGTCCCACCCTTTTCTTAGACTAGAACATACCTGGCATGCTGATGGATGACTGTGATTGAGGTCCCACTGGGAAGATACTATGTCAACAGACTTTTCAGCCATATTAAGCAAATTCATCCAGCCTTGGAAAAGAGACAAATGGGATGGTGCACTGTCTGAATAGTTGATCCCTTCGGGAATATTTTCCACAAGAGCAACCCTGAGAATAGATAAGGAAAAAATAACCACTTAGCAAAAGCACTTTTCTTTATTAAAAAGTTCCAAATTGTAAAGAATGTCAGGTTTTGGGCCTGTGGTTCAACATCTGCTCCCAGAGGCTCTCAGCAGTATGCCACCCTGCAACTTGCTCTGAAGTTGCTGACTGTCATGCTCCACAATTCCCGAAACAATAAAATGCAGAAATGACCTACTGTTAATGCAGCAAAGCCAATTAAGCTTTTGAAGCTCTGCAAAATTAGCTTAAACATGGAAAAGCTTGCTTCTTACAACACAGTAAATGGGAATCAGTCCTTAAGGTGAGGATGGGAAGAATGAAATAATCTCTTCTTACCTTGCCACTCTCATCTTTGCATTTAATTACTTCTTCTCTCTAGTCAGCGTGGCAAGATGTATACTCCCTGGCATTCTCTTAGGCCTGCTTTTACAGCTGACATTTTATTACATTGCAGTCTCTGTATAGGAATTCTCCCTTTTCAACTGCTCTCAGCTACCTTATTTTTCTTCATTTGTTTACCCATCAAAGGTTCTAACCAGGATTCAGTGGTAGGAAAAGAAGAATTATACCCTTTTAATTTCCTGTTCTTTTTGGAAGGCTCCTTGATCTATTGACTATATTATTCAAAACACTTGCAAACTACGTTGCATATGTTCACATGGATGCAAGAAGCTAAACAAACATTGTTGTAAACCAATAGCTCAAAATATGCTCTCTGCTTCATGGAAATTATGTATTCCATTCAACATATTATCGCACTGCTAGATTGCCTTGAATTGCAGCAGGTAAAGCTCCTCTCTACACTCAGTAGGAGGAATCTTAAAAATAAAGGCAAGTCAAACAAGTTTCCCAATTCTATCTTTAGGTAAACAGATGAAATTTTCAACTAATCCAAGTGGCACTCCTGTAAGTGCCCCCAACATCCGCCACTTTTACTATGAATCATGCAAACCAGATTTGGGAAAGCTGTAGTATGGACTTAGAGAATACTCCTTTTCGTGGTATCCAGGTACATCCAGGATCTCCAGACTGTGTCTGTACTGATTAATAGCATTATTCCCTAAAATCTGTCAAACAACATACATATCACTAAGGTACAATTACTGATAATGTTCTCCACAGCATACTTCGAAGACTGTTCTGTTGATTTACATTAAAATTAATTGCATTACAGTAACGCCAGGGAATGAACTGTAAAAGGTTAAAAACACAACTTGATTTTTTGATGTCTTAAACGTATACTTTATTCTAAAACATTCTACACATCTTGTTTAGAATTTTTTCAAAATAACTAGTACCCTAAAAATTTAGTGCCCTTATTGGTCTATTAGCAATGCCATACTTTAAAAAAGAAACTATTTTACTCTAACACTTAAGGTTTTAGACTTATTTCTACTGCATTTAATCCTGTTACAGTACTTAACAAAACTTTTGTTACATCCCTTGAAAGACTGATTCTTTTTCAATAGTGAAAATTACGAATCCTATGGGGCTCTTAACAATGTCCATGTTCCTAGAGCTGTTTTATAGAGACCTGTAGGATGGCCACCTTCAAGGAACAAGAAATTGAAGCACAGAAGGTAAAGTGATCTCTACAAGGACATAAAATACCACCACAACAATCCAGTAGCAAAGATGAGAAATGAATCCACATTTTTCTGACCTCTTCCACCCTGTACTCAATCACACGAAGATACAGGAGAAAGTTATTTTGAATATTCTCCAAATATATTATTCATACCAAATGATTATTCAAAAAATAATCTGTTGAATGTGCTTCTCATTTAGCTAGAATTTAAAACTTCACATCACTCCCTTAACACAAGATGTGACCAACATTTCTCAGCATTAGAATATTGCCTGACATACACAGTGCTGTCTGGTTGAACCTATGCAAATGAATATACACAAAATAGCTGATAGGATTAAATCTGTCACAGTCATTTCCAGTGGCTTGTTGTGGTGTTTCCCATGGGCTGTACTGAACCGCTGTCTCACTGGAAAGCGTTTGCTTAACTTCTATTCATCCTATCTTTGTCTTCGACCAGTAAAGCCTGCCAAAAAGGTAACACTGTCAGAGTCACAGAAAGGCTGAGATGATCTGGAAATCACATAGCTCGATCCCCCTTGTCAAAGCAGGATCAAAGCAGGTTGCTCAGGACATTGTCCATGCAGGTTCTGAATATTTCCAGTACCTCAAAGTTCAAGAAGCTTAGCATATTATATTGGAGATTAGGGCCCTGATCCAGCCAAACACATACCTGCTTGTTTCTGATGCATTGCCTTTCCATTATTCAGGTCCAAAGTAGGGGAAAATGCTGTATCTATATATCATAAACCCAGATTCCAGAAGTTCCTGGAAGCTATATTTTAAAGTGTAACACGGGAAGAGCTGCAGATGTGGGTCGTTGTTCCATAGATACATTTGGGTACAGATACCATCAAGATATGCAAAAAAGCTGGGCTTTTCCTCCTGTTCCACAGGTTAAAACCATTTACTCATTCAAAGAAAGCAGCAAGGCAAATTTGCTAGACAAAATGAAACTCATCTCCCTCTTAAAAGGTCCCTTGTCAGGGACAAGGTGCCTCTTGGTAAGAAAGTTTGTCCTGACTGTTGGGCTGAACCTGCTCTTCACTAGATCAGCTCCCAACTTTTCAATCTACACACCATTCAGCAGGCTAGAGCACTAGCACTAAATAAGGAATGTGACTACACAGCTCCTGCCATTTCATAATTTGGGCTTGATTATGTAATAGAGGCTAAATACAATCCAGTTAGCAAAACTATTATACAGAACAGATATAATCTGTTAATATATTTCCTAGTCTTTTGTTTAACTAAATACTAAGTACTTCATGTTCTTTAGCAGACAAAGACATTTCATCTAGCTAGGGCAGTAGTTGAAGCATTGTTTTCAGAGTTTAAATTTCCCTTTAATAATGAACTGATTCTACCACACACACTCCCCCCCTCCCATATATTCCCCTACCCACTCAAAAACTCAGCACTAAGCTCAAAAGTTAAATAAAAGTCAATCACCAAGTTTCTAAACTAAGTGATCTTGCCTTCATAATCTTCCCTTTTTTCCTTCGGCACAACAGCAAAGTTCCAGTGCTTAGTCAAGAAGAGTTTTGTTAAACCTTCTGTGCAAAAGTTTGAGTTTGCAAGCCCCAATTTCCATCAGTAAAAGCTAAATTTAGCTCTCATTTTTGTTCCAATGTGACCCATAAAGAGGTTTTTAAAATACAGTATAACAAAAATGTCCAGGAGGGAAGGTCATTCACAGACCTTAAGAAAGATCAGACATGGTGACATAATTTATTCTGCAAAAACGAACATTAACAAAGCAAAACACAACAAACGTAGCATGGTGATTAAAACAGACGTTTCCTCTGCTCAAAATCATTACCAGATAACCTTACACCTGTTGGATGAGATATCCTTCCCTTCCTTCCCTGATTTCCTGGTACTCTAAGTATTTAATCTGATTAATGCCGACATAGGCTAACCTCTTCAATTACATAGATAAATATTGTCAAACCTACCTCACACAAACTGAGAAACCTGAAAGTAATGTTATACTATTTCTGTGAAGTTAGAGAAAGAGAAAAGGGTCAGAGCTGAGATTCAAGCTCCTCTAAGCTAACCAAAATGTGGTAAGCAGTATAATGGTATTTAATGCCTACCAAATAATAGACCTTGACCTCAATAATATGACTCTTCTGAGCTCAGCTATATGACTTGCATTTAGCAATTGCAAGTAAATTTTGTCCCAGGCTAAGGATTCTTCTTCATCTTTGACAGTTCTTCAGACAGAAAGCGAGGTTTGTTCCTGACCTCACACCAATTTTTTCCTCTGAAGAAAATAAAGAAACTCTTACTTTAGCATCTGGGTTAATTAAATAAAAACAGCTAGGGCAGTGAAAATAGGCAGAGGCTATAAATCTCTCTCTTGAATAAACTTGGGGTTACTGGCAAAAATTTATAGTTTTATTGAAAAGTTTAGCTGTAATGACTACACAAGTATAAAATGAAAGTTCTTTTGTTAGTTCAAACTTCATACCATATTAAAATGATAAACTGTAGAACATTATTCATTCCAGTTTATCTCAATCCAGAGTCGTACACTAAAGAAAATCCAGGACATATGCATTTGAGTGTCTTTACAACATCTGAATTTACTCACCATTAAAGGGAAGAAACGCAGTAAGAAGACACTGCAATGATTTGTATGAGACAATGAGGAAATGAAAGATGACCAAAGGCTATCTTTGTCATAAGGCTGCTATATTTCAGATAAGGGAGAAAAAAAAGAAAAAAAAAAAAAAAGAGGACTGGTAAAGGTACTCAGGTCCTGTTGCTTCAGGGTCCTAGTTTCTAGAAGCAGTGCTTTCAGCTGAGGCTTTTCACCATGTCACCTTCACCTCCCTCTACATCATATCACTCCTACCACTCTTCTTCCTCAGACCTACTCATTAGCTGTCATGCTGGCCATGACCATCTTCCCTTTAGCTCCTCAACAGAAACACAGCTCCAGCTCTTGTTTCCAAAAGGGATTAAGAAATATCCTTCTAGACAGGGTATAGCTGCTGGTTCAAAAACACGCAAAACAAACTCTCTTTTCTGGGTTCAGAGAAGAAATGTCCTAAAAAAAGAGAAAGTATAGCACAACTGATCAATATATTCGGATATTCTCCTTTCAGTCAGTGGCAAAGGATTTGAAAGAGGAAGCATTACACTTCTACTTGAGATCAGACTCCAGTCCATAAAGGCATGCAGTGTATTTGGATTATTACATGGCATATCTAGTAAAGAAAATACTAAACTGTAAGAATTAGTCTGCAATTAATTGCATCTTATTGTTCCAGTATGAGAAGTTAAAAAACCTGGTAGCTATCATATACCTATGCTGTTGATTTAAATTTTAAATAAAATATTTGACCCATTAGAGTAATTTCATGACAGAACACAATAGTTAAAAGTGAAATGGAGAGCAGATAAGACTGAATTTAAAATGGACTGTGAACTCAAACCAAGTACTCAAAAGCAGCTAGATTATTAGCATCTAACTGAGAATACCACAAACACTGATAAGTCTCAACTGGTGAGGCAACATGTGTGTTTGTATATGTGCATGCACCTGAGTATATGCACACTACGAAAGCGCTCTGCTGACATTCATTCGTCTGCTTTTTGAGTTTTGGGCATAAAGACTTTGATCTCCAAAGACAAAATCTCGGGATGCTGAATGCTTGGTTTAAGACTCTGCTTTGAATTAGATCTGCAGCGAATGCAGACAAGTTCAGATTTATGGTATTATTCTTCTGCAGACAGGCAGCATTGGGCTCCAGGTACAGAGCTTTACCTGAATATTTCTGAGTATGTGATCAAGTGGACTAGGGTGATATTTAATCTGAAAAGCTGCTTTCAGTGCCTCTCTGGCAAATACATATTTTCATCACGATTCCATGCACTCAATAAGACACTGCAATGAGTGTATTAACACATATTATTATAAGAAATCAAACTGTGCTGGAATTTTAGAGGCACATAGCACCAGTCTCTGTTTTGAAGAAAGATTCGTCATCTCTTGATTGCCTTTATATTCAGAATCTGGCAACCAGTCACGAGATATGAGGGCAAAAAGGTAAAAACCTGTTGTATACGAGGTCCAAATAGATGGTCTAAAACAGATTTCTTAAATTCCCTGTGCTTAGACGTGCAAACTGCAACCTAGTGGGATGAAAGAGGAGTGGTTTAACAGGGTTGATGGTGTGCACGTAAATGGGACTACAAGACTGTTGTGTTGGAGTATACAATGAAATAGAGCTATGGCTACAGGGTGCAGCCAAGCAGCAATCCTCCTAGCTGTGCTGCCTCAAGCCAAGGGGGCACATAGTGGTCCCGGGCTTCTGCTCTTCATCACAGCAGTCAGTCAGTGACTCCTCAGTCACACTGCTGGCCCATCCATCTGTGCCAGTGTGAGTGCCACCAGGGCACCCTGACACGAGAAAGGGCCGTAGCATTTTACATAACTAATACAAGCCATCCAGATAATTCGCTAAGTAACACATAGCTAGAGCTGGTTAAGCTGTCCTGCACCTACTGCAAACACTTTGACAGCAGCCTAAATTCTGTGAATACCATCTGTGATTGGACTCAGAAGACACAGGCCCCTTCAGCCAAGTGGGTGGCCTGATCCTATTTAACGTGCAGCTGCAGGGGGTGGCTGTGGCACAAGAGTGGGAATAAACAGCCCTGCCTACTTCAAGTGCTCACTGAACTCCAACCTTAAGCTCTTGAGCTAATACCTAAAATTAGAAGTTGCCTTTCAGCTTTCCCCTTCTATGGCTGCCCCTTCTTTACACTTAGTCTCCTTTCAATTTTTCTTATTGGTCCACAGAAGCGATCGAAGTATGCTAACTATATTCCAACACATACTTTAAATCCTCACCACTTATGCCTTTTTATATTTTCCATAACCAACTTGGAGATCACTTTGTTATTGCTATTCCCACATAACTGCTTTTGTGCCCACTCATCACGATGTCTACAAGCCAAATATAGCGTGCAGACATGCACAATGCACCCATCAAGCTTGGCAGATTTTAGGTGCCAGATTCTTGGTTGGTACAATATAAAAAAATAAGAATTTCAGTCAGCAGTTATGTCAGTGGAACAATATTTATTTTTTTACTAGTCGAGGATTAGACTCGTATCTTGAGGCCTGTAGAATAAATAACTAGCACTCCAGGAATATCTCTTCTCTTTGGACTGCCCCATGGACTGTTTTGTAAGAAAAAGATGATTCCCTCCCTCTCATACCACCATCTTCACTTCAGAAAGAACATACTAACAATAAAATCCTAGTTTCAACTTCCCTTAAGTGAAAAGCAACACAATATTTGTGCTGTAACATACCATAGACACCTAAGTTTCAAAAGAAGGACCCACTATACAAAACCACAAGTCATCTAATGCTTAAACTCATGAATGATTTTTAATTAAATGTATTTTAGGTGATAGAATGAAATTTATATAGTTGTATTTCAGATGTAACTTTCAGTTCTCAAAGGCAAAACTGCAGCCAAAAGAGGGAAAGAATTGACCAGATGTTTTACAATGTCACTTCAACCTACTGGGGACAGTATTTCCCTTGTGCCAAAGCAAGTCTGAACCTTAGTCAGAAATTCAATCTAGTCTGCCATGACCATTTACATACTGGAACTAAGACAGCAGTCATATAAGGTATCAAAAGAAAAAGGAGCATAAACACGGGAAGGAAAGAAAAACACAAGAAAGAGTAAGTAGCAAACATTAAAGATCTTCATTTGTTTGTACTGACATGACTGATACTTGCTTCAGTTCAAAAAACCATATAAATATAGTGCAACTTAGCCCTGAGTCTTTAAGTAGCCTTATTGATTTTCTTAGGACTTCTCATATGCAGACTTAGGCATTTTCTTGATTTATGCAGGTCAGTCCAGCTCAATACTGATCTTTTTCCCTCCACTATTACATACCCAGGCTCATACACAAATAATCCTTCTCAACTGTCCCTTGCTCCATAAATAAGATGCTGAAATGAAGGCTGTTGATTCCACTGTATAAAACTATTTAGCATCATTAAGACTCAGTAACAAGTACCTCATAAAGGAAGAAAAAAAATTTAGAATGCAATTGAAGGGGATAGACAAAATATGTGTAAAGACCCTCCTGGAATAAAAATAACCTGTGGTTTTGCTTCAGGTGCTTTGTTTTAGGTTTCTAGCTCTGTTACATTAAGCCTGAACCATAATATTAGTACCTGCTGAAAAATACCTAGATAACTTTGATATTTTAAAATTATTTCAAAGGCAAATTAATATTACTGACTATTAAAGTCCAGTCATAATTAAGAAAAATAAAGCTGAGAACTAGCAATCACTGATCGGTATCATCAGCCAAGACCCTGAAATTTCTCTCTACCAGGTAGAATTAACACCATAAGAATGCAGTGGACCACATCTTTGATTTACTGAATTGACTTAATAATTGACAGTTAATTTACTGAACAGAGAGGATGTGGAGTTTGGTCCTCTAGACTTCACTCTGCCATTTCTCAACAATTCAGTAAAGAAGGTATTTTACAGGTGCTAAACATACTTATTCTTCCAGAATTAAACATAAACAATGAGTGTGAACAAAATGAAAACATTTTACTGTAGCTTTCTGCTTCACAAACCTACGATAAAGCCCAGTATAGTCAACAGTACCTAATTTCTCAGAACAAATTATCCTCCTTTTTATACCTTCTGCATCCATTTATATACACACAGACAAAACAGATAAAAACCTAGTATGTCAGAACAGATACATACTTTATGGAAAAATGATTGGAATAATTTTAAATATCTCATTGTTTCTGAACAGGAAGTTTATTAACACCAGATAAGGAAAAACACAGTATTAAGCTGAGTAGCCAAGCCATCAAACCAGAAATGGACATACCTACATTTAATAAAGGCAAGTGTACAAACATGATAATATCTACATGATAGAGGTCTCACGCTACTCCTAATTTCAATTTTGTGTATCAGTTTGGCCCATGAAGAGCAAAGAACCCAACTCAATACAAGAAATTATCAGTAGATTAACCACAGACTTATTTAAGGCTGGTTTGACCAGAAATCCAATACACTATTCCCAATGAAAATCCTGTGCTTTATGTCATAGCTTTCCCATCTTCATCCATGACAGTTAGTGCCTTATTCCACAAGGAAAGAATAATCAATAATCATAATCAATAGGAAAGGTATCATACTTCACATTTCTAGATCCTTGCATTTCTTTGCTTGCTGTCAGAACTCTGTTTTGCACCCTTTTTTTAATGGGATACTTCCTACATTTTGATCAGAAACAAATTTCTTAAGGTTCAAGTTAATCTTATTTCCCTGAAGAATCACTTGTTTGAAATACTCAAAATTTGTTCTCAGATGAAACACGGTGGCACTTCCACGTCAAAGAACGCAACAGTATCTCTAGACACTAATAATCATTCTTTTCAGTGTACACTGTAACTGAATTTCACATACAAGAAGGCACAAGAATACAGAGGTCAAACGTTGCAGTATTGTGCTGGTGGCTTTATGCACAACAGATATAAGCCTTGGGGATACGTGTGAAATCTATTTAATGGACACAAACTAAGAGTGGAAATTGCTATCTGTTCCTCACATATATTTGAGCTTTCTTTAAGACACTTCCATTAGGCTATTGTTAGGGTATGATGAGCCATGACATGGAGCTCTAAAGTTTGGCTGTGACACGTCTTTGTCGTCGTCATATCTAAAGCATGCTACAAAAATTTTCAGCACCTTATTACATGCCAAAAAAACTTCCTTTTAGACTGTGATTTCATAATAGTGTTTAAAGATGACGGAGGGAAAACAGCATACATTGTGGATCCTATTAAAAAAACACACTGATGAAGAAGAATGCCATATCAACCTTTGCATATGGTTGAAATTTATTTGGAGGCACAACAGCACTTCAAGAGCTTCACTTCTGCTCTACCAAACTTCAAGTAGCATAACAAGTTTCTCCCATCAAAGCTTCTCTATGACTACCACAACCTTCTTTCCCTTATTTCTCATCATTTCCCTCCCTCATTTTTTTCCAAATATTCAGACATTCTTTTGTGACAAGGAACATCACAGTTACACTTCATTTTGATGATGTTTTATACAATAAAATTTAAACTTTGCCTGTAAATGCTCAAAATGCATCATGTTAAATGAACTATCTTGGGAGATTTTCTTTCTCCTTGCTCCTGAGGAAAGAAACGTTAGGAAGAAGTCAGAGTGGAGTCAGCACAGTCCTTTTGCAGGGTTCATTAGGCTTTCTAAAGACAATAAGCTGACTCCTGTATATCTTCCTGGGCATTCTCTGCATCACAACAGCTTACTCCTACACCTTTCCCTCCCTCCACTCCCCCACCATCTTTTGCTGTAGTTATTCTCTAATTTGAACTCTTCCACCCCTTGTCTCCCTCTTTTGTGTATTTACATCCTAGATGTCCTCTTTTGCTTTTGTTTTGCTCCTTTTAGTTAGTCCTTTACTCATTAAATCTCTTCATTGGCAGAAAACATACTATTGCTGTTAAATCTGCAAGACACAGTTCTGTGCATCCTGTTCTGTTCCTCCACTGTATCCGATTTGTCTAGGCAGACTGAAAGCTCTTCATGAGTGGGACTCCTCGTTACTTTAACAGCAGCAACACAGTAGTATCCATCTTTGGTAAATTCCTAGAAATTAATGCATTAGGAAGTAGCAGCAAGGGCCTCTGAAAACCTCCACTGACAATAGAATGTTCAGGGACAGACCATTAAGTACAACTGCCTAAATTCCCATCATTCAGACTCTTCACATCAGAAGCATGAGGCAAGTCTAATTTGGCTTACTGTTTGGAGTGGGTTTTTGTGAGTTCTGAATTTTTTTTTGGTGTTTTTTTTTTTTTTGGTATTATTTATTCTAAAGGGGTTTATCTTGGCAGCTTCCCAATAGCAAGAACCACAGCAGTAATAACTAAGACTTCCAATTACAATTTCTAATGATAGTTCTTAAAAAGTCTGATGCAGCTTACCTTTAGCTGCAGTAAATAGAGAAACAAACATATATTGATTTAAAAATGTGGTTACCCTACCTACAAGCAGCTTACATGGTAACAGAGTAAGCCATGGACAGTGTGTGGGAATCATAGAATGGTTTGGGTAGGAAGGGACTTAATCATCTAGTTACAACACCCCTGCCATGGGCAGGGACACTTCTCACTGGCCCAGGCTGCTCAAAGCCCCATCTGACCTGGCCTTGAACACTTCCAGGGATGGGGCATCCACATCTTCTCTGGGCAACCTGTTCCAGTGTCTCACCACCCTGGCAGTAAAGAATTTCTTCCTAATAGCTAATCTAAATCTACCCTCTTTCAGTTTAAAACCATTGCCCCTCGTCCTATCACTACACTCCCTGATAAAGACCCCCTCCTGATCTCTCTTGTAGGCCCCCGTTATGTCTTGGAAGGCTGCTGTAAGGTCTCCCTGGAGCCTTCTATTCTCCAGGCGGAGTAACTCCAACTCTCTGTGTGTCTTCTTAGCAGAGGTGCTCCTGCCCTCTGATGGTCTTTGTGGCCCTCTGCTGGACTCACTCCAACAGGTCCATGTCCTCCTTATGTTGGGGGTCTCAGAACTGGACACAGTACTCCAGGTGGGGTCTCACCAAGGTGGAGTAGAGGGGCAGAAGCACATCCCTTGACCTGCTGGCCACACTGCTTTTGATGTGGCCCAGGATGAGCTTAAGTAGAAGTTTCAAACTGAAATGGAAAAAGCTTCCTGGGTGATCAAGTCCCTGTCCTTGCTACTTCAGGCAATGTTTCATAGGCTGTCATTCTTAAATCATCCAGATAAGGATAAGATATTAGAACAAGGAAGGGTTTTTACCACCACTTGTCATACTGGAATACTTTTTATCTTGATGCTTTGTAGGCAGAAACCTGCTTCAATTGATATCTTTTTAGTTGCTCTGTTTTTTATCCTCAGTAACACAGATCTCACCCTGGAATTTCTCATCTCCTGTGATATTTTTATAGATGACAATAATTTCCCTTCTTAGCTTTCACCCTGCATAGCCAAGTGCCTTTAGTGTCCTAGAACCTCCTCCCACTCAGCATGAGTTCAACCTTCTTGATTATTGATAGTCAGTTATACATAGTATTCCAGATTAAAACTCACCAATGTCTTTCAAAACGGCATTAATTTCCTTTGCACTTCTGGTTACATCTTGCCAGATGTAAATAGTATTACATCTATCTCTATGTCATTCTATCTTTTATTACAGTTTCCCTAAGGAATTTCTTCCCTTAAACAGTATAAAGATGGAAAATCTAGTTAAATTACAGTTGGATTACTGCTTAGGAGTGAGTAAAATCAAACTGTTAACCAGAATGATATGTATATCCCCATGAGAAACCAAAAGACGTATTTAAGATCCATTATAACCTCACAAATTTGTAAAAGGGTTTTCCCATTCTCAGTCTGAGGGAAGAGCATTTTTGGATCATTTCTATTTATTTTCTACCTTCAGATCAGATATTTCCATGTTCAAATTGAAGTCTAATGATGTCTGTGGCAAAAATGTATCTTTAGGAGGCTCTACACTCAGTTGTTTCTTGATTAAAAAATTTTAAGTCAGAGAATTGACTAAACCAGACCTCTGTCATTCCTTGCTTCTGCATGACTGCTGTAATTTGTGAAGTTCAAAGAGTAAAAACAAAGTGAAAAGATACCAAGACTAAAGAAACCGACCAATTAAAAGCCAGATGACTGCTGAAATGTGTAACAGGCATAAGAAAAATCTTTTTACAACCCTTTTCTGAAACTGTAAGCAACATGTTCCAACAAAACAGCAGACAGTGGAGGTAGCTTTATTTCTCTTAATGCTGCTTCTGAGGATGTTTTATTATTATTTTCCACTAATGCACAGAATCTGAGGAGTGATAAACTCCATGAAATATGAAACATGAGAAACATTGTGAAGCATAGAGGACAAAAAGAAGGTGAAAATACAGAAAGTCTGCAAAAAGCAATTTTGAGGTGTTAACCCAGTCCTTGATAAGAAATTATATCATGATTGGGATCCGCAGCAAAAAAAGTGAAGACATTCTACTGAAAGACACAGAATTAAACTTCAGCAAAGATATTAGAGATTTCCAGAATGAAAAATCACCTATGTTATACTGAATCCTAGGGAAGGTAGACATTTCTCTGAGAAGTGGACATAAAAGCCTCACATAACTATCAGGAAGAACACCACTGCAGAAAGGGAATAAGAAGCTCCAATTGGCATTCCAGCAAACAAAACAGTATCATCAAATAATTCAGGTTGGAGGCTAGCCCTGGAGGTCATCTAGTCTAACCTCCTGCTCAAAAATGGTCTACTTAGATCAGGTTGCTGATCTGCTGAAGTGCTGAATTTCTCCAAATATGGAGATTACAGAACCCTCTCTGGGTCCCTGTTTTGATATTTGATGACTCTCACAATGAAAACAAAAACAACAGCAACCCATGCACTTGTAATTTCCTGTGCTGCAATTTCTATCTGTTGCCTCTTGTTCTATCACTGTGCACCCTCCAGAAGACTCTGGTTCTGTTCTCTATAAGGACCCACAAAGTACTTGTAGACAGCACTAAGATCTCTCCTCCTCTTCTCCAGGCTGAACATTTCTCTCAGCCTCTGCTTGTACTTTGTGTACTCGAGTCCCCTAAACATTCTAGTGACCCTTCACTAGATATTCTGTAGTGTGTCAGTATCTTTCTGGTATTGGAGGACCCAGAACTGGACACAGTACCCCAAATGTAGTCTCAGAGGTGTTGAACAGATGGGAAGAATAATTTCCCTCACCCTGATGGCTACATTCTTGCTGATAAAGCCCAGCATGCAGTTGCCCTCCTCTGACTCATACTCAAGCTTGTTATCTAGTAAGAGCCCCAGATCCTCTTCTGCAAAGCTGCCTTCTAACCACTTGCACAGGGTTATTCCAAAAGAGATGGAAGGCTTCATCTTTGCCCACACTGAATAGGTACTGATGATCACAACTCTCTGTGCCCAACAGTACAGCTGGTATTTCACCCAGTTCATGCTCTTCCCTGATGAGACAACAATGACACTAACAAAAGCATGAGCTGAAGCAAACAGAAGAAACAGTTTCTCAATAAGTGACAAATGCAAAAGGTTTCATGTCTTTACATAAGGGAGCTCAGTGTTGTCTGATTATTTGTTGCTAACTAACATCAAACATGGTTCGTCCCAACAACTTTTCAAGATTATTTAGCCATTTACAACTGTAGGATTTGCAAACTACAATCCTTGAAGAGATCTGCTGGCTGCACATACTATCTCTGAATAGGTGACACAAGCACAATGCCAATTCCTTAAATCGCTACTACGCAACATTAAAGTGTTTTTAAAGGCAACAAGAAAACTGTGGTAAAGGGATAACAAAAAGAACTTTAGGAAAAAAGATTCTACAATAAAGGCTGGTGATATTTTACATCAATTTCAAATGAACTGAAACCTGAGAAATCTGATAAAGCTTTTCATTTAACGCTATTAAAGTCAAATAGCCTACGTTAATAAGTAAAATGCCCTGCCCTAGTACCCAGGCTCCTCTAGTTCTTAATCTGTAGCACTCATTCTTGCTTTTCATCTGTAAATGAATGATTTTTGCACTTTGCAGCATTAAGTAACTTTTCTGTAACTCCAGACCATAAGATCACCTCTTGTCTTCTATGATATTACCCAATTCTTTTGCGGAATGACCATTGGCAATATTCCTAACATTGGCAATATTTATCAAACTAGTTTTTGTGCACAAAATACACCAGTTAAAATATTAAATGGTATTGATCTTGAGGATCACTGATTCTTGAAAAAAAAAGACTGCTGTACCCTCCCTGTTCATGATTTTACAGTACCCACCCCTGCCTGCCTTTGTGGTAATTTCTCATCCACCAAATGGTTTGCTCAGATGATACAGAGTAGATCAACTTCCTTACCTTACCTGAAGTAGTCAGTTACCTTATAACTGGAAATATATTAGTCTCATACAACCCATCTCTTACAAAATGAAGGGAAATTTTTATCCCTCTTTCCAGCATCTCTGTGCTAAACATTATATAATACTGAAGTCAAATTTAGAGGCTGGGAATTTTTTTTTTAGGATCTGTTAACTTACAAGAACTACCTAGGAAAGCATAAAATTTCAAGTAACCTGTCCCAAAGAGACCAGGCTTTCATCACAACAGATGAAAAGAACTTTACTTGCCTTAATCATACATTATAATAACTAAATTTAAAAAAAGGCAATACAGATGGGATGTGGAAAACTCACTACAGTGAATGAGACATATGGAAATGATTAATTAAATTATTATAGAACAAAACCAACTGTAAGAAAAGAAAGGTAGATATGTAAAACCATCAGTAAATCTTATTTCAAGGAAACCCTAGGAACTCTAACTAGTAAAACGAAAATATTCCCTAATGTATTCCAGTTCAGCAGGTCTACTTATAGAAGAGTTTGGCCATTTGCAGCTGTAATTCTCTACATAAAAATAGGTTTAAGGACAGAGAAACACAAAAAGTTTTTTTATCTTAATTTATACAAAGTGATTGGATATGAAGCCATCTTATTCAAAAAAAAGGGGAAAAAAATTTTTTTGGCTACTTAGTACTCAGGCTATTTCTTTGCCCTATGAAAAAAAAGAAAATTATTTCATTTTCCCCATGTCCATTATTTTCTGGACCTATACTTTTTCAGTTAACATAACTAAAGGTAAGTTGATTTGGGCTGCCTGCAGTATCCATATAGGCTGAACTACCACTTATTCTTCTCTTATTCCGTTTCTAATATTTATCATAAACTATGTTCTATAGCATCTTATGGTAAATAATTTACCCAATCTCACTAAAAGAATAAGGATTGACAGGTCTACATTGCTGAAATTTTATTTTCCCACTACAGGATAGAAACATCCGATAAAAACTCAGCAATATTTTGAGATTAGAATTGCTTTGCTCCATGCCCATCTTCTCTAGAGTGCCACCCACTCTAGCATAATTCCTCTGATGGCTATTTTAGAGATATAACAAAAGCTTATTACATTTAACTTCCTTACAATTTCAAGATTAAGTTCTTTAGAGTACAGAATGTGTCATTTGTTTTTGTGCAGCTAAAATATTTTGGACAATACTATATTACAAACCACATAAGGACTGTGTAAAGATAAACAGATTCAAGGACAGATAAAACCAAGAGGCTACAGCTGGATTAATTTACTGTTCCTAACCCTTACTAGTAGAAACACTTGGACCCTCAACCAATAACTTAGAATTCAGAGCAGATAACCCCCAACTTATCACACAATCTTTCAAAACTCCGTCTCTGGTCTACCATTACAGGACAAGGAAGATGTTTCGAAAAGAGGATATTGATACGAAGATTTCAAATCTCCTCTGTTCCCAACACCAGAGAAACCTCAGGGATGAGAAAGAGCAGAAGAGATTTTTTCTGTGAACTGGTACTTAAGGTACAACTCATTATAAATTTTTTAAAACAAACTCTCCTGAAAGACTCCTATGACTTCTGTGTAACCAAACTATGCCTATCAATGGAGATGCTATGGCAGGAGAAGAGTCTTCAAAAGTAAGTCTCTGTTCCTTGGCCCCAGTGATTCCCAATAAATAACACAAGCAATTGAGGAGCTACACAGCATCTTCAAAACAAACCTCCCATTACTGATGCTCCAAAGACGGAAATGGGGACAAAGCTACAGAGAACAAGAGACTCTAAAGAAGTTTATACTAGGGGTGACGGGAGAGGGAAAGGCAGTAACAAAATATCAGCTCCTTGTGTCTCCTATTTATCCACTGGCAAGTAAAGGTTTCTCACACAATTGTTGGGTTTCCTCTCGCTCTCACAGGTGCCAGCCAATTGTTTATGCAAAATGTACACTTCCATGGATCCTCATGTGTCCCTCACCTGAGGAGGCAGATGGTGGATTGCAGTGAAGCAAAACAAATTAAACACTGACCTCCCTAAAGTGAAAAACAAAATTCCTAACAATTCAGTTGGCTCTGATTTAATAATTTTAAATAATATCCAAAAAAGCCTATACATAGGGGATTCTAGAGCAGTTCACTTCTCAAATCCATTAACTGCCTGTTTGATCTCATTAATACTCAACTTCAGTTAATTCTAGTCCAGCAAATCTTTTTCTGTCTCATGAGTTTATGCATATATAAATAAATAAATAATGAGTATATAGATGAATCACAAATCTCTTAAATTGCAAGGAATGAAAATGGCAAGTGAATATTTTTAACAGTCAAGTTTAAATGGTTATTGATGATCAAAAGCATTGTAGACAAAAAGTCATTGAAGGCTGTTTAATAGCAGAGTCATGATCCACTGGGACCCCCCTCCTCAGTGGGCACACACACAAAGAAAAACTCACATGCTTTCTCTTTACCTTTATGTGGTTGTTCACTCTATGGGCCCTATGGACTTTGCATTGTTTCCTATTCCCAGTTTTCTCAGCACAAAACATGCCACAAAATGTATACTCGGCCTTGTCCCTCATAAGGTGATACTCTTCTGAAAGGGAAGATGCAAAGGAAAGCTTATAGCTCAGCTCTTCTGCTTTCCACCCAGTCCTCACTCTATAAAGGCAGGCACCAACCTTCTTGCCTGGCAAGGTTATGAGCTCAGTGGTGTGAGCTCTGCTCAATTCAGTCTGAGCATATCTCCCAGATCTCTAATTATCCAGAGGAACATTTTAATTTTGAATCCCAAATTTGCTGAAGGATGAGATGGTGAACTCTGCTAAAAAGGTAACAGTGTTAGAAACGCGGGGTAGGAGAAACTTTGACTGGTTGGTGCATTTTTTTTTATTGGAGTAATTTTTTTATTTTCAATAGATTTTAAAAAATAATAATCATTTTATGGATTATTTTCTGGACTTGAGCTCACAAATTCTGCCCACTTTGTATTTCAGTATACAAGGTGTACTTTGGGATTTCTAGTCATGATTTTTCAGATGAGGCCATTTCCTGTAAAAGTTGCAATAAGACAAAGTGAGAAGACAGAATTATCACAAGCAATTTAAAGTTCTCAATATAATTTTAAAAACAACATGATGCTGATACGACAACCTAGGCATATTATTTTCTAATTCTAGCATAATTAAGTGGTGAAGAACTTCTTGGGCACAGAAGTAACCAAGTGCAAAACCAAGACTGAAATAATTTCTTCTAATTTAGTTAAATTTGTCATTTAGGACAGGACTTAATCTGGTACCTGAGGATGTTTTAACAATATTCCACTAACTTCTTTTAAAAGATCAGGCCTTTGGTAAATAGGATTTTCCCTGTTCATCTGAGTACTGAACGGATGAGAAATAAATTGTTTGCGTTCTTTTGACTAGACAATTTCCATTCTATTAGCTTCTCTTTATTAAACTGTGTTCTGACTCAATGCATCACAATTTTTGCCATGAATGCTTGTCAATATCTTATTTGCCTTACAATGCATTTCTAAAAGAAGTCTTTCAAGTATGAAGTTAGTATCTCTTTGCCAATTAATGCATTAGCCTTTCCTCCCAAAATATGTTGCAACATAACTTCCTTTCATGACTTTCCTTAATCCTTCAGGTCTTGGCTGACAGTCCACCAAATATACATTAAGTCGCTGATCCTAATTTGAGAGTTTACGCTGGCACATCCTCACTGCTGTATTACCTAGGTTTTGGGAAGTTCATTCTAGAAATCTATCCTGGACAAAAAAAATGCACTTTATTTGGATAACAACACAGCCATTACTGTGATTTAGAGCACATAAAAGTAAACAATTTAAATCATTCTTATTTTCTACTCTCTATATTCTTTTCCTACTGACCAGCTTCATATGCTACCTGGATGAATAAAACCACTCTTTTGTTTGCCACTAGCTCAAATACAATCAGAAAAATACAATTTTTGAAACAAGTCTGTTTATCACAGCAAGGTTTTTTTTATACCTTACAAACGTAAACAATAAAATAAGTATCAATCTACAAATTGCATGTCTGGAAAAAACGTCAATCTCTTGGAAACTAGTTTGATCCCTGGAAGAACAAACTGAAAGTAAATACGAAATTCAAAAGGGTTCAGAAGTCTATTCAAGAGCATAAATGAAAGCAAAATTACAGCATGATCAACTCTGACAGAGGTACCAAAAGAAAAAGAAGGGCAAGCAGAAGAGAGCTAAGACAAGCACCGTCCCACCCTTCAACCCCCCCAACCCAAACAGCCAAAAGGTAAGCAAACAATGCATGATGCCAGAGGTGCGTTTCCCAATTGCCATGGTACATTCAAGTTTTCAAGTTTAAGGCAGACCTTTTAGATACAGACCCTTGGAAATGAGTTTGGCTTATTCCTCTTATTCCCTTGTCTGCAGTGTCAGCGTACACAAGCTGAAAGCAGAGAAATATGAGATGCAGACTCAAGATAACAGTACAGTGAACAGCTTGATACAGCGGGGCACATTTTGTCTGAAAATGGCTTTCAAAAATAAACAGCACTCTTTCAACGGCAAACAGACTTCAGGAAAAAAATTCAAAACTGATGGTCTTAAGTGACACAAAAGTCATCTTCTGTCTTCTAGACACAACTGCCTATCATTCACAGACCAGGACTATAATAGCCTTGCAGACATACTGAACATCCCTAAACTTGCTCAAATTCTCAGTAAGTAAACCCATAATGACATCCCAAAATGGAACAGCACATCTGTGTTGTAGCAAACAAAAGACTTATATAATAATATACAACCTCAGAATAAACAGAATGAACCAGTTTAGAGTCAATTTAAAATTAATTTTGCTATATGTATTTCATTACTAGGTTGCCAATATTAAAAGAAATGGCAAGAGCAGGATTTTATATAATTTAATAAAATAAATTCCAAATATATTTAAATGCATTTTTTGACTTTATTTTTTTTAAATAAAAAGAATAATTTAAGTAACAGAAGTCCCATGATGTGCTGGTGGTAAGTTAAAATGAAAGAGGGAAAAAAAAAAGTGTTTTCGTTCCCTTTTTTTCATTTATTTCGCTCTTACATTTTAATAAATTCTTCCCCTGATCCCTATATAAAACTGTAGTTTTCAGTATCACCTGCAACATCATAATACCTTTTTACGGTTGTACACTCTATGTATTCTTCTAGACAGTCCTTCCTTATCTCATTCATTATTGCCAAATTTTAATTCAGTATTTAATAATTGCATTAATAATATAACTTTGAGAGTGCTGGTGGAAAAAGTCATACATTTATTATTTAAAATAACAATGTACCTTTCATGTATTATAATTTAGAGGTAAGTTCAAGTCAAGTTTCCAGTCCTAGAGTCTGTGAACTGGAGTACACAAGAATCACATCTCTAGCGTAAATCCATGTTAAAACATGTCAGCATGTTTACCCATTACAATATTCCTTCACTTCAGTTACTGAACCCAAGAAGCAATAGCCATAGAACTCATAATTATAGCATAGTTATAAAATATATCAGTGAGCCATAACACAATGTTCTCATGAAAAAGAAATTACTTCTGCTTTAAAGCATATGAAAAAAAATGCACTACTGTCTTCTCTTCAGCCTGATGAGGGTGGGACTGTTTATGAAAATCAAACACCTTCTGTGATTGCAAACTGTCTATTATAAGTCAAATAATTAAAAGACAACAAACAGCTAAAATTAGGATTAGAACAATAAAGGCACTCGCTGTAAAAAAAATAAAAATCATACCATATTCAATTTTTTAAAAACACTAAGAATCTTTGTTGATATAATAATATATATTGAACACTGCCTCACCTGCGCACCCTCTGAAACAAGTAGCTCTGAACAAGTTACGGAATGGGGATTTTTTTCAGTTTTCACAGTTTAATTCCGTAGTTGGTGAGATGTCAAGACTATATTGGGCTGCACATGGTTGACTGACTGACCTGGGTTTTTCAGCATCTTCCCTTCCAAATATTCCACAGGGAAATTATTTTTTTTTTAAAAAAAGTAATCAAATTGTTGCAGGTAGAAGACATCAACTATTCTACCAAAATCCATCAAAGCCCCAAACCCAGAAACCACAAGCTCAAAGTGCTTTCTTGTACAAACCCCAGGAATTAACTAGTTGAATTTAACATATTAACTCTTCAAAAGACCAAAACATTTGGTTATGCAGGGGTCTTACACTAGTTTGAAAGTAATTTGTGAGGTAAACTCTCTCTACAAATGAGAAAGACCAAACAGTCACCAGGTGACCAAGTGAAAACTCTGTTTTGTTTTTTTTTACCTAGTGAAAACTCAGTATTGTCTTGGAGCAGTATTTTCAACTTTCAATGCAGTAGTGACTGCACTAAGTCTTATTCGAACATTGTAATTCCTGCTTCAAAGAGGTAGCAATACTTCAACAGAGAGACTCGGAGATAAGAAATCAGCACCTAGAGGCTGCAGATGGCCCCAACTCTTTGCTGGTGCAAACAGCAATCACAGCTCTTTTGTCCAGCTACAGCTGCACTCCCCTCCTGCATATGGCATGCTACAGAGGAGAGCTTTGAGAAGCACTTTAAGAAATGACAATAGTTCTACAAATAAGCAAAATACCTTAGAGTAAAATTAAAAGGCCCAAGATGAAGATAAAAAAATGTTTATTGCTTCACTTGGTAATATGATAGAAAATTCAGTTACTCCATCACCATGCTCTGCTCTTGTTGATCCCTGTTCTTTCCTCTTACGTCCAATACGGGGCCAGCATCACACCAAGCCAGAGTGGGGTGAGCAGTGCTTTGCCTTTAAAACAGTTAACTTGCAGTTGCTTAACCAACAGAAAACAGCCTTCATGTATTTAAAAAGAAAAAAATAAAAATAAAAAACCCTACTGGAAATACACTCCTCAGCAAATAAGCAAAGATCCTTTCTTTATCTTTTCCTCTTTCTGGTGTAGGGATGGGCAGTTTTCATTTGCGCTACATCTCATGTAATCGGGTATTCTGTACAAACAGTGTCAAGGCTGGCCACTGTGCACGCCATGCAATAACCTTCTAGCATGCATTAGCTTTCTAAAACACTGGCACTGAACAACTGGACAGTATTTACAACATGCACTTGTAAGAAAAAAAAAAAACAAAACAAGCCATGGATAGGGGAGCTCAAAGCCTTGCTGCTACTTTTGACCTTGAACAAAGACAAACACAGAATACTTCCTGGGGACTGAGAGAGGTTAACCAAAGGTTAGTTGTTTTTCCACTATACCTCCAATTATCTTCTACACCTAACCTGTCACTAATGTCTATGAAGAGCGTCCCACACTACAGTCATTATTAATAAAAGGCCAATCAGCATTCTTGCCTGGCTAGATGGTGAGAGGCATTGGGAGTCCATTAAGCTTGAAATAATATGTCAAACAAATGCCCCTCTTCATTACCACATCATTAGTAACAGCATGAGGTCAATTAATTCAGATTACCTGAAACTTGGAAGAGGAAAAAAAAGTTACATACCATCATTACGATGGAGAGAAAAGGACAGGGAGAAAGAAGATGCAACAAGGAACTGATTGTTATGAAAGACTACGGACTACCCATATGAAATAAGCTAGTTTTAAAAAAAAGGTAGCATTTAGAAAATGGATGTTTACTCTTTGATCTATGTACGTCCCAAAGAAATTAAAGGCAAATCTTTTATTGTTTGTGGATAAATTTATGAACTTGATTCAAAGCACATCTTTGTGGCAATGCTGCTGAGCCTCTCAAACAGTGTTAAATGTCCCACTGAAACTTTTAGGCTTCATTACCCCGCGAGAGGGTAAGATTTCTGCTGCCACCTTTGTATTTTGCTCCTATTAATGGGGCTTTCACACATTGCACTGAACACCGCACAGAGGTCTGTGTGACCCAGATTTTTCCTCAAAATGAGTTGTGAGAATCTTCAAATACAAATGTATGCCCCTTTCCTGCCTGCTCAAACTAAAATTAGACAATCTTGAACCATATCCACTAATTCCACATTTGTATACTGCTGAGATCACTACGGAAACTTTACTACAAAGAGCTACTGTTTCTTGATACTTCTGAATCAAGCAATGCTCATGAAACACCCACTATGCGCTTCAGTGGTGTTATGAGAAACTACTCAGAAAAGACGTATTATTTTGGCTTATTATTTATCCATGTGTAAAACATTCTGAAGATGGTAGAGACAATCCTCAGAGAAAATAACTGGCTGAACTGCAAAGGGCTAATCCTTCCTGTCCTTGTTATGTATCATCTGATGTAAAACTGAAAGCTAAGATGAAATACAGCAACACAAATACAGTAGTTCAATATAGGTGATTGCACTTCACAGCCCATATGGGGCAAAGGAAGACTAACACAGGATGAAATTATTGCACTGTTGATAAAGGAAGTACATTATTACAGTAGGAAGAAGTAGAAATATAATAAAATTCCTCCTTTTCTTCAGCTCCTTGTTAAGGGAAGAAAGTAATGCCCTTCCAAAATCTTGAATATCAACTGTTATACAGCTACTATATTATTTCAGCTGAGAGATGAAAGACAAATAATTTTAAAATTTTCTTATCACAGGTCACAGCCTCTTCCAAAATCTGGACAAAGCACTCACCATCTATTTCTTTTGCAACTGAAAACACTATTATTTTCATGAAATCATCTTGCTTTTAAAGGAAAAATAGAACAATGTCTCCAGCTCACTACTCCACTAACAGAGTCAAGGGCGCAACCCTGTGCATTTCACTTGGCCACAGCTCTACAGAACATAAAGGTCCACAAGAAGTTAAAATATCTGCTGAATGAAAGCTGACCCTTCTAGCTTGGGCTTTTCTATAGAGCTTCTAAGGATAGTATTTAGGCAGGTAAAGTGAGACAGCATCATTTTGGAGCCTACAAAGCAGTACTTCCTTTGTACACCAACAGAGCAGACAGAAAACTACCTCTTAGCCCAATATTTTCACTTAAAAAAAAAATGGTACAAAAAGCAAACACTCTGTGCCAAAATCCTGAAGTGACTGAAGAACCAAAATACCAGTGATCTTATTGACAGTATAAGCTGCTCTCCCATTGCTTAAAACTCTGCATTCCAGCTGTATCAACCCCCCATAACGCTTATTCAGCAGTGAAATGTTTTAAAAACCATTTCTTGGCGTCTCGCCCTTCAGCAGATGAAAATTTGCATTTTTACAGCATTTCTGCCTATCAGCACTAAAACATTCTACTGGGTTTTGCAGCTGTGTGGGGAGAATCGTGAGACGGTCAGCGGATTCTTATGGCAGACTGCTGGGAAAGAAGTGCCTGAGGGTGCTGAGGCAGGAGAAACCAGCTGACCTGACCAGTCTTTACACTCCACAGAAAATTCAAACACCAGCTTCCAACTCCAGTGAGCATGCCAAAAAACAAAGGCCCTTTGTGATCCATGGGCTCTGTGTAGCTAGGAACATTAAAATCCTTTTTTTTTTTCCCCCCTTGATCTTAACAGATGAAGCAGTTTTCTGTAAGAAGTTACAAAACAGCAAAAGTATAACTAATTGCAACTTCAGCTCCCATAAGCTGTACCCTAGTATATGGGTTTTAGATCACAGATCTTTATGCTGCAACTACTGTGTACTACTTTGAGAAAGCAAGTAAGAGCACAGAGAATCACAGTGTCCCAGGCTTCCACTTGGAGGCGAGGACAGTAGCTTGTCTGACTTCAAGGTGCTTCAAGAACGTTACTTAAATGTTCAAGGAGGGGTGAGAGGCAGCAGTAAAGCCAAGAGCTACTCAGCGCATGCAATCTCTATTAGAAAGAAAAAAATAGTGTAAGGGCATAAGAGGACTGCAATACCACGCGCTGCCATTCCTCAGGGGAACCAGCCAGCGCTTGGACACCCACTTGCAAAGGAAGGTCCAGGAATACAAGTCAAATTAAGGGATCAGATGCACTTTGCCCTCTGCTAACAGCAGAGCAGCACTTCTTCTCCATAGCATCTCTTGGTTGAACACTAACCCTACATATTTCCCCTGAAAAAGACATCCCTTTGTCGACCTAAGAAGAGCCTGCCTTGCTGTTTCAGTACACTTCAATAAAGTCTAATTGCAGCCAGGAAAAAAAAAAAAATCCTTCACATGAATAGAACAGCTTAAGTATTCTTATTTCAAGTCTAATAAACCTGAAATGACATAAGCATATTTACTGGACTATCTTATGACACAGTCTTCTAATAATTACACCAAAACATTTCATAACTAATTAGCCGAATTCTTCTCTTAGTAGTTATACTAATACATATAACTGTGGATTTGTTTGATATTTGCAGCGCTGTGGCCAACACAGATTTATCCTCAAGACACTCTCTGTCTCTGAATATAGACTTGAGATAGTTCATCTAGGCAGGGAACATGCACGTGTGTAGGAGGGAGTCTGAAAATGCTCCAAGGAATGGTTTTTATGCCACTTTCTAAACCACTGGGGAACAAGGGAAGACCACAAAAAAGGCCTTTAAGGGAAAGCCCAAGGGAAGTGCAAGTACAGTGTCAGAACCTCACAAAGCCAAACCTAAATGGCAGGGTATTGAAAGAGAGAACAAAAACAAAGTTACAGATGTCTGTCAAGGGGGCGGAAAGGAAATTTAAAAAGCTGTAAAAACAGGAAAGCAATGAGGAAACATCTTCAAGTGCATGAAAACATCTTATCAGAGCGTGAGCCAAGAGAAAACTAAGTCCATAGGAGCAGTAACACTTCCAAATACACAAAGTACTTCATGTTAGAGTTTGTAGATAAAGTATTAATAATTTAACACACCACGATTCATTATTCAAAGCATTCAGCTCACACTGAAACTTCTTGAAATCTGTCTTGCTTCTCAGATTTGGAGTTAATGAGAGGAAAGGTATGCCCCCCATTAGTGCCTGCCTGTGTCCTGCCCATGCGACACAGCCACAGTGCCTCTGTCCCTTTTCCTATCACCAAGGCGTTACATCAATACGTGCCTTAGAAAATTAAACCCTCACCTTTGTTAAGAGCAGTTCTGCAGCTCACATTATCGCATGTAGATAACTAGATACTATGTTGAAGGGTAAACTACAAAAACATGAGGATCCTGAGGATCTGAGGTGAATTGAAATGAAGAATATGAGGTACATATTAAAAAGCTCCTACCAAAAAAAGAAACAGCGCGACCCAATTCTGTTGAATTTAGAATAAGAAATTTATCTGGCATTGCTGTGTATTATCTAGAATGCCACATATTCTATTAACCAAGAGACACTAAATCATTTAGGTTTCTCTGTTCAACACCATACTGTAATTGAAGATCTACAGGATATGCTTATCAAAAACCCCACACAATTGCCTTGTCTATGTATTTCAAAAGCTCATGCTTAATCTCTAGACATGAAGGGACAAGGACACCATCAGAAGAGAAACTTTTTAAAACATGTTTTCCCCCTCCCACTTTCTCCTTAGTTTTGAGAAAGGACCAGCCAATTTTGGTTTTATTTAATCACTTTTTGCACGTTAGGTTTCTGCCCCCTCACCAGGAAGATGCACCACAGTAAGCGGGAATGGGATTGTTACCTTCTTTTCTTTTGACCTGTGCATCTTACTAAATGGCCCCGATTATCTTGGTATGACTTGGGATAGATAAATGCGTTAGCTCACAGTTGCAGAAACCAGTCAAGAATTAAAATATTTTTCCTCATAAACAAACATAATTTTGTGGTGTTAACAATAATTTCATGAGAATGTTCCAAGTAAGAGCTCTCTTCCTCAGGATAGGAACAAAAGGATATTCTATAACATCGACATTTACACAATCCAACAATCCTTGAAGCTTAATTAATGCCCTTCCTGCCCAACAAGAACAAACAAAACTACTTTGCAAAACTATGAAGGAAAATTCAAGGTAAAACCTTTAGTCAGCAACTTTTTGAAATCAGCACTGCAAATTCAGCAGATACAGTCAAGGTAAGAATGGTAATAAAAATCCACAGATGAAAAGAATAAAGTACTCAAAGTATCCATTCCCAAAGGACATTGCTAGCACTCAAATTACAGAGGCAAGAATCTATGGAAATGTTCCAGGACACCTTAGGAGCACGAAGATAGGTTTGACTATTGCCTCTTGCTTTTACGTATCTATTTGTATTTCTGTTTGGTTTCGGGGTTTTTTTTGTTTGGGTTTTTTTTTTGTGTTTGTTCGTTTTTTAAAAGGGTAATTAAGTTTAGTCCACTTAGAGTTGCATCAGGTTAAAACTGCATCTGTAAAAACTTGTTGCATCCAAGTTAAAACTTGGTGGGGGGGAAATCCAAATAAAAAAAGGGAAAATTGATGTGTAAGTTTCTGGGCAAGATGGAGAGACTGTCTTCCCAAAACAGATACAAGCTATGTAGGCTTGATAAAGGACTATTTCTATGGCTACTAAAATAATGTTTTAGTCTGATGCACTTAGAGTAAAAAAATCCCACAAAACAAAACTACAACAGCGAACACAAAATAAACAAAACAAAATAAACCAAAAACCTCCTCACTCTTTCAGGTTTTAGTAGAAAGAATTAACTGAGTTATTGATAATTACTCTGTACAGAGAACTCTATGGAATAGAATATTTTAACAGCAATATCCTGACACTCAAACAAGCCCTGAAAACATCAAAATATCCTCAAGTGTTTGAATTACTTTTCTAGCAGGAGCACTACCACGTGCACGGGCCCAGAGCAGTACCTCTGCCACAGAATCCCTTGGCTGCTCATCCCTGATCTTTGTATGACTCTTGTCAAGAGCGACTTTGCACACCTCACTGTTTTCTCCTTTCTAGTCAGTCCTGAACAACTCTTTTCTCATGCAAACAGATGAGTCACTGGAAAAAGAATAGTTTGTCTGATATCAGAGGTTACATCTGTACTGCTTTCCCAGACCATACCCCAAAAGTTGCTATAGTGATAGACTGGCTCCAGGCTGTGGGAGTTTGTCTTTGCCCAAAACTGGAAGGTGTTTAGGATATCTTTAAGGTGGCTTACATACACCTATTAAAACACACCAGATGGAGCAGCTCCTGGAGACTGTCACCATCCCAGTAGTGCTGGCTGCACACTTGAAAAGACACTTATACTAGTCCAGCACTCCAGCCTCCATTGCCCAAAACGTGTCACCCCAAGAATCCCCTAGTATCTTTATTAAACTCTAAGTCTGCCTGCTCTCCACCAGCATCTGTAATGAACTGCAAAACAGGCACTGCCAAGCTGATACAAGTGAGAAAAACGGATGGAAAAAACCCTAATAGTTTTAACAATGTTTGAACAAAAATCCAATGGTGGCTGCACCTCCTCATGCTGGTGGGCACTTTCATTCTTTCTTTAAAGTTTTGTGATTAGTTACGAAGTTTGCACACATTCATATTTTGCTAAGCTATTGGTAAAACTGCATTTTTTTTCCAATGCTCAGCCACTAGCAGCTGAGCTTTAAAATTTATTATTTTAGAGACTGATTCAAGTCCAGCTGACTTGAGGAGGCATTTCATAAAGGACAAGAAAAACTAAAACCTCATTTTATTTTCCCAACAGTTTTTTTCAGAGAAGTATTTTGGAAGATCAATGAACATCAATTAGCTATATGCCTGCCAAATTGACAAAAGATATCAGAATATCATCTGTGGTCATACGTATGAGTACAACATATTTATTTGAGAGTTCCAAGCAGATCTAGAAAAAACAGTAAAAAGCCAAACCCAACACTTTTAATGTGCCATTAAATATCCATCATAAGTTTATTCTGAGCTAAGATGAATCCTTCCACTCATATTAGAAGGCATGAAAATAAATGATGGCTCTTAGAAGAGCCATTTCAGCACTAAGTGAAGAAACCAGATTCAAACATACCAGACTAGGATGCTGTAAGGCACGAAAACTCACTTTGAGCTGTATGATAATTTTGCAATAGCCTTATTTGGAAAGGAATGATCATTAAATAGAGAATAAATGACACAAAGAACTGCATCTAGCAGACGCCAAGGCTGGTATTTGTGAATCTTTTTCTGTTTTCTGGTCAGGCTGACAGGAAGGAAATTCATTAAGGAAAAAATGTGAAGCATAACATGTAAAATTAGTAATGGTAATAAGATGCATCAAGATCTCAAACGCATTTTTTCCTCTTCATCAAGACAATTAGGTGCGTGTAAGTTGAATAAAGGAAGTAAACTCATACTTTCCTGATTAACACAGGTCATGAAGAGAGAGGTTCAGTTGCCCGACACACAAAAGTACTTTGTATCTAAAGCATCATGCACAAGCAGTGATGCTGTGACTAACTAGAGAAACACGCACCTAGGGAGACCATATGACAGACCATAGAGAAGTGCCTCTGGCTCCACCTATATCAGAACCTGTGTATTAATATATAAAGGAAAACAAATAAGGAAGAAAATCTTCAGAAAAACAAATATCCCGAACGTTTCACCCAAGTATATCTTACTGAAACATGTACAGAGCATCTGAAAAAAACAGTCCTAAAAAACCTCAATTATCAATTCTTCATGTCTTCCAGTGGGGCATTACACCAAGAACTGCTGCTGTTTGACTACGACCTCAGTGATACAACTGGCAAAGTGTGGCTGCACGTGGCTGAAAAAGATAGTCAGCTCCAGCAAACCCAGCTAAACAGTACCAACAGCCCTGGTGTAATGCTTAGGTGCTGCAACTGCTTTTTCGTAACTGCGCCACTGCCCTGGTGCTCTGGGAGGTCCTCAGCAGGTCACCAGAGGCAGTGTCTGGCATATACATCTAGCACATCTAACTGATGTACTCTTGAGGAACATCAAATAACGCTAGCTGAGAGGACGCTCACAGTACCAACGTAGGATTAGACACAGAACTCAACATGGGATAATAAGTACCCTTTTGTATATACTGCTCTGAGGGTGGAGAAGTAATTAAAAATAAATGGTGTCACTGGAACAGCTGCTTGCAAGGATCTGAGGTAAGGTCAGCCCTGGATGAATGAACAAGTCACCCTGAAATGGAGCATGAATTCAAACAGATCCTACTAGAAATTTCAGCCATTTTTAATGCCTTTCCCATAGAGGAAAGGAAGAGCAATTTATCAGGGAGCTTTATTAAGCTGGATCACTGTTCTCACCAGGCAGAATAAAAACCTCTCTGAAATGTCACCAATCAGTCTTCAAGATCAGAAGAACAACCAGTACTTTTAGACCTAATAACTCTGTTTAGAGTACACTTACTATCTGGTAAGAAAAATGACCTTGGGAATTTTATGAGTCCTTCTGGGATGAAGTCATTTGAGTTTTCTGAACACATTAAGTTAAAAAGAAAAGGAAAAAAGAAAAAAAATGTATTTGATCATAGAGAAATCCCAGCAGACTACACAAGAGAAAGGATACTTTGGCACATGAATTGTTCCTTTATCTTACTTACATTACTCAGGAACCTTGAAGTGATTGGAATTTGATTTCTATTAAGGTTGGAACATTTTCTCTGATGTGAGTTCACAAATTCCAAGTCATGGAACAAGAAACAAATACGTATTTAAATATGTAACTGCCAAGAGTAAAAAGTATGTCAATCTCTGTATTATATTCTGAAGAGTGCTTAGCATGACAGGAAAAGCTGTCTTAAGGAGACTCTAAAGCACTCTGCCCTAAACTCCAGAGGAAACCATTGGATTTAACTGAATAAAGAGCGGGAGAAAAAGAACGGTTTGTGAATTCAGACAAAATGAGTTGAAGCCCAGACCTATTCATACCACGTGATGAACATGATGAACTCTCTTCTGGCAGTAATACAAACAGGGTAAATCTAAAGGGATCGTGACTTTTGCACTTCTCTTAACTTGTGAAGATATTCTTTATAGCTGAAAGTAAATGCAAAACAAACAAATTGACCCCTTTTTGTATCAGTGGAGGAACAGAGGAAAAAAAAAGATAGTACTTTGTACAGCTACTGAGAAACTGTTAATACAGTATCTTTTCCATTGAAATACACTTTTAAAAATGAAAAAAAAAGGTAGGGAAGGTAGAGCTTCCTCTTGGGCAAGTTTGTTGAATTACTGATTTCCCTCCATGGCTCAGGATGCTGAATGCCTTTGCAGGAGGTCCACCAGCTCTTTGCAGTGTCGAGCCATAGAAACTTCAATGATAAGGGTATTCCTTCTTTTGATGCAAAATTAAAAATGACTGCAAATATGGATTATCTTAAAAATTAAGTGTTTCTGTAGTTCATTCTCTCCAGCACCCCAAAACAAGAGGACAACAGTCATCCTGTTGACAGAAGGCATTTTTATGCCAAGTGGCATAAGTGTTTTGCAAAGAGAAATCTTCAGTTGCTCTTTAACAGGCTTGTTTTCAAAATCTGAGCATCTTGTTCTGTTTAGACATTTAATTATTATGCCTGTCATAGTTTGTTTATTAAATACAATCAGTCAATATAAACCTTGCTATGTTCCGAACCCACGCAGCGCAGAGAAAATCTCCCCCACAACCAGCCGGGGCAAAGCACTTCCAAGGTAAATCAATGTAAGCATGTGCTGCTGCGTGCTTATTTAATAGTGCTGCAAACCCCTACTTGGTGAAACAGCAGAGAGGAGCTGAAGGAAAGATTTATAAATCTATAGGGAAAAAAAAAACAATTGTGGGCACAAATTGTGGGCCCTCTCTCACAACACGAGCATAGAGAAACTAATGAAATTGAAAACAATGCATGTGACACATAATAACTGGTAAATCTAAGTAATTCTTGTAGACAACTAGATTTAATCTCTGGAACTCAGTGCTGCAGGGTACTGGTTGAGATCTAAAGCTTAGCATTTCAACAGGAAAATTCAGCTCCTCTGCAGGATATCAAAATTGAGGATACAAACCCTTATCTAAAACAATCCAAAGAATTTCTAAAGCAAACACAAACACTGACAAAGTATCACCATCTACTTGCTACAGGGCAGAATTGGCCAAAGTCTCCCTACAATCACGAAGTGAACTAAATGGCTTTGCCACTCATGTCCTACAGAAAAGTCCTCAAACACAAATCCAAGCAGAAAAGAGCAAGTGCCTTCATTATATATTACTCTGAGGACAACAGAAATGCTGAAAATAGAATAATTGTGTCACCAAAACAAAATTGAAGACAGAATCTACATTGAAAACACACACATCAAGAAAATCCTCCAGTTATCATCAGATAAAGGCAAAAATTGCAAAAAAAAAAAATTCATTATAACATTCATTATAAAGTTTTATTACACCCTGAACTTGGGAACCTTGAAAAGCAGCTACCATTGTTTCTTTTTCCACCTGCTATTCCTGAGCCCCTCTCAAGAGACAGGGACAAACCCACAGCCAGAGGCAGGAGCTATGCCAGCCGCTACTACTGCTTCAATGGATATTGGAAAAGCTGGTGAGACAAGGACAATTAAGGGCATGTGCAATCTCTGTAGGAACCCTAGCATGACTATCAGCAGCAGCAAGCAGGAGAAAAGGCATATTGAACAGCTAAAATTTTGATTTATTACAAGGTAATAAATCAAAATGACCTCGGTTCAAACTCTTTAGATAACAGAGACCATCTCTTAATAGTTGTAATTTCTTCTGGTCTCCCAGATGACCATTTTTAGAGTTTACCAGCCAGTTTCAACAAAGCCAAGTAAGTCTCGCCTAACGTTATGTCAGGGGCTAGTCAAGATTTATTCACAACAGAGCAGCCATTAAAAAGTACTATTTTCAAATTACAATAATCTAATTTTATAGATGCAGTGTCTAATGGACCCACAGCAAGTTCCCAGACTGCTAAGCATATCCTCTTAACCAGCCTCATTCATCAGAGCTGCCTAACAACATTACTGTTGATGCCTCAAGAGAATTATTTGTATCCCATACCAAGCACAACCTGCAAAATCTCAAGTTTTCAGAGTCCTTATTTTTTTTTTTATTCCTTATATATCATTCAGTTGAAATTCCTTTTAATAGGAAGGGTCAAAAGCCATTTGTATTTTTTTAAGTCCAGCATTCTGAAATCAAATTTTGTGGAACAAAGCCAAGAGTGTACAGCACCCTCTGAAGTGAAAAGATGCCTCTTAACAAAACCAGTCCAGCTGTAAAAAAGTAAAGTAAAATGTCTACTTTTGGTCAGCGAGTCTCTCCACATATAATTCACAGTATTAGAGTTATATGGGATAGTGTAAATAAGTACAAACAGCATTATTTCATCTAAACCAATAGCGTTTTCCAGTTAGTAGAGTTCAGATTCTAATTTCAATTCTAAAGCCAGTGTTTGCATGATAAATTTGCCTGACTCATCAAAAGACAAAAAAAAAATTATTTTCAGTCATTTTTAAATATCAAATATTCAAGTTCCTCTTCAACATTATATTCAATATGATTGAGTTCCTCTGCCTGTTCAATGGTTTGCAGCCTACAGTAATCTGACCTCACATTGTAGCCGTCATAAATGACCTGTAAGGCAAGGTGCATTTTAGTTCTCAATCATAGGCTGAGTTTTTCAGCAAGAAGCAAGAAGATTTAAAATTGTAGTTCATAATTTTAGTTTCAAACGTATTTTAACGTCTTCAAAAATTGCTATTTCCTATACACCCTTTTAGATGGGTTGCAACAATCCCTTCAGCAATTGGTTAAGACACGCAAAAAAGCCTGCTTTTAAACTTGCCTGACTTGTTTTTATTACGAAACCCCCAAGAGAAATAAATCCATCAGTAAAGAGGAAGGTCTTTTTTTGGCAACATGTGCAGTAAGTATTCCTTATGTAATAAGAGTTTAAGTGATTAACAGAACAGGAGCCCCATGTTTAATTACAACAAGCAAATCAGAAAGCCTGCATTTGTATTTATGAACAACAATACAATCAAAACATCAAAAAAAGATGTAGCTTTACTAGATAATGCTGCTTACAACATATCTCACTGATTCCTCTGTCAGGCTACAAAAAGCTCTAGACTTCTAGAAATGTCTTCCTTTTACTTTCTCTTTCTCTCTCTTTTTTTTAAATTCCCACTTCTTATTTTTTTGGCACAAGCTCCAAAAATTTCCATCCAAATAACTATTCTAGACCACAGCTCTATTTCAGATGTATTTTCCTTAACAATAAAAAGACAGAAATGAAATTTATTTTCAGAAGATGAAAGCCTTTAACAAGCCATCAGTGAAGTTCTTCTGAAATCAATAGAAGCCTTTCCCATCAAGCTTCCTCCCAAATCCAATCAATTAAAAAAAAAAAAATCTAGGATCATATGTGTAAACTTGTATTTGACAATCTTTGCTCTAAGAAAATAAAATAAAAAAAATTTAAATCGATTACCATTCTGTCTCCACACATCCTGCAAACGTAAGTGCCTGTTCCTGAATTTCAGTGAAAGTACTCACACAGCAGAAATATAAGAATTCGATAATACTTGTCTTACTTATTAAAAGTGCTTACTCCAAGTACTAAATATACGCTACAGGCAGCAATTGATCTTACAGCACTTCAGTTAAGTCTGCAATATATTTAACACATAGAGAAGCCCAGTTTCATCATGTAGAGAAGGATTCGATGTTAGCAGGTAGCAGCTGCCAGCACTTGGATACTGTTATTAGAAATGGTTTAGGCAGTTTATACACACAGCATTGATGTGCCTTCTGGTTCAGGCATTAGCAGCTAGATCACGCACTCTGTGAAAGGCACCTCAAAATAGAGCTGGGGTCTGAGATCACTTTTATCACTGCAAATGCAGAGCAGTTTCATTGACTCTTATGTTTAAAGTCAACGTGCTGGATTTACTCCTAGGCTCCTCTAACACAGTCCAGGAGATTTAAGTGACACACACCAACCAACAAACAACTGGAAAGGCAGAGTGGTGTAACCCATGCAAAGACACAAAAGCAATTAATCTCTTACACATGTTAAAAATAATAGCCTGGTTTTCCATAGCACTGTACATCACTCCCACTCTTATTTTTTTTTCCATTTGAAGAACACAAAATGAAGAAGATTAAGTTGTTCTTTGGCTAGGCCTATGCGGCTATAGGACACAAACAACAAAATAGGAGACATTAGTTGTTACAACTAAAGAAAACGTGGTGCATTAGTTGTTGCATGTATTGAAGTTGTGTGCAGCACACTGAAGCCAATGAGCAGAAAGACTTTCCCCTCATCTGACCTAGTTCTGTCAAAGATTCACACATGGAGACAGTGGGTGTAGAGGTGACACATGCAGTATCTTTAAAAATTTTAGAAGGCAACAACTCACAGTGATGAATATCTAGGACCCTGATGGGGAAAGGAAAGCTAGCTGAACTCCGAAAAATTCAGACAAGGTATTAGAAGGCTGTCCAGAACCGTAGGCGTACAAGAAAGTGAACAGGTTAGGGCCAAGCCATTTTACAAAACCAAAACAATGCTAGGAAAGAAGTGTCAGAGGGGTGGTGGGTTTCAGGACAAAGCTACCTGGGGCTGTGGGTATGTCCTATTTGAAAAAAGCTGCAAATGTAAAGAATCTCATTTCCCTCCCCCCATTCTTTCCCCGCCTCCCCCTTCCCCTTTTTTTAAGGGGCATGTAAAAATTGCAAAAACATAATCCGATTTGCTGGACTGTGAATTGCTGCTGACTCCACTGTGACAGGTCCACCATAAAAAGGCACTGTCCCCAAAGAGTTTTCATACAAAATCAACAAAGAATAACAGAAAAAAGGAGAAAAGGCTCAAACAAACATTAATTTTTCATTAGATTATTCTAAAAAATAAATACCAAATATCTCCAATTTATGGTACAGCCAGCAATTGGTAGCTGTGTGGATTCTGTACAAACAGGGAACAGGTTGCCCAGGAAGGCTGTGGAGAGCTTTCTCAGAGCTATGCAAAGCCTGACTGGGCACATCCCTCAGCAACCTGCTGTAGCTGACCCTACACTGAGCAGGGGAATGGGCTGGAGGATGCCCAAATGCAGATTCCCACACCAGCAATTCCCTGATCAGATTAGAATGGATTTCTGAGATGTTATTTAAGGATTACTGTTTTTCCACAAAATGAATCAGAGAGGGTACTCTCTATATATGTTAAATCCTTGGAAAAAAGCAGAATCCAATTGCAAAAGAAGTCTACGCATGTTTGTTAAATCAGCTTTACTGGTGGTCAGAAGAGGACCTTGGATAATACCATGCAGGAAAAGCACTAGTCATCACTGATGAACAGATTCATGGATGAACCTGACAGTGAGATGCAGCGAAATGAAATACAGAGTCTGGAAAAGAAACACCCCCAAAAATCTAATCACCTACTTAAATCTAAAGTTAAAAAGATACACACAACTGTGGCAGGTGTCTGAGGCAAATCTTAATCCAACATAGTCAATACTCCAGTCTTTCTGACCCTATCACTAATTTTCCTCATAGTTCCTAGGCAAGCCACTGTGTCTATTAGGGGAGTGCAACAAACAGGAATATATAAAAGGTCCCCCTATACAAAAGGGACAGCAGTCCTAGGTCAACAGTGACCTTCCTGAAGAAAGAAATAAAGCTCTTGATGAAAGACAAACATGACAGAATTGGAAATTATATGAGCCACCTCAGTACTCATTTACTGAAATTTAATGGTCTTTGACCCACACTTACAAAATAATTGAACTAACACAGGAGTCTATGTCAAAACATACCACCAAAAGTAACTTCAAAAAGTGTGCTTTATTTTGGCAAACCAACCTCTAAACACAGAAATTCAGAAGAAGAAACCATTTTTTCCTCTGTTACCTACTCTTCCCAATTACACCACAGGACTATGGCAATTACTACATGCCATTATATAACACATATATGTTCTTGTCCACCCCAAAAGAGAAGTTTTGTTTGTTACCTCTTACCGACAGTTATTTTGACAGTTCTTTTCTGAGAGTCCATCCTCATCTTCTCCCATAATATCCACTGCCGAAAATATCAGTGCAACCAGAATTGCAAAGCAGCATACCAGTGCAAAGATCACAATGCATCTTTGCTGGGACTGAAAGAGATTAAGATTAAAAAAGTTTTAATGGCGTGAGCACATTCCAGTCAATGACCTGAGACTCTAAAACTTTTACATAAGATCGAAAATTCTTTGAAGATCTTACTGCCATAGCTGTCAACATGAAACACACCTCAGGATGAAAACACTCTCAAAACTGTCCTTCAGGTGTCACCTTAAGATGCATTTTAAATCTCTCAGACATCGTTAAATAATTCATGTCATGAATGATATTCATAATTTAAACTGTTTTCTGTTTGTACCACAAGGAAAGCATTATGCATTAAAATAATGATTCTTACATTAACTACATATTTTCTGATTGTGCCTTACAGGTAAAGTACACCCTTAGGATGGCACTCATAAATCTTCAGAGTTTTGTTGTGTTTGGCTGAAATAAAACATGTAATTGCAAGAATGCTGAAGAGCAAAGTCATTTTTATATTGCTACACAAAGTACCTGACGTTGCTACTATGATTGCCACAGCAACTGAGACACTTTGCCAAGTCCTTGCCCCGCAGTACTTATATAATAAGGCAAACAAATTCACAGATGATAGATGGGATTCAAGGAAACAATGGAAGACTGTTGCTCAATATGATAGGCAACACTCTCCACATCTTAGATTGAATATTAAAACATGGCATAGCGCTACCTTATTCTATAATATGAAATCCTGCAGTACTAAACCAGATATAACTGCGTAAACCTTCTAAAGACAATCTCCTGATACGCAATTTAGATAACTGCATGAATGTAAAGTGTATTTTATTCTTAAACCAAATGTTCAAACAAGCGTAACGTGTATTTTTCTTCTGAAGAAAATGTGCACAAAACCACAAATATATACATAAATATACAAGTCTAACTTCTGTTGCCATAGTTAGTTTCTTAATTTTCACTATCGCCCTGTAATTAAAATTTCACATAAAGAAAAAAGCTTTATAATTATGCATTAAAGTGGGAAAGTGTGCGGGAAAGTATGTCAGAAAGAAGGAAAAGTATAAGGGAAAGGAAGCAAGATGATGCTTGCAGCTGAAAACCAACTTCATCATATTTCCGTTGTTCCTGACATAGTGTTTAAGAGTTAATAAGTTTCAGAGTAATAAGAATGTTTTCCTGTATGCGTAAAGGCCTTTTTTTTTTTTAAGTAAGCTTCCCAAACTTCCAACCTAGTGCACATCCCAGAATAAACAAGTTCTTGTATTTCAGAACAAGTCACATATATGCATTTTATTTCAGTTTTCAAAAATCTAAAGCGCAGCAAACAACTTCTTCAGACAAACAGGAACAACTTTTCTGAAATTTAGTGAGAAATGTATCCTTTTACCTAACAATAACACTGAACATGCCACTTATATGCATATTTTAAATACAATGCATTAGACACTTTTGAAATATATGTTTAAATCTGTGTGTTCTAATACATTAAACTCTTACAACATAGCAGCATAAGAAAATCTTCTCCAAGCATTTACAAAGACTACTTCTGAAACAAATAAAATTTGGACCTTCTTTTAATGCTGCTAGGTATAATCATGGCAACTTATGAAAAGAATTAGAAATGACTGCATTTGGGCGTACAGAACTAAGGCTGCAGTCAAACATACAGTAGGACTTCAAAGAAAAATGTTAAAACATTGCCTCATTGAGTCACACTACTGGCAAGAAAAACTAAGAAGTGCCAAAGATAGAGATTTTCACATCTGGGACACTGCTTTATGCCATTTCTTCACCAGGATGGCTCACACTCTTGCTAAGATGACCATTGTCTCATGCAGATTTTTTACAGTTCTGCAAGTGTATTTGCAGAAACTGTTTGATGCAGTTTCTTCCAAGTGCTGAGCATATCACCATGGCAGCAAGACAGCAAAGCTACTCCCATATCAGCGAGCCAAACAGAACAAGGGCTCATTCTCCAGCCCCTAAGAGCAGAGCATATGACCCAGCATGGCCTGCAATACTAGTGTTCCTTTTCCTCCCAAACTAGGATAACTGCAGCCATTCTACTCACTGGGAACAGTCCTGAGTCCATATTTTGGGTACATTTGTAGCAAAAAGCATCCTAACTACCAGGTAGGCATCCTAACTACCAGTAGGAATTACTTCATGCCTTTCCTCCAGGGAATATCTGCCATCATCTTGCTACGTTGCCACTCAAGCAGCAAAACAACTACAGAGAGTTGCAGGGTCACTGGACCAGCAGGGACCACAGTGGTCTTCAAGGCTGGGCCAGCACACACGGAGACAGCGAGAGAGGTTTCATTAAAGAGTCCACAGTACTTCTATCAAACATGCCGTAAGTCATAAAATAGCCCTTAAAAACCTTTTAACCAGCTTAAAACACCAAAAGCTATGTAAAAACTACAGTGTATCAAAAATTACATGGTATCACAAGAAGGAAGGAAAGAAAAAAAGAAAAAAGCAGGTGTAACAGATGCCTTGCATTCCCCTTCAATACCAAGAAATTTTATTGTAGCAATTTCTATTTGGTTATATTCAAGGAATATGGAAAGGGGAGGCCAAAATAATTCTGAATGGATCCTCCTAATCCAGTTTTAGTTCCCATTCCACATGAAGTTGGGGAACATATTCAAGGCTTCTTGACTTCTGTGTTGTAGCTGAAATTTGTATGAAGTTTAAACCCATGTTCTTTCCGTTCTCCATGCGTACAGCTTGGCAAGGTCTGCAGTTTGACTGACTGCTTCTCACTATGAGCGGCACAAAGGTAGCACTACTAGTAAGACCACTGCTATTCTATCAGCACTAAAATAGACAGAACTGCACAGATCTAATTTACTGCTCTTCTTTGTACAGATCCTTTATATTATGGATTTGTTTTAGACAACTATGATGCATTAGTTATTTCACTTTTTCTTAAGGACCGTCTTAACAGCATGGTTAAAAAATTATACAGCTAGTAAGGAGGATTTTGAATGGTTTTACAGTTTATCTTGAAATTACTCCTGCTGAGTGGTGATTTTTTGGTTGCTTTTAAATCTATATATTATATTAGAAATTAATATTTGAATATTGCTTAGATTCAAATGGATTTTTTATTACAAAACAAAGAATAAAAATAGCTACTGGCACCAAACAAGTTTTCTAAGCCTTTCTTTTGACAATAGTAATGAATCTTAATTTTCATGCACTAACGCCATACTATGGGCAATTTTCTAATAGGATTTTTCTAATTTAAATAGACAGAACCGCCCATGTCACTGTTCTGTTATAGCATGCATGCATGTACATGTGAGTGTGCATGTGCAAGTAATAGCATGTTTCTTGAAAGAATTCAAAAGAGAAGAGCTCATGCCATAGGCAGACTATAAGGAATCTGCTAGATTTGCTTCAGACTCTTGCATCGGTGGCCTTGGGTAGACTGTTTGCTTGATGCAGTGCTGTTTGTATGCCCTTGGCAACTGGGATCCCCCTCAGAGATTATCAGACCTATCCTCACACTTCCTTCAGTAAATGCCTAAATACCCTCTTAATTTAAGTTTTCAGTTTTCAAAACTTAATTACAGAATACAGAGTTGGGAGGGACCACTAAAGCTTATGTAGTCCATCCGTCCATATACATGGTTAATTCATACAAATTTCACTTCTAACAGATGTTTGTGTAATTTGTCTCTAAAAATCTGCAGTTGAAAGAGATCCTACAGTCTCTTTAGGCAACGCATCCCACGTATTGGTACCTTATTGATGCCAGTAATATTTTTTTTCCTTCCTATATTGTTGAAAATGAAGAACAGAGTATTTCTTTCTTTTCTGCTACAGTCTCTTACATACTTGAAGATTGCTAGAGATGCAGAGGCTTGGGCCTAGAACACCTACGAGCTTGACTCGACCTGTCAGAGGACAGCCATGGCTGAGTTTCACTCTTAACAATGTAGAGATCTCTCTACTGCAAGCCCAGAAATTCTGTTGCATGAAAGATTTCTTCAGAGCTATGGAAGACTGGGAAAGAAACTCCTGCAGGAACAAGGACTATCAAAAATGCTGTTATTTTCCACTTCATGAGCAAAATGCATATCTTTCACCTGCCTCATCTAGCTTAAACAATACCTAGCTTAAAAAAAAAAAAAAATTACTAAAACAAAGCATGGTATTTTTTGTGCTGTTACATCCCTAGGTGGAGATGCACAAGGGGCATGCAGTGCGGTACTCTTTAGATTAGATTTTAAACTGAGAAGGACTCTATCTGTTTATTTATTATTAAGAAAAAGGATAGTCCATGTCAATTAAGGTTGCAGCAGAGCCTGTGCTACCCAGGCAGAGTTTAAAATGAGAGCAAGAAAGAAAAAGGCTTCCATCTTTACTGCACTCCTATTGCTCAAAAGCTCTTGAGAACACTTCAATGGCTGATCAAGCGTTCTGTTTCTTCACAAACAATAGGTATCTCTGTAACACACTAAATATAATCAGGACTTTACTTTTCCCTCAATACAGTAGAAAAACTTCCTTCTCCAGCCAAACAGGAGCCATGCCATGAAATTGCAATGCTGCATCTGCTGAGAAATCTGAACACATGCTTTATTTCTATACCTATTTAAAGAATAAATGAGGCAATATTTATACAGCATACCAATATCTGCCTGTCAGAACCACAGAGGCTCTAAGAAGTAGTTTTTCACATCTTCTGTCATATCAGTAGTCTGCTCTTTCCTGCAACATGTCTGAATGCCAGTGTGAGAAGAGAAGTACTCATCTTCAACACCTGTTTAACAGCTCTTAAGATTCTGCTTACGAGTGGGGTTTTATGGCATGCTACAGTACACTTGCCAAAGATAGGAAAGAATCAAGAATTAGCAATCATTCTTGGATTAACCATGGTTCTTAAAATCACTATGCGTGTTTACTAGAGAAAAAATCATTACTATAAAGATTGTTTTCCATTAATCTGGAATCCACCTACAGTAATAATCTTCATTGCAGCCTTTAATCTCCCAGCTAGTATGATTAACACCAATCAGCGCTTAAGATCCTATTAATCAAAAATATGAAGAAACTAATCCAAGAATGCTAAAATAAGTTAAATATTTTCAAATTGGCTGGGCCTCGGATATTTAACGTACTGGCTGAGGCTAACAGAGAACTTATAGCACTTAACCTCTGAAAACTCGGGAGCATGACCGAAGAAGTATCAGAAGATTGGAAAAAGCAAAAATATTACCCATATTCAACAAAAAAGGTGGGCAGGCAATAGAAGCTGGGAAATTATAAACTAGTTATTTTAACTTCAGTCTCTGGAAAATACTTGAACAAGTAATGAAGCTATTATATGTAAACACCTAGAAGATAAGAAATTTTGTCAAGAAAAAGTCACATCAATCAATTTTCATTTCCCTCTTTCCTAGTCACAAGTCCTGTTATCCTGCTGGAGAAGCCGAAAATAACATATACTTTGATCTTTAATATAAACTTTCTTACAAACCACAGAAACTATGTCCAGATTATCATAGGAGAGGTATACAGGTGGTTGGAATATCTTGCTTATTCAAAAAATGGGAGGACATTTTAGAAGGGATTCAGAGGATTCTGCTGTGTATCTGTTTTTGTTCATGTCTTCATTAACAATCTAAATTATGGACTAGAAATGAAATGTGCTTATTAAGTTTTCAATCAAAACAAAAGCAGCGCAAATTGAAAGCATGCTGTAAGACTAGATTAAAATTTCAAAACGTTCTTGACAATTTAAGGGGTATGTTGGGAAAAAAATAGGTTAAAATTCAATTAAGGAACAGAGCTACCAGCAGGTAGGAGCAATCAGTTGTACAGATACAGGAACTGAGAAACCATTAGGAAACAGGATAATCAAAATGATTAATAGGCTAGAGCAGATGCTTTAGGAAGACAGACCAAAAAAGGGTAGGAGTCTGTAGCTTGGAGAGAAGAAAGATGACCAGAGGGTACAAGATCATCATAAGAGCATCAGAAGGGAAAATTATTATTCATCAAGTACCACAATACCAGAAATAGGGGATGTTTACTGAAACTTGTAGGAGTTAAGTTTCAAAAAGATGAAGTACTTTTTTATGAAGTGGATACTGAGCGTCTGGAATTTGTTGCCACGGGAGGCTGTGAAAGCAAACAGCAGCAGCAGGTTTAGAAAGAGATTAGACAAAGCCTTTGAAAACACATCCAGAGCAAATGCTAGAGAAAACAGGCAGGGATGTGCCCTTTAATAGAGATGATGGGAGACATGCTGTTGCCACTGTTAGATGGAGTACAGGATTAGATAAGCCATGGGTCTGAGCAGTAGAATTGTTTTTTATACTCTTAAACAGTTTCCTTTTTCCACAAAAGGACCCACGAGTTATTTCACAGTACAACCTGAACATGAATCAATCATGTCATACTGTTGTGTTGATGTACCTCTCTACATCCTGGTATAACGTTTGTACTGCATACAAGGCAAAAATAATTCTCTACCCTCTACTTCAAGTTGGCATGTTTTGTTCACCTTTCAAGACTGCAGGAAGAGAATTTAGAGAAAAATCAACAATAAATATACAGTCCTAGAGTTACCACAGAAAGAAGAGAATCAAGAGTTAATTCTCCAAACAACATTCGTTAATTTCAATGTTTTCCAAGCAAACAAAGCATATGAAGTGACACAGTCTGCCCAGCAGTCTCTGTTTGCCCAGTTCATTTTGAATCTGTGTTTGAAAGAAACGTTTATAGAAATGTAATTATCTCAGATGTTTTACAAAATCCAGTACATAGGTAGAATTGGCTGAGAGAGAGAGGCAAATTAGTGCCTCTACTGAAGGAAAGACAGTCCAAAGTTTTGGCTTCCAGACTCACAGCCCAGCACCGTGCAGCCTCATGGAGACAGGGATGGAAGGATTCACTGCCGCAGTGGGACACAGAGGGGTTGAGAGCCCTGAGCACGCACCCGCAGTGAAGCAGCTGCGTGGGTTTCACCACTCACTGAACAAACGTTTGATCCAACAGGTCAGGCATATAACACATGGACAGACACAGTACTATAAATAGAAAACCAATAAACTACTTTGGAAGAAATCCAAAGCTTTAGGGGTTACTTATCTGAACCTCCTCCACACAAAGTGCTATATTACAGAAAGCTATTAACATTCAGAACATGAGCTGTATAAGAAAAAAGGGTTTCCAGCACATGACCAACTAACCTCTAATGCATTTTGTTGACCAGAATTGGTATAAAAGGAGGACTGGAAAGCCTGAATGCATTTAAGTGTTCGTGTGCCGTTTTCCCGAAATTGAGCCCCGACTTCTAAACATGATATATTGACTCAGTCTTCAGCATAACGTAAGACAGTATTATAATTTGGCAATGCCAAAAAAAGGTCATCGACTACCTTAACAATAACAGTCTATTCAACTCCAGTATCTTCTGGAAAAACAAAACAAAACCCCAATAAAAAAAAATATTGAACAATCTGAACCTGGCCTGAACAACTAATTCAGAATACTATTAATATCTCATTAGTAAAATCGACTGTAAATTGGATTGCTATATCCTGATATCTCTTTATATATCTTTAAACCTCTCTAAGGAAGGACTCATCACTGCTAGCATTAGACCCACTGCTCCACCAGGAATTTTGCAAGTAAAAATTACTGTGCTAGAAAAACCTATAATCAGTTTCTTTTTGCAACAGCGCTCTACCATATAATATAAGACAAAGTACCTTGAGAAAAACCAAACCAAACTCAAATGCCAGAACTAACAGCAACAGTATTGGATTAACATTTGGGGATGACCAAAGAAAGCAAGGTCGTAAAGGACACTAAAGAAAAGGATGGAGAGAAGAAAATATATGAGAAGTGGGGTGGAGTGGAAATTATGTCCAGTATGGGGATAAAAACGCAGCAACAGAAGTCCATGGATCACAAAGGAAGAGTTGGGGGAAAAAAAAAAAAAAGGAAGGAAGCAAAAAGGTAAGAAAGGAAAAAACACCATGAAAGACAGAAGCTTGACATAGAAAGAAAAACTGAGAGGACTGGAAATAAATATACAATTTAAAAGACACAAAAAGAAAAAAGGTAAAAAATTCAGATTAGCACGTGAGTGTCTACAAACTACAACACTGCCACTTAAAATAGTATTACTAACATGTATACACATACAGTGCTTGATTTTATTATATCTTTTGTGTAGAGAAAAGAAACCCTTTATATACAACTTCAGTTCACAAATATAATTAAAAACTGAAATCAGGTGAAACACAGCAAATAATCACTGAAAAAACAACTGTTTAAAGGTCTATTCTTTCCCATCAAGAACTGGATCCTATAAGGCAGCATTTTGAGAAAGAATAAATTACTAAATACATCAAGATGCAAGCTAATTTCGTACACTGCAGAACAGTTAATTTAAAATCAGTTATAATCATTGGAGGACAGGTGGCTGGGGGGATCTAGCAGATGATACAGAGACTGGCCTATAGGCTACAGGTCCAGGTGTCAGCAGGCGCTGCGGTTGTCTGATTGCTAGCAGAAAATGCTCTTTGCAATTTTACACCCTTTATGTATCAGTCGAGTCTACAGCATAGCGGGCCAAGCAGTCAGAAAGCTCCAAGTAGTAGCCCTGCTTCTCTCCACACCTCGTTTAAATCTGATGTTCACAGTCCTATCTCCTAATGGAATACTAGACTGAAACACTAAAATGTCTACAAATCAGAATCTTCTGCTGACGTTGAACAAGAAATTGCAGTATTTGAAAAAGTATTTGAAAGAAATTTGCCATATTGCATCTGCCTTTAGCCAGCAGTCCTCTTGTTTTCATAATCAATAGAGGAAAAAAAAGTCTACATTAATACTATCTTTTCCACACTTTGTTTGCATTCATCATAATATTATTTTTCAACTAACACTGACCCACGAATTTCTTAAATCTGTTCTGGAACAAACTGTTCATTGTACACTTGTAACTTTCAATCTAAAGACTAAAGTGAAATGGAACATTTTAAATTATAAAGAAGGGGAAAACTACACTTTTCTTATTAGTTGCCAATGAAACATCTCAAAACTTTTACCCATAGACATTTCTGCCTCTTTTTAGACATCTTACCAAGAAAAGAAGGGCATCCCACATTACTTGGAAGTCATGCATTTAACAGGCCTAACACATATTCCAGCTTTTATTTCCATTTTGTCACCTATGAAGTCCAAAATGACCTGGAGCACTGAAGTGTCAATTCAGCTAAATGACTCCAGAACAATTCCACCCCACTCCATTGGATCAGTCTAATACATGTTGCTCTGGCAGCACAATTCTGCCCCAAACTAGGCAGCACTGCAGTAACTGTAAGACAGCTGTAGCTCTTCAGGTAAGGCACCAAAAGGATCAAAATATAACAGCTACAAAGGTTCTAAATTTTAGAAGAATCTTGCCATGCTATTAAGCCATATTCCAGCCTAAGGACAACCTGTTGAGATGGTAACATCCAGCAATACAGAACACACTAACATTTTGAATCCAGGACAACCTAATGACACACTCAGTTAAGTAACCTAAAACTTCCTGACAGCACAGCAACTACAATAAAGAAAAAAAATCACATCTATCAAGAAAGTGTTTTATCTAATAATGCTGCTAATAAGGCTTTAAGATAAACTAATTGAAATTTAAAAGTCATAGAATCGTAGAATCGGTGAGGTTGGAAGGGACCTTTAAGATCATCAAATCCAACCATTAACCTGCCCTGACAAAAAAACCCTTCTAAACCATGTCCCTCAGTACCTCATCTACCCTTTTCTTATACACCTCCAGGGATGGGGAATCTACCACCTCCCTGGGCAGCCTATTCCAATGTTTAATAGCCCTGTCAGTGAAAAAGTGTTTCCTGATATCTAATCTAAACCTGCCCTGACATAACTTGAACCCCTTTCCTCTTGTCCTATCACTTGTCACCAGGGAGAAGAGCTCAGCCCCCATCTCTCTACAACCTCCTTTCAGGTAGTTGTAGAGGGTGATGAGGTCTCCCCCCAGCCTCCTCTTCTCCACGCGAAACAACCACAGTTCCCTCAGTCGTTCCTCGTAAGGTTTGTCCTCCAGCCCCCTCACCAGCTTCATAGCCCTTCTCTGGACACGCTCCAACACCTCGATGTCCTTCTTGTAGTGAGGAGCCCAAAACTGAACGCAGTACTCGAGGTGGGGCTTCACCAGTGCCGAGTACAGGGGGATGATCCCTTCCCTAGTCCGGCTCACCACCCTGTTCCTGATACAGGCCAGGATGCTGTTGGCCTTCTTGGCCACCTGGGCACACTACTGGCTCATGAAGAAATTTTTTTCCCAGTGTTTGCATATGTCATTTTGGCAAATTAAATGATCACATGTACAGTCAGCTAAAGCTTGTTGCACACAGCCCTCCATTGTTTTTCTGAGATTCTTTCAGAAAGACTTCAGCCAAAACCAAAACCAACCCACACTTAAAAATAAGAAACTGTGGCCACTGGCACATAAATGCCATCAGGGAGGCTGTTGGACACAAATTTAAGCTCAAGTGCAGCTCTTCAGCATAACAAATTCATCACTCTACGTGAAGCATGTTTTTTCTTAGCCAAATTAAAAAGGAAAAATACATTGCCTTAAAATTTTTCCACTGAGTTTTATGTATTTCATCCTGCAATTGTGGGCAGGCTAAGAGTGCACGTGCCATCAATTACAGCAACACCACATTAAGTCCCAATAAAGTAATCATTCTACAAACACAGGCAGGTGGTGCAACTGAATCCGGAGGTACTAACTTGGTTTGGTAGATGGATGATAAATTGCTAGTTTCCCTTTCATAAAGTGTAAAAGGTTTCAATTTTTTTTTTTTTAAAGAGTTTGCTTTTACTCATTCTGATGAGACACACTTAAGGAAGAAGTTTTATTAACACTATTATAAATTGACATAAGTTCGTGAAATGAAATTGTCTCACAGAGGAAGCATTTATTTTTAGCTCTTTCTGAATTTTTAACTACACTGTGAGTACACGTTGAAATAATAGATTTGCCATTCAGCCAAGCAAGTTAATTCCATTGTCACAGAGAACACAACCAACGTGACATTCACAATAGGAATTATATTCTACTTTAAAGAGAGATAAAGGAAAACAAAGACAGACTTATGATCCATAGCTACTTAGAGATATAAAGGTAAACTAGTTAATTATAGTGATTAAGTGTATCTAATCTATGCTTTCTTTCTTATGACAGACTTGAGAGCTAATTTAGTTACTGTGGTTTTTTATCCTATAAAATTCTGTATTTGAATTAAATGGCAGTATCTGTAACTTTTATATCTTAAGTAATTCTACTTGATGGATAATTCTTTAATGACTGGCAGATTATGAGTAAAGATGGGACTGCTGTATTGACCTTGTCTTCTGGGAACTCAAAATTACATACACAAAACTGATCCCTACTATCATTTTGGGAAATAGGAAACAAAGATGTTTGGTCCAGATCATTCCTTACCTGCCCAATGCTTTGAATAAATTCTCTACGTCAAGATCCCTGAATTTCTGCAGAAAAGGAACAAGAGACAAAAAACTCCCTCCTTGGCATATGACACTTGTTTATGATTCCAAATGACACTTTTTGTGGTGAACACAGCACTGAAGAGTGGGATGTCACCAGGAGGAGCACCATCCCCTACTCCACGTGCAAAGCTCCAACATGAAGAAAGCCAGGCTGGAAGTGTCCACTTTCACATGCTTCTCACAAAGAGAGCTGGCCCACCTTGGAGGGGGCCCCAGGGGCTCTGTTTTACTCACCTTTCTCTGACCAAGAGGGACATTCCAGTTCTGTTCTTTGTTTAGTGTGTGTGGCTTTTTTTGTTTGGGTTGGGTTTTTGGGGGGTTGTTTTTTTGTTGTTGTTGTTGCATTTTGGGGGGTTTTTTTGTTTGTTTTGTTTTTTAAATTAAAGCACTTCCTAGCAAAGCAGAAATGATTTAGGTAAGGAAAAAAATCAATTCCTCAAAGTTTTCAATGACCAGAATACCTGGTGCTAGCTATTCATAATAATTTTTAATAAATAAGCCTTATTGATTCAATAACATTTAATCAGAAAGGCTTCCCCTGAATCACAGCAAAAGTACAAAGATTTGAATATTTACAATAAGAATAAATTTATAAGCACATATGAATATATAACAAGCAAACAAACAAACAAAAAAGAGCCCCAACACAAAAAAAAATGAATCAAGAAACAAACAGCAAGAGGCCTTTGAGACCTCCGATCTTCTACTTCCCTCTACTGTAATCTCTCTCCGGATGAGACCTGTGTTCTCAGTATACCTCATTGTTATAGGAGTATTTTTCCTACCCCTAGTGAAGTTGACACACACCATTATGCATGGAGGAGATAGGGAAGAGAATCAAGTAAACTGGCCAAAGTAAATTGTTCCTGGATGTCCTCTTTCACTGTTCCAACTATATTCACACCCTTCACCTCCTTCCCTACTCCACCCAACAGCAAAAGAATTCGTCATCGCCACAGTCTCACTCCCACCAAGAAGCTCCCACTCTATTCACGATCTTACATGTTTCTCTCTTCATATAGTGCAGAGAAAAGTCCACAAAAAGGATACTAGCTTTCAAAAACAGCAAAAGAAAACAGTTATCTTGGGGGGCAGGGCACACACACAAAGAAAAAAAATCAGCACCAGCAGGATACAATTTTGGTAGAGTCAAAGAGATGAGTTTTCTAGAGTGTGTTGCAACCGTGTTCCTCCACCAGCACAGTGCAGAACTACTCTGCTTGGATGAACTTTTCACCTCTCACTGGAATTACCAGATATGTCTTCCAGCAGCACCAATGCTCCTGCCTGTTAGCCTGTCCTATGCTGTCTTATCTCCATATTAATAAGGTCAGAATCCTTCTGGTATGTTGAGATATGAAGGTGCCCTGACTTACAGCCTCTCGTCAGGTTTTGTTTCTCTGACGTGTTTTTCCACTTCAGTGGAAAAGGCTTCTGTCCTACTCTTTTTTTAATATAATAATATATTACAGTATTATTCTACTGAATTGGGCTCATTGCCTATTGGTCTATTATCTGGTCAAAACATTTACTTTGGTTTTCTTACTCTGTTTATATGAGAAATATAAACAGAGTAAGTAACAACATTATACATAAGGATAATCTATCAACATCATGACTGACTGAACATACATTAAAAACGTTAGCTTGGCTTCTTATATTTTCTATTTTGTCTTTGATTGGTTTTTGCATCTAAGTCCTTGAAAGTCCAGATAAAACAGAGCCCAGTTATGTAAAACATTACACTTAACTAGATGGCAGAGAATCTGCTCTTTCCCTCGACCCATTATCAATTTTCAGGACACCTGACTTGAAAAATCTCTCAAAGACCTCCACCTTTCTTTACATATCATTTAGGTGAAGCGAGGGCTTTAGAAGTTACTGAGAAAGAAAAAGATGCATGCATATGAATATACATATTTACATACAAAGCCTTGACCAACGAAAGTCTTAGTTTAACAGAAAAACAGTCCTAAAGATTAAATATGATATGCACTATATATGACTGTTACGGTTAAAAAAAATTAAAAAATAAAAATCTATATAGGTACACGGTGTTCTTGTAAAAACCATCAAGTGTTCTGGCCTACCTGAGTCTGTATCTAGTTTTATTATTGTTTTAAATTAGGTAATCACTACAGATTTTTTTAATCATTACCAATTTGGAATTTTAATCATTCTGTAAAATAAAACACAGAATGAAGTTACTGTGAAGTTCTGTCTTCTTATTCTCTGTTCTGTAGCAGAGAATCCAAGAAAGTAACAAAAATGATAAAGACAAACCTTGAATACAAAATAGCCACATGGCAATTTGTCATAGAGGAGCCGCACATCCCTCACTGATGTTTCAATGTTCCTGAAAGGAGAGGAGGTGTATTGCACCTCACCAATAGAGGTGATGATGTATCAGAGAAAGTTTCAGGAAAGAGTACCTGCATACCAAAGAGTGTCACTAAACATTATCACCTTTCATCCTACTGTGAAGTCCAATTTTTCTGGAGCGTCTTTTTTTTTTTTTTTCTTTTTTGACAACAAACTTCATTAGGAACACTCTCTTAGGAGGAAAAGAAACTAAGTTATTTGGAATAAGAGCCTCTCATGTCAGACCATCAACTGAGGAAAATTGTTATGGGCACAGGTTTGTGCTCACACTTAACATGCCCTTTCTAAACTGCAAAATGAAGTGCAGCTTAAGTTTTCAGTTAAGCATCAAGGCCCTAATACAGCAGAAGCATCTAGAGAAAGGTGTAGAGATTTATCTGGGAAATCTCAGTCTCAAGATGGCAGTCTTGTGCCCAGTCTAAAAATAACAATAATTTATTAGAAGTTCGCTCTCAAAAAAGTAGCCATTTTGTTAAGTTCTATAAAATTCACAGAGACCACGCATTTCATCTGCCACAGTCAGAAATTTTCATATAGTAAGGTTCCAGGAGTCTCAAAATATGGACTTTTGCTCATTTCTCATAAAGTAAAAAAATGCTAAATAATTGCTAGCATTTTGGAAGCAATTTGAGATATGTAGATCTTACATTGTCATATTATATTAATTTGCATTTTAAGTTTTCTCCTGAAAGAAACAGCTGTAACACACATGCACACTGCATTTATGAAAACAATCTTACGGTCTTAATCATTTTTGTATGCATTGCTTATGGCTGAAATGTATTTTACGTTAATAAAAACCTATACAGTGTTTATTGTGTATTCTTTTAAAATAATAAATGAAATTCAAGTAAAATTAGGTACACATTTGCTTTCTGAATGTATAACATTTTGACAAGTATAATTCTAAGCAATGCTCATGGATACTCTACTAGTCACAAATAAACTCGGATAATATAGGTTGATTACCTTTCCAGGTTACACTGTGTCACCGTGTGTCCCCATACATACTTGTTGAGACAACAGTGGATCTCACAATTCTTAACTTACAGATCCTCCTCTGTACAAGAAATGTAAGCCTCATGGTAACAGCCTTGCTTTTCTTAGTTTCCTAGCTGTTCGTAAAGAAAATCGTTAAAATGTCTGGTGGTACAGATGCACTACCTATGTGCTTCTTCCAGAGCACATTCAAAACAAACTATTTTGATTCTGTCTTTCTGAGAGACTACACAATATCAGAACAAGACAAGTCAGACTTACTGCAGAAGTTATATGAAAGGCTGCATATGTGCTCATATTATCAGTTAGTTGATACTCCATGTTCACGTCTACGTACGTTTTATTTTTAAATTGCAAGTATTTATTCCCATATTAATCTATTTGGAGATTTCCACAAAAATAGTTACAGAAAGCTTTAGTCCACAAACTAAAAAAAGTTTAATTTTGATAATTGACATGCAATGAATGAATTAATGGTAGCTAAGCAAAGTAAGAGATATCTTTGTTGTTATTTTTAAGAAATACGCACATATACACATATATGTCCTACAAAGCTTATTTTTGGGCAAATGCCATTGTATATCAAAACCACAGAACAGTATTTCCCAAACTTTCTGTGTCACTGAAACACTGCCGGGCCTCAAGAGCTGTAACAGAAACCCACACCTATTTATCAACAAATCGCAATTACAATAAAAGTGACACAAACAGTGACATTTAATAGAGTTCAGCAGGTCAGATACAGATCACCTACTCTAATATTTCTAGGTCATCAGTGCTCTCCAGATTACACTCTCCAAAATTTCACAGAGTTTAATGATCTGGGGTCAGTTACCTTCTCCTATAGTGAAGAGATACGGGGAAGATGCACAGACCCCACTCAAACCTAACTCTCCAGATGTGCAGCAGAGATGTCTGTAATATGTATTCTCAATGTATTGCAAAGGACAAAATTTTGTAGCAGCTTTGAGCTAAACATGTGTATACATGCTTTATAGGCATCAACATCCATGAACACATCAAGGTATTCTATCACTAAAAATGGCAAATGCTTTGCAGTAAGTTTACCAAATGAGCCATACTTGTTACTGTTTAGAAAGGAGTTACTGGAGAGAGGGTTGCTCTGAAATGCTATCTTTATCCACTAAAGAGCCACCAAGCTTGCTAGCACACTCGCAGTGCAGATTTAAGTCATGGTACGAGCCATGATCTTTGTCGTGGTTTTGGCCATGTTGGCCAATTAAAAGACAATAGATGCCCTCCCCCAACTCTCGCTCCAGGGAGAGGAAGAAGAGAGATAAAGAGAGTTATGAGTTTAGAAAAAACCTAAACTACTTGAATGAAATACTAATAATTTTAAAAAAAGGAAATAATGAAATAGATACAACATATATAAATATACACAAAAGCATATCAAGCTCCCAGGGAGATCTCACTGCCAGGGACTGGGGAAGTTCCAGACTGGACTCAGTGACAAATGGGAACTGAACCACACTATCTAGGTANCTGCATGCCATTCCTTGGCACAACCTGTAAACATTGGTCTTACCACTCTGGGAACAAAAAGGTTTTGGTACAATATGCTGTTAATTTCAGAGAGTTAGAAAAGGCCTAGCTAAGAAGTAAAATTACAGAATCACAGAATGTTTTGAGTTGGAAAGGACCTTAAATATGATGTAGTTCCAATCCCCCTGCCATGGGCAGGGACACCTCCCACTAGACCAGGACACTCAAAGCCCCATCCAGCCTGGCCTTGAACACTTCCAGGGATGGGGCATCCACAACTTCTCTGGGCAACCTGTTCCAGTGATTCCAAACTTCCCATCTGCTCCTGCCTTCCTCTACTCCCCACCTTTCTTATTTATTAAATTTGCTATTGGCTTTGAACAAGCCGCTGTGTATAACAGCAATTTTAACACTGTCTTTAAAAGGAACATGGCTTAATTCCATCTTAAAAAAGCATATATAATTGTTCTTATATTGCAAAAGCCATACATCAATTTTGAATAAAAATGTGATAAATTTATTTCAGATAATAAAACCAAAACCATAGCCTTTTTCACTCAAGGGGCATTAAAATGCAGACTACAATCACATAAAAGTAACTTGTTCAAAACAACCTTTTTCAGGGACAATATGCACTTCGTTGTTTAAAACCTTTGCCTTCATTCTGTCTGGCTATGGAAACTCTGGTTCCCTATATACCTAAAGGCGTAATTAGATATGCCCCTAAGCCAGAACTCATCCACTTCACTGAGCCCAAATTCAGATTTTGCCAAGGACATAGAACTGCAGCTATAATCTACCATATTCATTTTGCCACGTTCAGAATGTGCAGCCAGCTAGCAACCTCACAGTTCAAGTATTTCTCCTGTCTAACATGGTTCTCTGCTAGACAAATGTCTTGATTTGATTTTGAGATTGTGCTAAATATATAAAGAAACATTATCCATACATCAGCTATTGTGTAAAGTTATCAGTACTTGAATAAAAAAAGTCTTGATCAAAATTTAACAAATGATTCAAAGCATCTGACACCTTATTAAATATTCACCTATTACCCTATTACATATTACCAAGAAGAGATGGCATTTTGATTTTCCTTTGTTGCTAAGACTTTTTGAGAGATTTACAATTTTCTTTGTCCCTTTCTTCTGTGCCATTCTTTAAAGACCCTTCCACAACATGCAACATTTCTAGATTTTGTCCATCCTATGACAATTCTCCTCCTCGAGACGACATAACAAACAGCAAGACATCTCACTTTGTCTGCTAGGACTGCAAGGCTGGATTTGTTTCTGAAAAATAGTTTTGTGCTCAGCTGTTGAGCTTTTTACTGAAAAAAAGTGGATAACCTGAACAATAAAGCATGACAGTAGATGATCAGAGGGCTGGAACACCTATCCTACGAAGACAGGCTTCATAGGAAGAGGGATTTGGGGTTGGTCAGCCTGGAGAAGAGAAGGGTCCTTATAGCAGCCTTCCAGCACCTGAAGGGGGCCTACAGGAAAGGTGAGGAGGGACTCTTCGTGAGGGAGTGTAGTGATAGGATGAGGGGTAATGGTTTCAAACTGAAGGAGGGTAGATTTATATTGGATATCAGGAAGAAATTCTTTCCTGTGAGAGTGGTGAGGCACTGGAACAGGTTGCCCAGAGAAGATGTGGATGCCCCATCCCTGGAAGTGTTCAAGGCCAGGCTGGACGGGGCTTTGAGCAGCCTGGGCCAGTGGGAGGTTACCCTGCCCATGGCAGGGGGATTGGAACTAGATGATCTTTAAGGTCCCTTCCAACCCGAACCATTCTGTGATTCTTTTTCTATTTGTAACTCTGTTCTATTATCCTATATATACCGCTAAAATAACCGTACTAAGTTCATTGACTTTCTTCCAAATTTGCACCAATATAAACAGGAACAGAATGTGGCCTTTGTTCTTCTTAGCTCCTCCATGGCTGACAACTTCTACAGAGTTATTTAGTGAAGATGAAAATGTTTAAATACATGTCATTCTGATATATCTGTTTCTTGGATGGCTTTCAGCTTTGTTCTTACATTAAAAAAAAATGTGTATACTGGAAACTGAGCTTGCTATCTCAACTACATACTAATAATTTTGTAATAAACTGAGATACTTTGCAAAAAGTTATTATGCAACTAAACAGTCTGGCCTGAGAAACATAGAAACTATGTTTTTAAAAATGAGGGGAAAAAAATATTAGTTTCCATCTAAGACACGATAGTTCAAACTGAAGGAAATTACCTAGCAATTCATAAATTCAATAAATATGCTTGCACTTATCCAGAGATCCCTCCAAGGACATTGAATCTATTTGCTGTATCTGCAGAAATTAATATATTCCCTTTCTGATTTGTAGCTGTGCAAATTACTTTGTAGATGGCAATTTTGGCAATTTATCTCTTCGCTATATAAGAATGGGCTCAGAGACTGTAAATTAATATCTGACAAAAAGCGCCTCTGAAGTTTTTTGGCTCAATGCAAGAATTTTCCAATGCTCTGTTCTCCTCCAGACAATCACAACTCTCCATGTAGAAAGCTGAAAGAAAGTACCCAGGCAAACTTCTTGACTGAAATGATGATCTCCAAAAAGTTAAGAAAGAAATTGTCTGAAGGTTAAAAAAAAGAAAGCAGCAAAACCAAAAAGCAGTTTGAAAAATTTTGCTGTCATCTTATACTTTATTTTATCTTCGATAAGCACAGGGCAGAACAAAGCATGTAATCTAACAGTTGTTTAAAATGTTGTAACTAATAGTTTGGATGGAATTCTATTTGAAAAGCAAGCCCTATCTCCTCCTCAGCCTCTATTTTGTCATCTTTCATCTGGGCAGCCATAAAGCAGAGCTACTTCAAGGAGGGTACCTAATATGTATGCAAAGTAGGGCACTCTGCTGTGGCAAGACAGGGAAAGGGAACGGCTCTGCCCCATCGTTATTCTAAGAGCTGGAATGGCTACAGGGCAACACCAATGCCATCAAAATGAATTAATGCTCACTAGATGATGGCATTCCAAAGGCAGCTGAGGATAATGATGTTGCAGAAGTTGTTAAAGGCCACTTTTCTCAACAACAATCTTAGCATATTGTACAAGGTGATTAAAACTGAGTTGGCAGATACAGGGCTGGCTGTAACAGACAGTGCTGCTAAGAAAATTTTGTAAAAATCTTTATTATTTCTCCAAGGTACATGCACAGCCAGAAAAATCAGGAATGTGGCTCTGGTAATGTAGTATTACAGGATGCAAACTGCCCTTTTCAGCCTCTCTGACAGAAGAGAGCTCTATGGACTATAATGAGGCAGGCCATGGGATGAAGGAGGACAGAAACAGAAGACTGAAGTTGGTGGTTCACCAAATAGAGTAATAAGACAGAGGACTTTAAATAACTCCTTTTAGAAATGTGAAAAGACAAGTACCACAAAAATATTACTGATATTTGATGCTGAATTGCCCTGGAAATGATACATTGACTCACAGGTAAATCTAGCAAAAGACGTAAAGAGTCATGCTTGCATCCATAATGCCACCCAGGGTGAGGGCTCCATCACTATCATAGTAACTACAGTACTTGAGTTTACCCTCTGTAGCCTTGATGTAGGTGCAGAGGGTATAATGAAGAAAAAAATCCTGTCATGTTGCATCTGATATTCAGAAACCCCTTCCATAATAAAGCTATGCTCAAATTCCTTTTATCTTTTTTTCCCCCTTTATCATCTAGAGTGTCTGGTATATCCAAGGACTAAAACCCAATCTTTATATATGACAGTGGCAGTATATTTTGCTTTTTCTTCTGCAGTAATATCATCTTTTTGCTACCACTCTCTGATTCTCCCTCAATTTCAGCAAGTTCCCCGTCTTATCTTTGAAAAGATATCTTTGCACTGGGGAACAAAGATGCATTTAGACTTTGTAGCGTACCCCAACACCTTCACTCAAAAAGCAAGGGAGGCTTCAGTATGTTTTACAGAAATCTTTTGACTGCTGTCAGAAGTGTCAGAAAACCAACATAAAAGTCCCCTGAAAATATGGGAGGGTGCCAAAAGCAGAAGGAGCTGCAGAAGCAATTTCCATCTTCCATTTTACATTGACTTCATTTTCAATATGTGCTTGGAAACTTTCAATAGTTTCAGCTTGTCACAACTCATGACCATAGCAAATAGCTTGCTATGGCTCTTATTATGGCTTATTCCATCTATAGTACCGTATAAAAATCTATGCAACTGTGACACCTCATTACAAAACACCAGTCCAATATTAAAACACTACTTGCTGACTGCCAGAAAGACCTCCCTCCCTTCTTCTACCTGGATTAATTTTCCCTGTCTTTGTTTATGAAGGTACAGAGAGTTTTACCTCCTCTTTGAATGCTACACTGAGGCCTCCTTCTGCTCTATGAGTCTTCTTAAACCATCAGTCACATTTGAATTCTTTAATTAACATTTCAGATAGACTTGGTTAATAAATACATCGCAGATATAGATGGGTAGTAACAGATACTTTGATGAGGAATTCCCTCTTTCATTTTAGCCTCATGGCCCCAACCCCTCCAAACATCATAATTTCTATTCTTAATCTCTGTCCAAAAAAATGCATGGAGATTTAGGGATTTTGTTAAGGCAAAAAGAAAAGGTTTTCTAATTCAGGGAGTTCTGAATATTGGAAGCTAAAAAAGCACTGTAAAGCTAAACACTGGAAAAGTGGTACTGAGCTAAAGCCATTTCTATATCCCTTTTATCTTAAAAAACCCCAAATCCTATCAGAAATAATCTGTAAAATCCCAGCAATGCATCACCGAAGAGTCTAATTCAGTAACAATTTACTAAAAAGATTTCCTCCCCCAACATTAGCAAGTGCACTTTGAAGAAACATTCATTACTGCTTTCATTGCTCATTTTCTTTGTTACATGACAAAATTTATCCTGGTCAGACACATGATGACACAAAGTTAGTCAAAGATTAGTAAAGGCAGCAGCCAAAGGCAAGAAATGGCAGTAGGACCTACTGATGCTAAGTGACTGGATGATACCAGAAAATTATATAGCTGCATATTACACAGTGCACATGACATTTCTGACTTTATTTACATTAAAATTAGTTTTAAACTGAGTATCACTGTCTATGACCAAGATCACAGTTATAGTACATAACCTTATGGAAACATCAACTTAGTGTCTGGAGGTCAAAGAAGCAAATTGAATCACCAGAAAGGGAACAAAGCACCAAAGAAAATTTCTTCACACTGTGTACTTTTACACATTTGTGTACTCACAGTCTGAAAGCCACATGCAGTTCTGGTCCACTTATTTAAAAAAATCTGAAAACATCTGGAAGAGGTACGAAAAAAGGTAAAAAGGACAATCAAAATCTAGAATGTTTCTGTGTAAAGAAAGATTAAATAAACTAGAAGTCTTCAGCTTGGAAAAAGATCTAAGGGAGGAATGTGGCAGAACTATAAATTCATAAGCAGCATGGAAAAGATGACTAAGAAATAGCTATTCACTGTCTTTTCCAATAAAAACATTAGAGGGCATTAAATCAATTATGTTGGCAAGTTTGAAATGAAGAGAAAAAGGTACTCTTCTACACAAAGCATTGTTAAATTGTAGAACCCTTTGCCATTGGACACCATAGATGTGCTTAAATAGATTTGAAAACGTATTTCTTTGTGTTTTCTTCATGAATGGAGAAAAGCCCTGGGAGCTAGTAAAGACAAAGATATCAACTCCAGTAACTGGAGATTACAACGTTTGGGTTTGTTTTCTTCCCTCTTTGCCAGGCTTTTATCAGAGACAGTACAGCAGGTTGGCTGGATGTTCAGCCTGAATGGTGCAGCTGCTGTCATGTTCTTGCTATGCCTTTCCTGGAGAACAACGTGGCTAAACACTCCAGGACTGTATTTCAGGGTATTACTCTTGCGAGACACACTGCCGACTCAATATTAGTAACATATTCATTTATAAGAGAAAACACCAATTCTGAATGTCCGCCACTTGGCTTTTCTTTCCAGTTCAACAGCTTCAAGGGACATAACAGATGACGGTACGCACGGTACTAAGGAAATACCCACACGGCAGAGGTGGTAGGTCACCCACATGCCTTACTGGTCCTGCCTAGCAGCCGGGGGGGCTCCCCACACCTGCCCATGGCCCAGTACCCCATGTCAGCCCCTGGAGCCATCAGTCCCTCTCTCAGCAACATCGCAGCAGGAACCGTCCCCAGCTCCCCACAGTTGTGCCCTGCCTCGGGCCCTGCTGAGCTGGAGCCACCTATGTCCCCATGTTTGGCACCAGGCCTGCCCCCAGCTGCCCTCCACCCCGGCTGGGGTGGCAGGACAGGCCCTGGCCACCAGGCGCTGCCCTGACAGTCCCCATGGAGAGCCCCTGCTCCTGCTGGACCCACAGGAACCCCCAGTTCATATGGCACCCTGGCCAATGGTGCCCACTTCCCACAGCAGCCTACACCTCCCACAGCAAGGCAAATGCATTCCTGGAAAAGGATTTTACTGCAGTTGTTAATGCCTCAAAATCTACCCCAAAGGACCGCTTCACTGACCACCGTTTTTAGGGGCATTCCTTGCAGACACAGGGAGGTCACTGCCTTGCCCACGGGCTGTCACCAGTGACAGAGGGGTCTCAGCTGCTCCTGCTTAGGGACCCTGAGTGTCACTTCTGAGTGACTGCATGTAAGCCATCCTAATGTTTAAGCAAAGATGGAACACACAATCTGATTCTGTAGCTATTTAACTTAAAACACAGCATTGCAATAAATCCCATGCTTAGTTGAACTACCTTGCATTTACCGTAATTTCAGAGTGTGTATGTGTAGTAACCTGTTAGGCTTTTTATGAGCCTGAACTCTCACTATTCAGGAGACTTTCATTAGAGTATCTATTCTGAAGGACTTCTTCAAGGTTTCTTTCTTCTTGCACATCACTATAGAGTCCCTATTAACATTAGTCTTTCAGCTTTATCTACTCACCTTTACAAAGGAGATGTATTACTAGAAAAAAAATTAAACCTTTGGGCTGTTCAGTAAATTTTATTCATGGCATAGGAAGAGGAGGGAGACTGAGACGCTCCTTTACATAGATCTTTAAATATTTAAGGCCATTTGTACTTGGATTTATGACAGTAATAAACTATTTGTGTTGCTCGAGTTTATTAAAATTAACGACCTCAATAAAAACAACAGCACCAACATGAATTCAGAAAACTGACTCCAATGTTAAAAAATAAACCTAGTATTAAACACTGTCTGATGTGATACAAACAACATCCCATTCGATTTATCAAAAAAGTAATGATATCAATCTAAACCCACCTAGTAACATATTAGTCCTAGCCTTCAGAGGCATGCACTTTTTCTTTGTTATTGTATGAGACCTTGGAGGTCCCCAGTCCCACACACTACCACGTGTTCTGTGTCAAAGCATAGCTTCCACGTAGCAAGTGCACTAGATTCATGAAGACAGTAGTTTGATTTTTCTATTTGTTTTTCATTTTAAGAATTAAGTTTATCTAGAAAAAGTAGTGCTTGTCTAGTGTAAGAACAGCTCTTATATCGGTGGATTTATGTGATTTCATACATATATATTTCATATAAACACAAGCAGCAATGCAAATAACTCTTCGTAACTGCATATACAAATGTACCGTGTACTTTTGCTATACAGCCTGCTCCTCTTTCCCTCTTTTCCTCTTCCATAATAACGGAAGATAAATTTATTCTGGCAGTACCTCACAGCCACCTGAGAAGTCTAGTCCTAAGAATTATCTCTATTTTGCCTTTAACACACATTTTAATAAGCTGTTTTTTGCGTGCTTTGAATAGACTCTGATTGTAACAAAAAGTAAAGATACTCATAACCACTAAAAAAAAATTAAAAAGGATAGGTTGATACAATTGCAAAAGATTTGTATGACTCTCAGTAAATAAGGAGAAATCATACAGTCAATGACAGTGAGTGACACAAGACCCATTGAATTTAATGGAACTGGCACAAAATTCACGATGTTGCTATCATTAAGGTGAATGAAAAAGTTCTGCTAGTCCCACTGGAAACTTGACAAGGCTGTAGTTGATAAAGGTTTCTACTAAACAGGATTAGCAACTAATAAACCATATAGGGAAGATAACTGTCCTCACCATCTTACAGCTAGGTAAAACATGTCTGTTTATGGTTGGCTAACACAGAGGAAAAACAATCCATTGCAACTGGAAAATTTCTGTCTATTTCTTTGGCCAATATCAACAGAGTAAACAAGAATCTAGTCTCTTCTGCAATTTGACAGCATTCTCACGCTCTAAATCTAGTCCCGTTCTTCTCTGTTCAGGTCTGATCTACATCAATTCTGTGAATAATTCAGAGTTTACCAGGCCATGTTCCTAGGACCACAAAACCAGCTATGAAAAAAAATGAAGTTACTCAAATAGAAAGAAAAACCAAGCTAACAACAAAAATAATCAGTTGACACCAGTAAAATAAGGTTCACTAGGTCTCAAAAATGAAAATTTTTACAGTGTTATGAAGCAGGATCTCACTCCTCATTTATAAACACATTCTAACATCTCCATAACAGACCCACATTCCTTACACCTACACTACAGAATTCTTTTATGGATTACTGGTTTCTAAAACTTAAGAACCCCTAATAACCATCAAGACAGTGAAACATAACATTCCTTGCCTTCTAAAATATTGATTCTTCGGGTAGGAAGAATATATTCCAATTCAGATGACAAATTAGATGTTTTCCATTTTCTCCCATGCACTCTCCCTGCTTCTTTTCATTTAAAGAAGGTGCAACATGTATGAGACCAATGCTTATAGCACAATTAGAGTTACATTAATGCACCACAAATTTCTTAGAGTAACATTAAAAGCAGCAATGAATCTTGAATTTAGATGTTGAAGAGGTTCAATAAGTTTAGAGCACCAGTAATGTAAGCATCTTCGTATTATACAGTCTGCAGGAGGAAAACCACTAGAATTTATAGCTCTTTCTCAGAATTTAAGTGATGAACTTGAAAATATAACCTGATAGAGAAAGCTATGAATAATGATTCAGTAATTCAAAACAGCATTCAAAGAGCAAAAGTCCCCCAAGCAACTTTCATGACCAGAGAGTAAATTCCTGTGTTTTCTTTTGTGCTCTCACAGTTTTAACATACTGTAACTTTCATTTATGCTTAGCAATGCTCTCGCCTTTATGAGCCAAATCACACATTCCTTGCCAAATCGAAGTCTGCACAACTCTCCCCTGCAGCAGACAATGTCTTCCACCCCATAAGTCCAAAGCTCTTGGTTAGTTTTCAAGCAAGCAGCTCCTGGAACTGGTTCATTACAAGTGATGGCACTCACTGGAGGAAAAGGATGGGGCAGCATAGCAACATGCAGCCCGGACTCATTTAAACTACCTTGGAAGCACAGTTTGAATAGAGATGGTCTTGACAACTTCCTGGATAACCTCTCTCACAACTACAGAAGCTGCACAAAAAAAAAGTGATTATGAAGCGATGTAGCTATTTAAGCCAGATGCTTGAAGGTCGATGATGTGAACATTCCTTCTATATTTCAGTTTTCAGTCATAATAAAGCAAAATCTGTGAAATTAAAAGATGTAATGGATATGCTCTGTTCTTACTGCCTTGTTATTTTTGTTGAAACTTTTGTTAATTCACAGCGAGCATTAAAGAACAGCAGTATGATTCTGACAGTGGTCTTCCATGATTTGTAGGCTACTAACTGAACCAGAAGAGCTGTAAACCACTTGTTGAAAAGACTGACTGCTTCCTGCATGTTTTTCTAGGAGTGCTAAGTGACTCGTAGCTATCAGGACTTATACATCTATCTCCACAAAAGTCATCCCTAAGACAAACTGAAGTAATAAACTGTGCATACTTGGATCAGCATTTGGCAAGTCAAGCAAAACAAGCTGCAGTTTTAAAATTTCCCAGATTTCCCACGTCCACCTCTAATTTCCAAATACCATCCCAGGACTTTTTGCTGAAGGCTTCAGCACCAGAACTCTTTGACAACCCTTTTGCTTCAGCACTGAGCAAGGAAAACTCTGCTTAGTTCATGAGATCTGTCACCAGTGCCAGCTGCAACATCCCAGCATGATCAAGGTTGTGATCTTGACAATGGTTATCAGACTGTGGATAGGTTTCCAGAGCTCAAGTCCATCCGGTTTTGAGCTGCACTACTGTCTACACTAGGAGGAAAATGCAGGTCATGTTTCCTGACAATGTTTACATGTTTTGGTGGCAAAGATTTGATGGCACAAGGACCCTACCTCCTGCTCCAACTCTTCCCCTCTCCCTCCGCTCCAAGAAAAGTTGTGGCACACTGACAAGACAGCATGAGGAAGTTTGGACTGCCACTGTGTCTAGGGAGCACATATTCCGTGGGCAGGCAGACTGTTTCATTTGCCAGAGCTGTCAAGCCAGCCCTTTCTACAAACACTAGCTTAAGACAAAATAAAAGAAAAATTATAATAAAATGTTTTAAAAGCTGAATGCAGAGTACTGAAGCGAATGCATAGTAATTAACTGGTTTCCTGGGTAACCAAGAGCAAAATGATCAAATTTGCCTGCTTAAAATTAGATTCTTAAATTTACATTTAGACATTTAAGAGTTGTACAACTTCCAGGTGTTCTGAGCTGCAGCTGTTTTGATTAACTGCACCTCTAGCAAAGCATGCAAGAGTCAGTCCACAGTTTAGGGAACATAAGTCAGTAAGATTCCTCTTTTCCAGTTGTGACTTCAGTATAAAGTATAGGAAGGTCTTGATTTGCCAATGTGTCAGCACCCACAACCTGTCAGACCCAAGAAGAAGTGACCTTTCAAAAATCTGAACAAGGTAAGACTCTAAATTTAAAGCATGAAGACCTACACATGTCTGTGTTCCTAAACACAGATATGAATCCAGTCTGCTGCACTAGAATGCATAACATGAAAGGAGAGCTTAAAATACAAGTGCCTGATTTGTAAGGGGAAATTAATGGAAATGTAAGGGGAATGTAATGGGAAAACCCAGCAAGAAAGCTTGGAACAATGCCTTTCCCATCCCCCTCAGTATGTATCTGCATATTTTGAAAGGGGCAACAGAGAAATAACACAGGTTAAGTGGTTAATACCTTGCATAAACCCAATTAACTATTCCCCTCTCCATGATGGACTTCCTGTCTTGCAAGCCCAGTATGGGTGCTCTGCATGTTTTGCTAGTCTTTTTGCCTTCTCTTTGTCAGTATTAGCAAGCATGAGATCTCTGTAATGAGCTGTGCAGCAATAATTTAAAGAATTACTTAGAAATTTTATTTACCACATGAAAAATGAAATGCACACTGGCAGATGTGCAATCATGAAAGAGATTTCAGACTATCTAAATCATTTTTATTTCCGGAATAGATAAGCACTTGTACATTTTCTAAACCAAGGAATCAGACATCTGGAGACCTAATTGTCATAGCTTAAACTTATTTTTATACTATTTTTTTGCATCTTTGAGTGTATGGGAGGCTGTGTGCATGTGGGAAAAAAAATAAATGTATTAACTGGCTAATCAGTGATTTCACATTACAAACAAACCCAATTACACAGGCTTTTCTCCGATTTGTACAACAATACCAGCCAATTCCTGGTGTAACTTAATGAAACAATTGGACTCCCACTAGGTATGCACTTGTCCAGGTGGGTTACGATGCTATAATAGAAGTAGTATGAGCATGTAGTTCACTAACTAGGATTCAGAAAACAACCTGCTGTGTAAAAGAGGAAATTAGAGGTTCTCTCTGCAGTTCAGTCCTTTTATTTATTTATGAGAGAGAGAAAATGCTCACTCTAAAAATGCAAAAAATGTGACAGGTGGTAAAGAAGCATCTGAATTATGTTTCCACTCTTTAAGGAATTGAGTCATGGGAATTCTCATCTTTCAAAATAATTCAAAATCTTCAGAATGTTATTCTCTATGGTGTTTCCTAGAAGCTTTTTTTCACTAATTTAAACAGGAACAAACAACACTGAATTTTAATTAACTGTCAGGTACATCAGTTTATATTCCAAGCCTCCTCCAGGAAACAACTATTTTAGAATTTAAGATAGAAGAGTGTTTATAACACAATAAATGATATGCTTCTCACCGCATCCTAGTGAGTGTCAGGCCCTAAAGGTAGTAAAAATTTTAAACTAAGCATGGTCTTCTGTGTCCTGCATCCATTTCCCTAGAGTCCATTCAGAAATTATGGTTTTGCTTTAAAAAATAAATACACTTTTACACAATATAGTCTGAGATCAGACACTCAGCAGAAAATATACATGCCACTACTGAAAATAAAAGACACCTATGTAAGCTCGTAATCTCCATATCTAGATTCTGCAAGTTTGCTATATTCAGCTGTGGGTCTCACTTTGACCATTAAAACCAATAGCAGATACTTTTTTCTAAGTCAGACAGTTAAATAGGTTTACGCTATGAAACCTCTTATACCTGACAGAATTTCGGCTTCGTGGTTGGGATTTCTCTTTGAAATTAATGCTGGCTGAATGCATCATCCTTCACCCAATTTCTAAGATGAAGTCTAGGTCAAAAATCTCTGCTCTGCTTTTTGTGCAACACTTAGTACCAAAATGTAAAGCAGAACCGGCAAGAACGCTCAACTCCAGTTACTATGACATCGCAGTATAATGCAGTCAGTTGCAATATCCTAACATCATTCTTACTCAGTAGGAAAGTTTACAGTACAGCAAACTGGAAAGTCTGGCTTTAAAATAGAGAACAATGGCTTAACTCCTATTTTTCAGCTACAATGACATGGATTGCACTGGGTTTTGTTTTTTAAATAACAGTTGAGGAAAGTTATTTGATAGCTTCAACGAACACACCCCCTACCCTCTCCCCCAAAGTCAACTGCTGTGCCAATTCATTTTTACCATCTACTTTCCACTGTACTTCTTCAATCAAGCCTGGAAGCAAAACATTACACAGCAACTTCTTAGCAAAGTAAGTGTGGGCACAGGTGGGGTCAGGGTGGTGAGCTCCAGCCTTGGCCATGGCCCTCCTGTCAGCGGTCCTGGCTGAGGGCCAACACACAGAGCATCCTCAGGACACTGGAGCTCCTCCTGCTGAAGGTTTCTTAGGGCAACACTAAGAGCAGAGCCTACAACGTGTATTTTTGACCAAGAGTTTCCAGATGCACCTAAACTGTCCATTCTTGAAAACAAATGTTATCACACACACCCCCTCTAGAGCTTTGTTTGGAGACAGTTAAAACAAAATCTGCTGAAACCTTTTTCTTTCCACAGAAAATGGAGGAGTAGTGGGGAGGAGGAGGGGGAACTGGAATATTCTTTTGTCTGTTTAGGATGTGATTAATCCCAGGAAAGTCACAACAGACTATACCGAAGTAGTAAGTGCTTGCAAGATTTAGCCCTAAGCAACTCACTCTGTTTTCATTTCTGATATCTGAGTCACTTCTGAATTACTTTCTAAGGAGGATAGTACTTAGCAGCAGGTGAATTAATATCATCACCTCTTACGGACACTTTTAAAGAAACACAGGTATGATTCTCAACGGTGTCAACCATGCACACAATTCAAATTGTTGTAAATAGGCAAGAAAAACTATGACTTTAGAAGAAAGTTTTCATAGTTCCCATACTTCTGCAAGAGCAAATAATTTTAAAGCTATGAAACAAACATTTACAAGTGGCTTGTAACGGGTCTGTATTAAATTTCCAGTGTAATATGCCCAATAAAACATTTTGATCTAAAAATACTGTGTTACAAATAGGAAACATTACTCAGAAAACCTTTACACCACTGGTAAATTAATAACATATACTATCATTCCAGAGAAGTCATTTTTTCCCTATAATTATCTATTTCTATAAAGTATTTTCTCAAGTAGCATCTTGCAGGTATCTTTTACATATATGCATTACATTGTTCCTGAAAAATCATCCTATTCCCTTTCCATCAGTGACTGGAAACATATAATATATGTGCTTCCCCACTACCACTGACAGATCAGAGTGAGTATTTCACTGGGTTTGGACCATTAAAATGATCAGGTGCTACTTCCATAAACTTGGATTAGGCAATCCATAAGGCTGCCACAACTGGTAAGACTATTAAGGTCATTCTACGTCAACGTGCATTAGCAGTCTTTTAGCCTTTATTCACCCTTCAGATTCTTCTAAAATTATTTTTTTACATTTCTTTTTACTAAAAAAGGGACTCCAATCAACAGTGAAGTCAGTTTCATTCATTAATTTATGAAAGTAGTATAGCATTTTGGGGACTCATGATATGCTAAAAACCCCAAAACGACTACAGACATGAATGTAACACAGTGTCATATAAATTCTAAAGTGTTGTATAATAAACCTCCTTCTATAACACAGTTAAGAAATTGCACGTTCTCTCTCAAGAATCATTTCTTCAGTTAGATCGTTTGTATTTGCCATGACTTCAAGGAGTTCTGAAATTGATATAGTAGAAAGATTAATGTTTATCCTGGTACACTCTTAGATTTGTTTCCTTTTCCCAAACACTTAACTATACATGCACATGTCCTATTAGATTGCAGTACTGCTCCCTATAGGAAGTAAAATACCTAAATACACATTTGGTAAAAGGTGTAAATATTAAGCCTGTGGAGGTGTTTTCTTCTTTTGTTTTCTTCAAAGGAGAGAACAAGCAATGGGTTTGTGCAATGGCACACATGGCAAACGCTATTATTGCCAAGCATCAGAGGAGTGAACTGCTGTCACCCTAAAGCACGTGTTCTCAATCCATCCAAATCCATATCCGTAGTAACAGTTTCCTAGCATTTTTTTTCTTTTTTTCCTTTTTCCATTTTTTTTCCTTTTCCAAGCTTTTAGCCCAAAATTTTGACTCCCTCCTTTCTCAGGATCTAGCAATACAGCAATTACCTCTCAACTACAAAACTATCAAATTCACCAGCATCACTAAGACAAAAGATTCTTTCAGGATTCAATCTTTCAAGCTCTTCTGCAGCTTCCCAGGAGCCCAAACTGAGCAGTTAGCTTTGGATGATGAATACATTAATGACTTTGAAACAGAAGGCATACATGAGGTGCAGCTGGAGATGAGGGAATTCCCCATCACTTGCTGGCTATGGGACGACACCAACACTAAGGGAGAGAGGAAATGCAATTCAGGACCAGCCCAAGTGCCCAAAGAGGAAGCAGCTAACTACAAGCATGATTGCATGATGACCTCTGCAGCAAACAGATGCTAGCAGAGAACTTAATATATGCTGCCTAAAGCATTCCTAGTGTGTTGTATTCATCCCTCACATAAAACTCATTTTCTCATGCTTTGCATGTGCAAGGAAACCAATTTTGTCTCTACCTGTGCTGCAGTGGAAGAATTATTAGATGCAAGTGCTGCTTTTGTGATTGATCCTCTGCAACAGTGGAACAAAGAGCAGGACAGAAAAAAAGGTCTCTTTAACATGCCTATCACTTTCGACAGTCTTACAAAGAGAAAAGTAAGAAAATTAACAGTAGTGCATAAAACAAGTTTATTAGAGTCAGAAAAGAACTGAATAAAGTTTAATTGACTTACAGGACCTTTTCATCATGGTGTTTTTCATCACTCTGAGATTAGTTCCTTCTATTTCTCCAATGAAAAAAAAAGATAAGAAACATTTCTTTTTCTGAAATAAATTGTGCAGGCCAATTTCAGCCAATGGAAGATCTTTCATTCTTACCAGAATGAGTCAGAGGTCAGCAAAGTAGTAGCTCTTTGGTTACTCCGGGCCAAATCAAGTACATATTCTTCCCAAACTTTCCAGAACTAATGCTGATAAAAATCTATGCCACATTACACATATTTTTCCTTTCTGAGCAGGAAGGACCACAACAAAAACTGCTAAAAGTATCAACACAGGAGAAGTTAAATCAGAGGTGTAGTCCTACAGCATCCTCCTCCTTGCCATTTTTCATGAACGAATGTCCAGTCTCAGTCATCGCCTAGCCAAATAAATACCCATTATGTGACCCAAACACAGCTCTCCCAGTTACTGGATATGTGCATGTCCACTCACAGGAAGGAACATGTCAGCAGCCTCTAGCCTGCTAGTCTGACACACATGCAGCTCCTCCTATCCTGTGACAGGGAGAAGTATCACGTAAAAGTCATGTGATGAAAGTCACACTCCATCACATACGGGGAGAAATGACTGCAACACAGAACTGCCTCAGAACGTTCCTGACCTACCCAAAAGGTTAGCACTATTGAGTTAAAGCCATGACTACTGAGAAAGCCATCCTATGCCTACTCTGTCAATGGAGGGCAGAAGGGCTGTGGGTTTCAACACAGGATTTATCTACCCTCTCAACTGAATAAGAATCTACACCAAAGGTTGCCAACCTTCTGCTGTGAGTCTCCTTCTAAAATCTTTGTGATCTGATCCTTTAATCCAACATGCTTTAATCATATACTCAAGGTGTATCTTGGTGAGCAGAGGGAAAGTGGAGCCTCCGGCACAGTTCCAGCAGAGTAGATGGTACTCACCTCTGAGTTGTCCATTTTATTATCAGATGATACAATAGGGCTGACTATGCAGCTGTGTCCACAGGCGACACAGCAACATTGGAAAATATGCTTAAATAAAGAGTTCTTAAAAGCAGATTTACAGTGGACTGAAAACTCAAGCGCAAGATCTAGAGAATTTCTTTATGTGTAGTAGCTTCCCATCACCACTCTGTGTAGTGGAGCAAGCCTGGAAATCCAGCCAAACTGTGCATCCTGTCTCCAACCAGCACATATTATGCAGTCTCAGTTCTGACCGGAGCACACTCCTTATACAAGCACTGGAAACGTATCCTTCAGGGCACAACTCCATAACTGGCTCTTCTTACATCTGTACACTATCAAGTGGGTATAAAGTTGTCAGTATCCTTTTGTCTTCTCCAAACCTTTTTTATGTAAGAGACCCACACTAAGTCTCAACTTTAATTATTTTCAGTATTCTCAATATGGTTATGAAGTAGAAGAACAACTATGCATAGCAGTACATCATAAGATATATCCAGCCATCTTTCCACTTTAGCTCTATTTCTCAGGAAGCTGCTCCCATCCATTATTTCACCTAGAGACCAGACTGACCTTTTCCCCTGCCTTCATTTTCCCCAACCTTCATTTTTGACAGCATGACAGGATAGAAGCCAGAAGGACAGAGTAATGCTAAAAGCATCCCTTTTTAATACTTTCTTTGTATATCATATGGATGAAGGAATAAAACCCTGTCTTGAACACAGACGCAGCAGACATGCTAATACATTATGTAAAGCATAGCAAATAATTTATAGCTTCCTGAAAGCAACTCATTTTAAGTTGTACTGCCAGTGTAATGGCACACTTTAAAAGACAGATTTCAGAGAGCAAAACCTGATCTACAGGGTATATTGATAATGAATCAAAAGGAAGAATCAAAAGCAAAATTGCTTGAAAAAAAAAATCCATTACTACCAAAAACTTATTCCAGTTTAGGGAATCCTTGCATAAAACTTGCTTGCTGCCATATTTTGTTCAATGGAAGTATTCAGGCTCCATAAACACGAATGCTGAGATTTCAAAACACAAGCTTATTTCATTATGAATAAACTCTAATATACACCTGGAGATAGTTCAGCATTACATTCAAATTACAGGTCAAAGTGGATATTCTTTGTCTTTCACAAACAACATTTATGGAGCATGCGAGTGTGTATTTCACTTGCACAGACTTACTGATGTGGTAAACAGCCTGTCGCACAGCTATGACAGATCACCTGAACCAAACCGTGCCAAAAGTTAGTCGAGGCATGTAAGTTACTACTAAACACACACACAAAACCCGTGATTTCACCAAAGTTGGACTGCATCAGATTCCTTCTGGCTATATCCTTCAAAACTTTTTCAGCAGTCGCATTAGGAGAGCCAGCATAACTATTTCTGAATGAACAAATAATTTTTTGCCAAAAAATTGGAAAGAGAACAAAGCAAAAAACAAAGCCAGTAAAACTTGAGAATCTTATTAAATCTGGAATTAACTTCATAGCAGATACAAAGCTATTTTTCCTTTCCCTAAACATACTTTATATTACGTATAAACTACATAGCTTACATATTTATAATATGCCTCTTAAATATAGGATTACATTTTCAGGCAGATTATCAGACTTCTATTTAATCACTGGGATCAAAAAAATATATAGAGCCTAAATTCATTTGGATGAATCATGCATCCAATTGTTGAGTAGGCTTTTTTAAGTTTTGTGACAGAAAAACACTTAAACTTTGCTGTACCCAGCATCTCTTTCACTAATCCCAGATGATACTTTATTAGAAATTTAGCACTACAATAGTCATGTTCCCAACTTTTCAATTTTTCAGGTAAGGCTGGAACATTATTTGAAATTTTCCTTTTGTTCCTTAGAGCTATTAGAAAAAACACTTTGAATAATTTAACCTGGATATCTAAAGCATTTGACAGCTTGCAATTCTGACCTCTTTAAGACCATTTGCATTCTGATAAGAATTATATCATTTTAAAATTGTAAGTAAAAGACTGTTCCCTTTGGATTAGCTGTGCCATTTATTACACAGCTGATTACTACTAAGCGTTCATCTTTGTCAGGGGGTGGGGTGGCTCTTTTTTCCTTCTTTTTTATTTTATTCTTTTTTTTTTTTCATGCAAGAACATATGCAAGACCCTTGCCCAGGCAATACAAATTGAAAGAAATAGATCCCCTGTGAACTACCTGCACTAGTTACCCAATTAATCCATGTCAAGCAGGGCACGAAGCAAGTTTACTTTGGCTTAAACTTTATCAAGAGCAAATACGTGACAGTATATGACTGTTATGTTTCTAAAAGGAAATGTTTTCCTTAAGTTGCAGTTACTGAAGTGTATCTGCATTTGACTTACATAGGAACTAAGGACTCACACACTTGGAAACATATAACCTCACTTGTTAATAATAATCATCATAACAGCTAAGTTCTGTTTTTCCAATAGGAAAAGCTGCCAGATCTCCTGTCTCCAATGTTTTCCGGTACCAAAATTTAGATAGAAGATAATACTAACTCTGAGCACATTCTCTTCTGACAACAAACAACAACACATTGAAACCCCTTCACCACCACAGCAGCATTTAATGGATACTCAACATTGTGCATTTTTGCCAATAAAATAGTAATAGTAATAATAACCACCATGCTTAGATTAATACTAAACATCTTTCCAAGAAGCTTACAGCCTGGTTGCCATTCAATTATTGATTTTGTAAGCCATGCTGCATGTTGAGAAGGAAAACATAAAATTTTAATACATCACAGTGTGTTTACAGTCATAACCTGGAAAATATAGGCCAAGATAACATGATTTATTATCGACTGTATTTTCGTATTTTTCTTGATATTCAGGTAAACCACTTAGAAAATGAAAATATCAGAAAGCACTCAGTGATAGTTTTAGTTCGTGCATTCTAATTTTCATACTGCTGAGCAACAACAAATACACAAGAAAGATAAAAAATACCAAATCAGACATAGCTGCACATCTGCGTACACTTTTCAAACTCCTGTAGTTGCTCTTTTAAAAAAATTTCCTCTTCCATTTGAATCACAAAGAGAATAATTTCCCACACATCAGCTGGGCTGTCAAGTAAGCATATTTCAGTACTCTTCAGACTTATTTAGTAATTTGTTTTCCTTTCACCCTGATGTACTATAATTTCATAATCAATGTATTCCTGGACTTAGTATACACTCAAAATAAATGATCGAGGTCCCATACAGGAGACTGGGGTGGTTTTTTAACTGAAGTATGCATCAAGCCCAATCTTGACAGTGAGTCTTGGAAGTAAACACTCACAAGATTTGCATCCCCCTCTTCAATTCTTCAATACCTAGAAAATCGCTAATACGAACATATTTAATGTATCTTCAGGCATTATTAAACTACCAATAGCATTGGTATCAATTGACAATAATTTCAGATTTTATATTTACTTGCTTTATATTCTAATTCTATTGTTTTAATATTTTTATCAGAATATTTAAATTGTTACCAACTGTAAAAATCACTATCCAGAAAAGTTTTCCTTGGTTATTTTTCCCACCGAACAATTACACTACAGAAACACAACGTGACTAACAGGTCCTCACAGATTGAAGACCCAGACAAATAAAAAACTTCATAGCTCCATAAAAGTCAAAGGTATGTACTGAGCATCTCTGCTTCTTTCTAAAAACCAAAAATATGCCCAAACCCCATCAAAACACCAACAAAATATACAGTATAGACCTATAGCTTGCATAAGCTATCAGCATAGGTTTATTTATATGTATTAAGTCTATGTCGGTGGTTATTAATGCAAAATTATTTTAAAAGCCCATGCAGCTGTCCTTATGTAATAAAACAAGCAGACAGGCTTACATTTTACATCACATTCTAGTCAGCAGTGTTTCCCAATTCTAAAAGATTTTATATAAGCTGCAAAACACGTTCAGTGCCAAAGATATTTGTCACCAACTTGCTTTGCTGATCTCTTTCAGTAAAACATCGATAATGCCACTGTATCTTACGCACAGCTTTCTTGGTTTAAATATTGATCCCTACTCATTGCACATCACCTTTTCAACATTCTTTTCAAAGTAATAATCTAGATCTGGTGAAAAGTAAAGAGCTTCTTACCATCGTGATCCAGTATTTTCCCCGTCTCTGGAGTCCAGCAGCAAGGAGCTGTTGCTGTTGCACTGCTTACTAGAGACACCGGAGGCTTTGGAAGCAGAGAATGTTTTATGTGGTTAAAATGTATCACCACTGATTATATTTCAGTCCCTCAATTCCTAGCCTTGATGCTCTGGAAATCAGCCAATCCAAGCGATAGAGAGGTTTGCAACAAGAAGTTGCAGAATTTTTCACAGCGAATGTTTCACAGAAATGTTTTGCTTCTTGATACTTGTTTTTTATATCCACTAAATGTTAATATAAATCCTGGCTCCACTTCCCTCCTCCTCTTTTTTTTTTTTTTCCCTTCAAAATGAGATTCATATATTGTTCACAAGGGACTTTAGCACTTGCTACAGCTAGGCACAGTGCAGAAAGGCATCATGCCAGATTATGCATACATCTCTGCCAAGATACCTGAATTTTGACTTGCAACACACCCTGTTATTCCAAACATGAGTCTTCCTAAGCCAAAGCTCCTAACTTTGCCAAAATACACAGTGCTTTTGTGAGGCAGCCAAATGCCCCTTCAGATTAGCTAAGAGCCTCCTTTATTTGCAATGCAGTTGCTCCTTGTTGGCTTTTTTTTTAATAAAAAACCCACTTTTTTCCTAGTGAAGACGAGGTGAAAAGTTCCAAAACAATGAAATGATCAACTGGCATTTCTACTACACACTTCTACCCCCACCCCTCTCAAGGATATACACCACAGAAAATCTCTCTGCAATGCTGTAACTACGATTAATTACTTAGCGAATATTATAACTATCTTAACATTCCCAGTGACAATTGAGGATACTGCTGAGTTGGGTGCAATACCAAAAAAAAAAAAAAAAGACAGTCCTGACTCCTTGCCATGGATGTTGTCACCAAACAACACAGTAAGTAAGAGATGACAAAGAATGCAGAAGGAACCAAATCAGACAATACTGGCTAGTTTGATAGGTACTTAGACTAATATGCCACCAACCTGACCATTTCCAAGCATTTTGATCGTCACAATAAATGAGTTTTAATGAAAGGGTCACCAAGAGGCTATGGAGACTGCCTTGGAGATGTTTTCAAGGAGGAAGCATTTTATTCCACTAAGAGTGCACAAGACTGAGTCTGAAATTTTAATGAATAGGTAAAAGAGGATGGAGCAATGCTTCTGCAATGACTGAGAGTTTATGAAGGTCTAGAAATGTTAAGACCATGCTCTGTGCAAGGAAGGAAAAGAAATTCAGAAGAGATGCTCACGGCTTTCTTCTCTTCTCTTTGCAACAGGATACAATAATGATTTTCACTGAATCCGTTTGAATGGGTATGAGAGTGCAGGACTGACCTGAAGAAAGCAAAGGGTGCTGGACTAAATGACAAGCTTGTTTAAAAGGTGAAGAAGAGCTGGGTGGAAGTTTTGATTGTTTGTTGAAACAGCAATGAACTTATTCTAAGAAGATTTAGTCATCAATAACAATATGTTGTTTCTGAACTTAGAGAAAGAACAAAGTAGTAAATGACAGGCATGTTGCAGGTGTCATGGCAAGATTAGGCTGTTTTCCAGAGTGACAAGGAAGCAGCAGTAGGGGAGTCTACAGAAGGTCTGTTTTAGTCATGTTGAGCTGTTGGTATCTAGCTGAATAGCCACAAGAAGCTCTCCTTTAGTTCTGGCTGAAGAGGAAAGGTCTGGAATAAAGAAATTAATTTGCAAGACACCATGACAAAGATCAATTTTATTTGTATTTACAGATGAGATTATCTGTTGAAAATAAAAGAAAGGGACCATGGTTCAACCCCTAAGCAACATAGCAAGATGGAGTGGAAAGAGGCACTGAAAGAGAGACTAAGATGGTAGGATAGAAAAACTAAGGAAAACAGGTTCTATGAAACCAAAAGAGGCAAAATTTCAGGAAGAAAATGGACAACAGTACAGAAGGTAGCTTACATGATAAAGAGAATCAGAATAGAGCACTGGTTTCACTGTTTAACCAGAAAGCTGTCTACAGAGACTTTGCCTTGAGCAGTTTCAGCAGCACGGAGAGAGCAGGAGATGCACTGGGAAGTGCCCAGTGTCACACCAGAACTTTGGCAGTGACAGCAAACAAATCATACAGCCATGTTAGTCAGACTGCTAATGGGATTCCCATCAGAGAGGCTCCACTTGTATCATCACTGGGACACAACTGACAATTCTTTGAAACAATTGAATTGCAATGATCAGACTACAGACAGCTTGCTCTGTTTAGGAATAAAAACTTTTCCATCAGAATGTTTTCAGCCATCTTGTTAATCTGTGCAAACTTTTCCTGCGATCCTTGACATTTCTGAAACTCTTATATTGACAAATATATCTATAATGATCAGATATTGAACACGAAGACATGCAACAAAATCTTGTCCCTATATGTTTCTACACAAAGAGTGTATGGAACAGGGTGATATGTCCCTATGCATACATGCAAACAATTTTCAACTCTGCCTGTCTGGTAAGAAGCCAGGATGCTTCAATTTTTTACCGAACGGTTAAGAATTAATTGAAAGGACACAAATTTCAGAGTGAATTCTGTCACAGTCTCCTCATATTTAAAACACACACCTCCCCAATTCAAGTGCAAGTATCATCTCCTAAATTCAAGTAAAGACATTTCTATACAGAGTAAGTCCTATCAATACAACTATACAGACAGAAAAAAAAAAATCCTTCAAGTTCACTGACTGACTGTAGCATTAGCGTTCTTGCTCCAAAAGAAGGCTGCCTTTTTCATTTGCTTGAAACTCCTCCCAACACACACACATGGAAAAAGGACCATCCACCAAGGTAAAGAATTGTGTACTGGTAAAACTGCTATAGTTTAAACCTCAACTTCAACTTTTACATCTACATAAGCCTTAAAGATGATTTTTTTTTATTTTTCTTTTTTTCCTCCCTTCAATTCTTAAAGGATCCTAAAGCAAAAGGGAGCTTAAATTTTCTGGACACACCTAGAATTTCTCGTCTTTATAAGAGGAAACCCTCCTCCTCCCAGGTTTGAGTTAAAACCCTTAATTTAATCCTTGCTGACTACTTACAACCCTCTCATGCAGGGGTGGGTATATATTGCCAGACTTCACCCCTCTCAGCAGATTAACTTGTCATTAGGAGCCCCATGCTTCAGAGGCTATTTCAAAAATGAAATGAAAGCTCTCAAAGGCATCTGATCACATTCTTTAGGCATCTGTAGAAACGTAGCAAGCAGGCCACGCAGTTTAAACACTTATTTAGACAGTTCTCTTAAGGAATGACATAAGGAAGTCCTTGAATGCTCTAAATGATCAAGAAATGCACNATTTAATATTTAATTAGAAATAATCACAGCTCTAATAAGAAAAAAAGCATGCAGTATTGTTTGACTTCACAGAATGAAGATAAACTAGATCACGTATGTCTGCAGGAATTCTAAAAGTCATCAAACCAAAACAGATGCAAAACCTCAGACACTTACACAAAACAGGAAATTTATCAACAAAAGACTTAGAATTTTCAAATAATTTGATATNATCTTGTCCCTATATGTTTCTACACAAAGAGTGTATGGAACAGGGTGATATGTCCCTATGCATACATGCAAACAATTTTCAACTCTGCCTGTCTGGTAAGAAGCCAGGATGCTTCAATTTTTTACCGAACGGTTAAGAATTAATTGAAAGGACACAAATTTCAGAGTGAATTCTGTCACAGTCTCCTCATATTTAAAACACACACCTCCCCAATTCAAGTGCAAGTATCATCTCCTAAATTCAAGTAAAGACATTTCTATACAGAGTAAGTCCTATCAATACAACTATACAGACAGAAAAAAAAAAATCCTTCAAGTTCACTGACTGACTGTAGCATTAGCGTTCTTGCTCCAAAAGAAGGCTGCCTTTTTCATTTGCTTGAAACTCCTCCCAACACACACACATGGAAAAAGGACCATCCACCAAGGTAAAGAATTGTGTACTGGTAAAACTGCTATAGTTTAAACCTCAACTTCAACTTTTACATCTACATAAGCCTTAAAGATGATTTTTTTTTATTTTTCTTTTTTTCCTCCCTTCAATTCTTAAAGGATCCTAAAGCAAAAGGGAGCTTAAATTTTCTGGACACACCTAGAATTTCTCGTCTTTATAAGAGGAAACCCTCCTCCTCCCAGGTTTGAGTTAAAACCCTTAATTTAATCCTTGCTGACTACTTACAACCCTCTCATGCAGGGGTGGGTATATATTGCCAGACTTCACCCCTCTCAGCAGATTAACTTGTCATTAGGAGCCCCATGCTTCAGAGGCTATTTCAAAAATGAAATGAAAGCTCTCAAAGGCATCTGATCACATTCTTTAGGCATCTGTAGAAACGTAGCAAGCAGGCCACGCAGTTTAAACACTTATTTAGACAGTTCTCTTAAGGAATGACATAAGGAAGTCCTTGAATGCTCTAAATGATCAAGAAATGCACAATAAGGTTGAAAAAATGAAATTGGATTAAAAATAATCTATTTTTATGATGAAAATAACTTGCACTGCCAGATCTACTCTATTTCACATATGCATGTTCTTTGCAGCACAAAAACCTTCCCACTAGAGCCCCCAACCTGTAACAATTGAACAGTTGTATTAAGAGATAACAAACGTAAAGCAGCTAATCAAAGAACTGAATTTTTGCCCTGGTAGAATTTCTTTTATTTTAGCATTTGATTGCTGTCTGAACACAGGATGGAAACCCAAGTATTTCATTCTTTTATTAAATTAAAAGTCCTAATAAATTTAAATGCAGAACTGTTGAGTCATTTGGGATTTGCCCGAATGCCTCAAAGCCTAAGGGATGTGCAGTTATGGCTTTCTTGGGGCACTCTATAAGCCTATGCAATTGTCCCTAGCATTATGAAGCACCAACTCTCCCCCTAGGCTGCAACAAATAATGAAAATATCCATGAACAGTTTGCTATAAATAAATATAATATTTATATATTTAATATTTATTAGAAATAAATCACAGCTCTAATAAGAAAAAAAGCATGCAGTATTGTTTGACTTCACAGAATGAAGATAAACTAGATCACGTATGTCTGCAGGAATTCTAAAAGTCATCAAACCAAAACAGATGCAAAACCTCAGACACTTACAGAAAACAGGAAATTTATCAACAAAAGACTTAGAATTTTCAAATAATTTGATATGTCACAAAATACATTTTTTTTTTTCATTTTTTCTCAAAAATCTTCACTCTCAGAAAAGGTCCAAATCCATCATAATACTTGGGATCTATACAGAATAATAACATGCGCTTTCTCATTTTAAGGATATTCCATTTCATCCGGAATGGGAAAGCAGTAAACCAGGGCAGAACACAATAATACTTTTCAAGATCTTAAGAGGTGCCCAAGTAGCTTAAAATCCAAGCCCAAATACTTTCAGTACGGAATTTAGCCTGTCTTGGCCAGGTGAACTTGAGCGACAGAATTCTGAATTTTATTGTTAAAGGCTTAGAGCAAACAGAAATGCTCTTTAAAAGTACAGTGATAACAGAGAGATGGCTATGCAAAACAGGAGAATGGAATATGGCAGCAAATATCTCTGTGCTTTCTACCTTTCTGTACAGAAGTCTGGCAGATGACCAGAGCCACAAGAACTACTGCTCTGTGGGAGCAAGAACTGTATTCCTATTTTATTTTACTGTGGCATTATTTTCATACAAGAAATGTCAAGACTGCATCTCAGATAGCACCTTCTCCATTTGCTTGGGTCTTTTCACCAGGCCCATTACTTCAAGATAGCCTCTCTCTTACGTCCTGTCAGCTTGTTGTTTATTTTGGCTGTCACTGTCCAAACTGTTTTCTCAGAATGAAGTTTTTTTTTCACAAAAAGGTAAGTCCCTATCCAACATAGCTATGAAGAAACATGTCCAAAGTGCACTGAGTGTAAATTGGTAAAGTTCTGTGTTTCTATGTGCTAAAAAGTCATGAACACATGCTTAGAAACACAGGAATTCTCCATTCCTTCAAAAATGTAACTAGCACAGAAACTCAAAGTTGAATGACAACTATAAATGTCAGCATTAGTTTTACACTGCTCATTAGTTTCATTGGTGACATGGGAAAGCATCAGAATTCACATGAAAAAAGTTGTTGGAAAGAAAGGAAAAAAGTTGTTGGAAAGAAAGAATAAAGAGGGGAGGAAGAAGAGATGGGAAGGAGGTAAAAAAAAAAGAAAAGAAATAAAGGGAGGGGCAGAACAGCAAAGTGTACTTGAAGGTCCCTCTTCAAGGCTCGCTGGATCTACAAATGAAGAGCTAGCACAAAATAACAACAATCAACACTGCCAAAATCAGATATCACCACCTAGTCTGTTACTCCTCCACATAGACAGAAGTATTTGACTTTGCAAGAAGCTTTACCAAAATCTCAAATAGAAGCGACATCCTGAAATCCCCTCACTCATACAAATCATACATTAATGTCAATGAGACTACCCATTGGTAAAGTCCTGTTCTCTAAGAGGACTAATATAAAAGCACAGCCTCAAATACTTCAAATGATGTTCTGAAGCTAAAATAGAGGATTAAGAAGTTCTACTGGCCTTTCAGGAAAGAAAACTTTTATGGAAAATTCTGCTTGTAGAGATTAGGACCTCACACTAGAAGGAATGTAATTCAAATCAGTGTAAATATGTTATGAAACTGGTACAGCATCTGTAGAATAGCAGAGGCTACTTACCAATTAAGACTCTACTCAGCAGTAGCCAAAGGATAAAACATGACCCTAAATGTTTAGCTGTCTCATAAAGACTGCATGCATTACCCAGCCCTAAACGGATGTGTCGGCTCACAGATCCACACACAACTGGAACTGTCCACAGCAGTGCCTGGTATTTAAATGGGCAGTATCAATACACAGAGGATGATGGGGCTTCACCGCCATCAAGACCAAGCAATGCTTACAGGTTTCAAAGAAATATCTTTCCATTATTTTGTGAAGAGCCGAAAGCATGAATTAAAAGAATAGTTACAAAAGAAATGCCATCCCATTAAAAACATTAAAAAAAAAAAGAAGAAAGAAAGAGGGAGAGAGCCTTCTTATCTATCAGATGCAGCTGAAAAAACATATGAGTGCTGCCTCCCAGAGTCCAGCTGCCTGGAAACAATTATTTCTATTTGCTGTGGTACACTGATTCAGCATCCAAGGAAACAATCTTCAAGGGCTGTGAAATAACAGCTAGCTTCTCTGTTTCTGCCAACCAGTGGACCAAGGGGGTCGCGCTGGACCACCCCAGCCCGAGCTAGGCACAGGTCTAGGCCTCCATTGCCCAAAGAGCACAGCCAGGTAACAGCTTCAAAATGGATCTGGATCCACCTCCCTCTCTCCTATGCCTGTGAATGCCTGCCCGCACAACCTCATAAAGGAAAATACAGTTAGTAGACCCTCTCTCCACAGGCCCCAAGACTGCTGCACAGAGCCTAGGTCTCCCACTACTCCTTCTCCACCTGGAGCAGCCAGGTGGGCTGTCAGAGCCTCTTCAGTGCCCTGAGGAGATGGCTGGGGAAGGAGAGGCACAGAAGTGCAGTACAGAGCTGCACTGAGAGGGTGGGCAACTCCCTCCTGCCATCAATATCGACAGAGACGATGACACCCTTTATAGGCATGCTGCAGCTAAACAACTCGGGCCAGCACAGCATTTCTTGATCTAACCACTGAAACTAGCACACAACTGTAATCACATTCTAAAGCAAGAAACAGATGGAATCCCATTTAAAGTTTAGAGTTTAGTCTATCATATTTTGAGCACTAATCACAGATCACTGTTTTGCAAGTTTACAGAATACCCACGCCAAGCGTCCTTCCATCACAAAGTAACTCAAGAGATGTTTCTAAAAAAGCCAGATATGAAGAGTTTGAGCCTAATTTTTAAGCCAAAAGAGGAAAAAAAAAAAGATTGCCTCATCTCATACATGTTAGTGAAAACGGGACGCAGCCTTTAAGTACTAAAATTGCCATCATTACAATACCTCACCAGCAACAAACTGTTCCTGTCACTGAGAAATATGATTAACGGTATTTCACCCGGTAACTTCCATTCCTAAATAAATACTTGCCCATATTCAAAACGAAAAGAAAACACGTCAAAGCCGAGATAAACGGGGGCGTATGTGGCTGTCGCGTTGCTTTCGAGGCGACTCCTGCCAGGCGCAATTCCTCTCCCTCCCTGCGGCCACCAGGGGGAGGCACAGCATTGCTCGGGCCCCCGTCGCCAGCAACGGAATGAACGCCAGCCGCAGAAGTGTGTCATTACCCTGTAACAACCACTTGAATTAACTTAATTAAGCTAAGCAAGAATGATCACAGTATATGCTATCGGGTACTTAATAAAACAGATTTTTCTACAAAAAGCCTACGTAATGTATATACTGAAAACCAGCCAATTTTAAAAACAGTTAATCATTATACATACATTAGTATTTGGCCTCCTACATAACAATATTAGCTGTGTTGATGTAATTCAGTTTTGTTTCCATGTGAAATTACACTTAATATAATTTTCCTAGATTATAAAAGACATCTAATTCTGATGCAGTAGAATCATAGAATCACAGGGTTGGAAGGGACCTCTGGGGATCATCTAGTCCAACCCCCCTGCCAGAGCAGGGTCACCTTAGAGCACATCACACAGGAACGCGTCCATGCGGGTTTTGAATGTCTCCAGTGAAGGAGACTCCACAAACTCCCTGGGCAGCCTGTTCGAGTGCTCTGTCACTCTCACAGTAAAAAAATTAGTAGTCGTCTGCTTACACCAGTCTCGAACTTGGATAGAAGAGGAAAGAAAAAGCAGAAAGATCAAAGCCGCTGCCACTAGGTTGAGAATAGTTGGAGACAGAAGTGGAGAAATGGAGCAGCACCCAAGGAGTTCTTCAGGGCTTGGTGTGACCTCAGGCCTACAATAGATAAGGGCCATTCCTACATCTGCTGGACTTCCTTGACCATGATGCCCGTCCAAAGCTGTCCTCAGAAAGCCAGTGCCCGATACAGAGATACAGCCTAGAGAGGGATGGCTTTGGAAAACTCCACACAAAATATGTAGACAGAGCAAAGGACTATTGCAAGGTCATATGGACAAGAAAATGCTCTAAAAGGCACTGAATGGCCAAGGCTCACATTGCTGGTGCCACAATACCTGACAGACATGGTGGCACAATCCCAAGCAACAGGATCAGGAGAGTGCCAAAACTATTGCAGCGTAACTAGCTCAATGACAAATACAACCTACTTTAAAAACCAGCACATGAGCCTCACCAACTGGTTCCTGGGGAAGGGATTGATCCTAAGAAATTACTGAAAAGTAGCTGAACAGCACCAGCCTTTGTTCAGGTACGAGACACTGCAATGCCACATGAAATAAACAGCACTCATTAAACCTAGCTCCAGATAGAAAGAGCCACAAGCAAGAAATTGAGGAGCCAAATGGCTGCTACAGATTTGTGAAAACCCGAGAAGTGTAGGTGTACACAATATGCATCTCCAGCACAGGTTGAACAAGAAATGGACCTGCACAGTGCTGAAAAACATATGTGAGATCAGGATTCCCTTTACCATGAAACAGGAACAGCAGCAGCAAGGAATGCCTTAGCATCAACACGTACTTGAACTCCCAACCCATGGGAGCCACCATTGTCCCACTATAAGCTCTGTGAGAAAGATGAATTATGAAGATACAATGTGGAGACAGTGATAAACCCAGAAGAATATGGAAATAAAATGCTGTGGAACTTTGCCCAGGAATGAATCCTAAAGGGCAGTCATTTGAGGTGCACTAGAAAGCTATCAAATAAGTCCTAGGTATCACATTCAATCTCTACCCATCCAAAGTGAAGACAAAAGAGCAACAGCAAACAGATGCTATCAAGTAGCCAAATACTATCACACAGGTATGCGACAGACACTGCAAAAAGTCAAGAAAGTGGGTAAGACAAAAAGAACTGCTTCAAACCCTACACCACCCCCCGCCCTAGGAACCCCCTCCAAATTTTACCAGTATTAGAGCAGGAATTAACAAAGACACTCAAAATATAAAGACAGCAGGGGCAAACACTCCCATACTCCAAAGGCTTTCTTGATGCTCTGAGAAAACAACTTTCCTGAAAAAGTGATTGGAGGATTACCATAACTTTTACTAAAACAATGGACTGCAAAACCTGATAGCATCTTATGAAGAGCCACAGCAAGTTGTCAGACAGCTGAACAGAAACCATCTCTGGAAATGACAGAACATCTGAAAAACTGATGACAGTAGCAGATGATAGTCTGGCCCACTTGCAGCTAAGCATACAAGAAAGAAGAATACAGAAGAGTTGATTTTGCTGACAAGGTCTTTGAAAGGCTTCTCAAAACACTGCACAAGTCTCTGAACTAAGTTCTTTAACCAAATCCTATCCATGTTGGAAAATGGAGAAGACTGATTTAAGGGATGGGCTGTTTCCTTAGAAGACAGAGGGACAGTACAGCTGAGGGTCTGCCCTAAAATAATTGTGGGCAAATAGAATGAGATCAACAGAAAAAGTCTTTCACTCATTTTACCAAGCTTAAAAAAACCCTCCATTTAACAAAGGATCACAAGAAAGACTATTCCTTGTCCTGAGAGGTATGAGGCTCTTACCTATGAAAAAGAGTCTCACAAACTCTTCAAATCAAGAGTTTTAAAATAAAAAAGTTGCTCAGAAAGAATAGGTTATCTCACTCTCAAGACTGATGGACAGAACTGCCAGTCCAATGCCCAAAAGCAAATATACATGCAAATCAGACTGACAATCTGGTGTTATACAGCTAATTTTGACCTAACAGGTACACAAAACAGGTCTCTGGACAGCATAAGTCCGCAAATGATTTATGCTTACACAATGTAGTGCACAGGGGATGATCCTGGTCAGACGACAAACACCCATACAGCCTGCTCACTAACTTCCCCTCCTCAGTGGGACATGGGAGAGAACAGGAAGAACAAACTAAGGAAACTTGTGGATCAAATAAACGCAGCTTAGCAGGTGAAGGAAAGGGGGGCCACCCCACCCCCAAACCAGCAAGTGACTCAAAGTAAATCACTCATGACCTCCCACAAGCAGACTGATGCCCAGGCAGTCTTCGAAGCAATGACCACCATGAAAGTCACTCACACACACACACCCTCCCCATCTTTCTCTCACTCCCGTTTTTATTGTCAAGTATAATGTCATGTGGTATGAAATCCCCCTCTGGTCAGTTTGGGTAAGCCATCCCAGCTGTATCCCCTCCCAACCTCTTTTCCACCCTGGCCTGCTCACTGTGAGGGGCAGGCGAGAAACAAAGACCACCTTTGTGCTGTGCAAGCATGGCTCAGTAAAGGCAAAATATTAGTGCACTATCAACAGTGTTTTAGCCACGCATCCAAAACACAGTACCGTACAGCGCCATGAAGAAAATTAACTACATCTCAGCTGGACACAGTACAACTATTTTGCAATAAAGTTGACTCCCATTTCAGGAGACAGGCAAAAGGCAGCAACCTGGATAACATGGACAGCTTCATGTACTTGCAAGGTCTTAATGTATCATCATAGACAGAGCTGACGTTAAGTCAAAAGACACTAAGTAAATGATTAAAATCAGAAATAAACTTAACACACGAATATTCTCATCTTTGCTCTTTGTAGCCAACACACACTGCTTGCTTTCGAAATGAAATGTTTCTAATAGTTGCCTGGAGTCAGATGGTAAGATGACATCAATAGCTATAATTAGGAAACAAGAGTGAGAAAGAGCTGATCAATAAAATAGCAAAAAACCCCAAACCAAAACCAAAGCAGCTTGACTTCTCTAAACACATCTTCCAGATGAAAGATGATCATCTGCTTGTAAGACTGTGTTTTTCAGGCCAGCAGGAAGTGACTGGACTGTGAAACAGTGGTTGAACAGCAAATTTAAAAACACTGTATGCTTAAGCATGAGACAAAACAAGAATATACCGTGTGCCTGGAGTGTACAGTCATTACACTGCACTGGCAGAGGAAGAAAGGGATAATATGCATTTATAATAATTTGGATTAATATCCACATTTTTGCAGTGTAGCTAAAAGCTACTGTTTAGAAATATACTGTCGGGTAATGAATAACCTAATGAACTTATTACTGGTCAAACTGAAGGCACACCTTAAGTTAATTAATGCTTTAATCATCTAATGATTTCAAGGCATCAAGTTAGTTCTGAGAGGTAATTAAGGCCTGGGTACCCTTCCTGGCCAAAATCTTTGCTGCTGTGGCACATACACAGCCTCAGTAATTTCAGCTGTGTTTCACTCGTTGATGTGTTCCACTTGTTTACACAACTGACCTCAGTTTGGCCTGTTAGGAAAAGAAAAAAACCACTTTTGAAGAATATATAGAGAATCCCATGCATTGCAGGAACAGTCTTAAGCCTCTCCCTTTCTTCCTTTGGGCAACGACTATTCATATGACAAAACCAACACGTCCCCCCCCCCCATTAAAGAAACCCTGATGGTATTTGCTTCCCTGCAAAATGCTAAGAACATGTTTTCCCCGGGTGATGCACAAAACTCTGCAGAGCAGTGGCCAATCCCTCTCTGAAATTTTAAAACTAAATCACAGCCTCACTGCTTCCCACTGTCGACTCACAAGTCTATTACATTCCTGAAGAGGCAGTGTAATTCTACTGTTAAGAACTACTGGATTTCAAAACACAGGGAAAGGAAAACCACAGCTGAACGGAAAGAAGAATGACTTGCAAAATATTAATACCAAATCTATACCCGCCATATTGAATGCTTATCTTTGCCAGATCAAAAGTCTTGACTGGAGCTAGGAAAAGTAAACAATTTTCACCTGTGTATACAATAGGGGTCACAAAGTACCCCTAAACCAGAAAATTCACTGGGAATGAAACCCAGATAAAGCATTGGAAAATTCTGCCCTGACAATGTGCAAAATCTATGGCTACTAAACATAGGAGTGTACTAAACAGCAAGAGCAGTATCCAGCAGTGCTCTCCACATTACATTTGTTGAGTGCTGTGATCTTCTTTCTGACCTCATCTGGCTAGGCTACAAAGCCAATAACTCACAAATGGAGTTCAAGAATCTACAAGTCAGAGACCTGAATAGGGAGAACACAGTTGGAGCCACTTCCATTACTGCAGCTGGTTGCTGCACACTCAATGCTTTACAGCACAGAGAAGCTTCTTCTAAAAAGCATCACTGTGTCCTCCGACACACACCTCTTCTTGAATGAAGATCCAATGTTCAAATTTAATTGTTAAATCTATTAAAATCATTTGTATACTATACAAAACTTTCTACCTTGATAATTCTTTTTCAGTGGGAGAGCGAAAAATTTAACAATTTCCATTACTTAGAGGGATTACACATAACATTTCTGTAGCCAGCAGAATAAAGCTTCCTGAATATATAAAATTACCTTAAGACAATAGCAGTCTTTTGACCACTAATTGGAGACAAAGCCACAGCACGTGCACATAGTTGACACAGTTTACAGGAACTATTTAAAAAAAAATGAATCAGCCTAGACTGAGTTGCAACTTTCTTTCCACAGATCTAAATATTTCTTCTTCTTTTTTTCCTTTATTTAGTATTTACAATAAAATAAGCTACATTTGGATTATATTCTGATCTCTTAATACATGGAGGAAGTTGCTGACACCTCTTTTACATTCTGTCTCTATCTTTCTTTAGGGCTACATTATCCTGGCTTTGAGGAACTTAATGTTTTCCCAGAAACAGATTGCAACTATGAGAAGCAAATCTTCACATCTCTCTCCCCAGGTCCACATTCCACAAGGACCTCTGAAGTCCTTTTGAAGTCCCCTTCTGTGTAATCAAAAAAACAACAACCAAACTACAGATTGGATTTGCTCTTCATCTCAAAACAAAAAGTTTATTCCTTCATGAAAAACACTCTCTCAGTAAAGGAAGTTATACTTGGGATATGCTCCCCTTGGAAATCTCTTCTGACCAATTTTCAGCAAGCAATTTTCAAAGCTTTATTGAGTCCTCCAAACACTGGAGAACCTCCAGCTAATTCAGTCCTGATTTGAGAAGAAAGCTGAATATATTTGTATACAAAAAAACCCAATGCAACAGACCCTCCCCAACCCAAAGATCAAAGCTTCAAACAAAGCTTCAACTCAATTAAGTAAAATTGTAAGATCTATTGTGCAAATGTAAGTCCCATTTCATTTGCCTGAAGAGCCTTTTTTTTTTTTTTTTTTGCCATTTGATGGGTATATCTAAATTAGTATTTTAGCTTGCTTCAAGAGTGTACTTTTGTAAATGAACAAGTCTTCTGACTATCCCTGTCTTGTACTGGATCCCAACAAGCAGGGAACAAACCCTTTCAAGGTAGGTAACTATTTGTTAAAAAAGAAAAAAGTGTCAAGGTTAAAAAAAAAACAAACCGCCTCATGTCTCTTCCAATGTTAGGAACCCTAAGATGATACAGCATTGGATGGACAACACACTGATCTTCTGTGTGGTGAGGCTGACTAGTTCTAAGTTCACCTGCATTCTTACAGGGTCTTGCTTACAGCACAGATTAAACTATCACTGATAGCATTCAAGTCTGGAATATGGATTTAGCTTTGAAGAGCACCTTGGTGGTAGGCCCTAATATTCTTTCCCCATTAATAAACCAACAGTTCCTGTGAAAAGGTACACATAATATTTGCACACTGATTAAATGCACACCTCAAGTAGCAAGGAGTCACACTGTATTCATGATAGAGAGGCATATATCTGGATTTGCTATCATATAGATTACTAACTCCTTTTACAACTCCTTCTACAATAGGCCAGCCACCATAATCCCCACTTAAGTTTGTTTCACAGAGTGATCTAGGAATATGGAGCTGGAGTGCAACTAATACTCAAAGCTGCTGGTGAAATGGTGTTCAGTCGATGGAACCAGTACCCCCAAAGTCCTTCTCCACAGGGCTGCTCTCAATCCTTTCAGCCTGTATTGATACCGAGGGCTGACCTGACCTAGGTGCAGGACCTTGCATTTGGCTTTGCTGAACCTCACGAGATTCTTGAGCCTGTCCAGGTCCCTCTGGATGGCATCCTTTCCCTTAGGCATGTCAAACACACCACTCAGCTTGGTGTGATCCATCCCACTGTTATAAGTCATCGATGAAGATATTGAACAGGTCCTAGTATGGACCCCTGAGGGACACTGCTTGTCACTGATCTCTGGACATTGAGCTATTGACCACTACCCTCTGGATATGACCATTGAACAGTCCACCCACCAAATCCGTATCTCTCTGATTTAGAGAAAAGGATGTTGTGGGGGGACCATATCAAAGGTCTTACAGAAGTCCAGACAGATGACATCCATAGCTCTTCCCTTGTCCACTCATGTAATCACTCCATCATAGAAGGCCACTAGGTTGGTCAGGCAGGACTTGCCCCTGGTGAAGCCATGCTGGCTGTCTCAAATCACCTCCCTGTCCTCCATGTGCCTTAGCATAGATTCTAGGAGGATCTGTTCCATGATCTTCCCAGCCACAGAAGTGTGGCTGACAGCTCAGTAGTTCCCAGGGTCCTCCTTTTTACCTTTCTTTTTAAAAATGGATGCAATGTTTCCCTTTTTCCAGTCACCTGACTGCCATGACTTTTCAAATATCATGTAGAGAATGGCTTGGCAACTACATCAGCCATTCCCTCAGGACTCTGAAAAGCATCCTGCCAGGTCCCATAGACCTATGTATGTTCAGGTTTCTCAGGTGATCAAAAACCTGATCTTCTCTTACAGTGCGGTGGACTTTGCTCCCCCAGTCCTAGCTCCTAGACTAGAGCTAGTCCTATTTAAACCTCCCAAATGTGTACAGCATGGACACTCAGCCTTAGCACCAAATATTTTGTTTAAAGATCTGCTAATATTGCTCTGTACTCTTCGCTATTGTAGACCCAGTCTGTGCAAGTGCCATGGACAGATGAAAACTGAGGACAGGGTGTCTTATCTTACAGACACTTGCAATAAAAAAAGACAAGCCACAAAATGAAATATAGTGACTAGGACACCAATCTAGGAGTCAGAGAACTAATTTAAATCCAAAACCAACAAACTGAGCAAGACAAATTGCCATTCTGTGCCTTATTTCATCCCCTTAGCCTTCATGACAAGACCTGTCTCTCATTGCATTTGTACTCTGCACTTTACAAAAGGCCCTAATCTCAGCAAAGAACACTAATCGCAATTATACAGTATGCTGTTAAAAAAATAAAGGTGACCTCCAACTTTCACTGTATGCTCTCAGACAAATAATTTAATTTCTGTGGGATTAGGGTACATCCATATTGCATTAATTAAGTATGTCTGTATCACACAGCAAACCTGGAACTTGACCAGCTTTGTCCCTGTAATCCATGAAGCCAGCCCAGATCTATGAATACTCATTCCTAAGGTTAACCCTACTGCCAAGTCTCTGCACTTTCACTGTTACCAGAACTGCAAAACTGATGACACACGTCTTCAAAGGTGAACTGAGTTCACCACATCTTGACTACTCAGTTTTAACCAAAACAACCTTTTCAGTCGGATAAAAACCAGCAAAACAACTTCACCAGACTAAGCAGATACTCCAGTGTTATACTTCACATTTTCCAATCACTGAATACATATTAAATGTTATAAAAAGTGGCTATTACGGTCACCTGAGTTAATGGGATTTTCTTAGGCTGGAGATAAAGTGCACCATCAGAATCTGTTTATTCAGATTCTCCTCCTATCTAAAGTAAAGACATGGTTTTCATACTTTCCTACATATATTTGTAAAATTATCCTTTGGATATCTTTCATAGCATAGTCAAATCTGTAACTATGTAAAAGACTGTTAAACTCTACATTGTCTACATATGTATTTTGTATGCATTAAAAAAAAAAAAAAAAGAAAGAAAAAGGTAGAATTGTATCCTAAAGGGGAAGAAAGAGGAAGACCGTAACCTGAAGTAGTCTGAAGGCATTACTAAATGAGAAAGGTTGTTTTTGGTTTAGCTTCTTTATGTGCCTGCACACAGGTGGAAATCAAATCACTATTCTTCAAGGAAAAAAAAAATCAAACCAAAAATGGAACAGCAACAAAAGTTAAAAACAAATCTTTCTGTAATAGAAGTTTGATGAGCAGGAACATAAACTAGGTGTTGTCTAATATACTTTGTAAGCAAAGCAAAGTTGTTGCAATCTATTATCCAAGATGGTCAATCAGTCTATGAACTACTGAATTCACACATTGTCACCCAGCCTCCATCTTACTCAGACAAAAGCTACAATTGCAGATTAATAAAAATAAACTTTTACCAACAAAGCTGCTCTTGGCCCCATTTTCTGCAACACATCTTCTAAATTCAAGAACTTTCAAGCAAGTCAGAGCCCCACCTTGTAAGCAAGGCAGCATCTCTACAGAAATAACCTAGTCTTATCATTTTTGGAAATATTTTCTCTGTAATGCTTTGGATTTGGGTAAGTAGAATTTTACTTTTTGAACACTACCTGGATAATGGTTAATGTTGATACTGACATAGAACAAACAGATAATTCAAGTAATCTGTCCTCAAATATTGTGTATTGCAATAGCCTGCAACCTTGTCCTACAGCCATCTAGGTTCTTACTCTGAAAGAGACAGAGACCTACAAAGAATACTCTATGAGGCCATGATGAAGCCAAACACATCCGTAAAGATGCTATTTTGCTTTGAATTTCAACCAGCATGAGTATATCAAGTATCAAAAGGGAGGTTTCTGATAATCTCCCCTGCTCTTCTCACAGGCATGCTCCTTTACAAACTCGGCTCACCCTGCAGCAACGTGATTGCTAGATCAGCTCACCTGTCTAAAAGAAAGTTAACAATTTCATTTGGGAAGAAAGGCAAGTAATTTTTTTGTGAAAATCAGCAAGTTCATCAGCTTAGCCTCTTGCCACATGATCACTAGCAGGTACACAAGGAAGATGGCAGACCCTGCAATCCAGGAAGCTGGTCAGGAAGCTGGGCACCATTTCTCAATATCAACCTGCCACTGGACCAGATAAGGCAAGTATAGAATTGCATCTAAAATTACCAGTTTACCCTCTATTCTGGAAAGCTGAAAAGTGTTATATTATCATTTATCTAAACTGTTCATACAGTTCACAACTTGCTCACATCTATATTTTATCATCATTACCAAAAATATCCTCACAACACTTATAAAAACCTGAGTAATGCTATTAATCCATTACACATGCAGAGAAATGAGTTGCAGTGAGAGTATGGTATCTTGCACAAGGTCAAACGGAATACACAAAGCCTGTTTTCACTCTAACAGGAGCAGTAAGTCAAACACTGTCCTGAGACCTCATTCCCTGTCTATGCCCAAAACATTTCTTCAGGTCAGGCCAGCTTTAGGAGACTGAACACAAACTGAATATAAACTCAAAGTGAAAATTCAACATTTCCTCTGCTCAGCTCAGCTCCATTGCTCTTTCAAAGAAAGAGCAGCCATTTTCCTTGAGCCATGCAAGCCTCAAGGTAGTTAAGCTAACTTTGCAACAGGAGAAACTCCTGGCAGATAAAGAAACTTAGTACCCTGAGTCTCAAAGTAGCATTGCTACTTTCTCTAATACAAAAAAAATAGTCACAAATATGGTCTCAAATCTATTAATCAGAGTAACAGTCAAACTGCAGACAGCTTGTCTTGGGAGTCACCCTGTGAAGGTAATAATCAGGTGCGCTAAAGAGTGGGTACAGGGGAGGAATTTACATCCACTTCCGTTGTAGACTTCGAAGTAGCAAACATTTCCCACAGTCAAAATGAGACCAAGCTCAGGAATCAGCCACCAAGAGGGAGGCCAAGCGGTCAAACTTTTCATACTTCAAGAGGGAAGGCAGCAAGTGAGAAAGATGATGTGGACATAACTTGGATTTACCAAGAGCAAACTTTATTTGACTAACCTGAATGCCTTCTGTGCAAGATGACTGTGGACTCTGCGGGCTAGAGGAAAGCAGAACATTTTGCATATCTTGACATTTTCAAGGCTTCTGACAGTGTCCCATATAATCCTTATAGAGTAAATGGCAAGACGTGCACTGGATAACCATATAAAAAGAGTTGGAAACTGGATGACTCATTGGGTAAAAGGGTTGTGGTCAGCATAGAGAATCCAGTGGTGGCCAGACACTACATGAGTATCTCAGGGATTGCTACCACAGTCATTACTGTTTAATGTCTCATTAGTGACCTGAACCACTGGACGGAGGGACTTACAGCACATTCATAGGCAACACAAGGCTACTATTCAGGAAGATTTTGACAGTCTCAAGAAATGGGCTGACAGGAGCCCTGTAAAGGTCAAAGGCAAATGTGAAGCCCCATGCTGGAGAAGGAACCAATGTAACTACTGCAGAATGAGCTTCCTTATGAATAAGTAGTCAAAATTAGTCCACAGCAAAAGCAAACGGATTAATTAGCTGTCATTGATAAAGGGTTACAGACAGTCATGCAAAAGTAATTCTTGTCTAGAAATCCAGAGCAACAGAAGTCTCACAACTTTTTCAGCTTAATTCTTAGCTAAAAAATAGAGAGATTTCATTTTTCCTCTGACTAAGAGGAAAAAAGGGTGTGATGGTGAAAAAAGCTAAAACCAAAGATCATTAAAACCACATCAAGTCAAGCCAACGAACAACAACAACAGAAAAGTAGCACATAACTTCTCTTGAGGATTACGAGAACAAGGGATCTGGAAAAGGAAAGAAAACAAACTAGTTTTATGTTTGAGATACCAAAAGATAAGACAAAACAAGAAGGCAAGTGTAAAATCAACACCTCCACTCCCTCAAAACTGAATACATTGGGAAAAAGCAGCTTCTTCAGAGTGTTAGTGAACTTTCTGCAGATGACAGTTCAAGTAACACCTTCTCCTCCTCTTGAAGTTAGTCCATATTGGGTTTTCCATTAGGATGTATACATGGCCATGAATTCAGGATTGAGAAATTGAAAGAACTGGCATTATTTCAAGTGCCCACCAGTCCAATACTTATTATCTGACACTGAAAATCAGATTTATCAGCAAGGAAAGCCTAGTGAAAGTCATTTACGAATCGAAACGCTTGCCATTGGTATACCTGATATTAATACTGTACTTGGAGACAACACCAGGTCATAAAACACTTGTCCCCATTGGACCTGATGCTCTTATCCATACTCCTTATGTCTCCTGTCCCACAACATGCTTCCTGATTAACTGAAACATTCACATCAACTCGAGTTTCCCATATCAAATAGAAGTGTTCATGAAACACCGTGGAAAGGGAAGAATTTCATCTGGAAGACAGTGCTGTCACTCAAACGACAAATGGAGCCTAGTCATAGCATGCAATGGATTAGTGACATGGAAAAAATTATGATTGAAGTGACTGCATTGTTCTCCCTACATGCCTCAGGCAGTATAACAAGCTTACAGATATATGGTAGCCAATAACTAAGAAAAAGCATTATTTCATTTCTGTAGTCTTGGTTTAGAATGCTCAGGAAGGTATTACACTTTTAACACAATTTTTCTTTGCAAAGAGGTATGAAAACTGTTTGTATCTTTATATAAATCAATGGCAATTTACTTGACATAAAGACTGCAGAAAGAAACTAAAACCTCTGCATCTCACAATAAGTATATTTGAACAAATCATGTGAGACCATTACATATGAAAATCAACATTTTTTTTAAAAAAAAGGCCCATTTTTATTTTACCTCTTCAGGTGACATCCACACATACAGATATCCACACACATACAGGAGTGGGCTTTTTTGGGTTGAAAAAAGCTCACCTCAGAAATATTTCTGCAAGCATCATTTGCAAAGGCTTATGTCAAAAGCGTTATCTAGCCATCCAGAAATTATTTATGTGCCTTCTCTGCAGATAGCAAACATTAATAAAAAAAGCAAGCTGAACTCAGCATTATTTGTGTCTAGTCATACACAGTGAATTGCAAATAAGTAAAAAATTTAAACCAATAAAAAATAGCAAAGAACTTGTCAGCTGCATTGAGACTTTGATAAAATTAACTCAAAATTAAAATACTTCCAGCTTTTGGAAAGCAAGAGTGGCTCCTATTGAGTCTAAATATTTCATATTCCCCTTTTTGGTGGTCTGTGTAGCTTCCACATTACTCATTATGTAACAGAAGCTAATTAAATGAGCCAATGACTCCACATGTCCCAGGCAGACAATGGAGTCTGTCATTCAAATACACGTTCATTTATTACACTGCAGAGATAAAAATCTCTGCATCAACATTCATGTATGTTTTTAAAGCCCACTATTTTAAGGAGTCAAGCACAAAAGTTTCTTTTCTGTTCTCATCTTGCTACAACATTTGACCAGTTTGTATATAGACATTCATGACGGAGCTTCATTTCAGTCAGAGCCTTCAGGTGAAATCCCTGAGTATACCAAAGTGAGTATACTGAAAGAACAGACAAAACCAAACAGCAACAAAGAAATCCAAACAAAACCCCCACCTCTCTATTTCTAATTACTCGCACAAAAATACTAAGCTAATACAGAACTCAGAATTCAAACCCACTGCATGAAAAAATATGGAAAATAAATTCTGGCCTTATCCTTTTGCAGGGCAGGTCTTTTCCCCTGATTTTGCCGTCCATTCCAAAGGCTTTCAATGGCCGAGTTGAACAATCCTCGTGTTTTCACTTCCAAAGCCCTAGAAGAGTTTCTTTCTACCATCATCCTACTACAAGCAAGTTCTCTGCTCCTTTCAGAAATCCTCAAGCCTACAGTTTCCTTCAAGCTTCCCAGTTCCTCTCCTTCTCTGCTTGTCCCACCTCCACCTTGAAAGCTTCTCCAGGCCTCATGGCTCATCAGTTGTTCTTAAAAATCATTCATCGCCCTGTTCCTGCAAAGCACAGCAGCCAGGACAATAGAAGACAACAACCTTCCTTTCTGCTGCCAAGTCTTTTTTGGGTTTTGGGGTTTTTTTTTTTTCAACCAAAAATGGAAAAAACACCACAATGCATGGTAAGCAAATACAACTAAACAAACCCATCAGTTACAGTATCAATCTCAATAGTTAAAAGCACACACATATATAGACATATAATTAATTAAGTAGAGCTACGATAAATCCAATATAACTCACAGAAGAGAGGCCACTACCAGCAGTTATGTTGTTTTCAGATTACATCATGATGATGTCTCTAATTACACAAGCAATTATTATCTAGAATGGTATTTTGGGAAGGTGTTTCCATCATGGTGGTAATAATCAAATGTCCATCAGTAGCTGGTTCCTCATCAAGGTATTCCACTCGAGTCAGAACTTCCATGCTCAGAGCCTGAAGAGAAATTAGCCAGATACGCTATCAAAAATTAATGATGTCCAGAAATAAACTGCGAACATCTGATGCCAAACAGAATCATAAAGTGAATAAACAAAGCAACAAGTATTTGCAAAGGTTCTTTTAAAAAAAATGTAGTCTTCTAAATACTGGAGAAATAGGCACTAAGAAAAAAAAAATAAAAATCACAAATAGTTTTCAGGGAGACACTTTTATCAAAAAAGAAATCATAGAAAGCAACTGCTCAGATACAGTCAACCAGATTCATCCAAACAGGAAGAGATCTTACAGTCTTTCAAAAATACCATCCCCCCTTATTTAAGCAATGTACTAAAGAAAAAAAACACAAACACAACATACAGGGGTAATCTGAGAGCTAAAACATACACAAGTTTCAAATACTTCATGTGCTTCTTATGTACTGTGGCCTGTAAATCAGAAAGTATTACTTAAACAGTGGTGCTCCTAGAGTAAACAAGAATTTCTACAGCTGCTACAAATTTCTCCGTAGATCAGAGAAAAATCTATTTACTATCTGCACAAACTAACTTCAGAAGTTGCACTCTCTCAGTTGTCTGAAAAACAAAAATAAGTCTGCAATCTCTGTGAAGATACTGAGAAAGTTTTCACATCCCTTTCAAGGCACAGTCTCACAGTTGCTCGTATTTCTCCACACTGAAAACATCCGAGCTCTCATTTAGTTACATGGAGAGAAGATTCTGAAAGAACATGCTGTTGGGTGACGAAGTCACACTGGTGGCAAAAACTTTTCTTGTTCTTAGTGTAATCATTACCTTTTTTTATTACTAGATCTATAGACTGCACTTGCAAGGCTGTTCCCCAAATCAGTCACAATTTTCATTGTAATTTCAAGGTTTTCAAAGGTACGTACTCAGGACTTACAGCATCACAGAATGGTTTGGGTTGGAAGGGACCTTAAAGATCATCTAGTTCCAACCCCCCTGCCCTGGGCAGGGACATCTCCCACTCGTCCAGGCTGCTCAAAGCCCCACCCAGCCTGGCCTTGAACACTTCCAGGGATGGGGCATCCACAGCTTCTCTGGGCAACCTGTTCCAGTGCCCCACCACCCTTGCAGTAAAGAATTTCTTCCTGATATCCAATCTAGATCTATCCTCCTTCAGTTTGAAACCTAACTTCAGAAAGCGTTACCCTGCCAGTTCAAAACTTATGTATAAACCTTGTAAGAGAATTGTATTTTTGTAAATCCTATGTATATTTCACTCATCATATTTTCCCTGGGAGTTCCACACAAGGTGCATTGCAATACCAAAATTGGGCTGTGGATTTGTCAGACAAGTTCAGGGGGCAGGGCAGCATAGTGGAGACAAGGGAATAAAGAAAAATAATTTCAAAATCAAGTGAAATTTCACTTCATGAAAGAAGTTATGAGATTAAATTAGGGAAAAATGTAAAGAACAAAGGCCTTGGTTTGGGTAGGTATATCCCACCTTAGAGAAGAAAAAAGGGAAACATTGTGTAATACAGTAGCTTTTAAAAATTGGATATGAAGCAACAGCTATCTAAAGACAAACGCTGTGCTTGGAACAGCTCCAGCACAGACAGACTAGGGGAACAAAGTGCACAAACCGAAGAAAAAATATTTTTTTAATTTCCAGCAGTTTAAGGTTTCAGCTGTCATATGGTTTCAGAAACAAATTGATTTAGGCTGATGTGCATTAGGACCATATACCACACAGCCAGAGAATACAGGCTGGCACACTCCAGCTTTCTGCAGCACGAGTTTGATGCAACTAAGCCATGACAACAGAGCTCAGAGAGAACAATACTGCATAAAATGGGACAAAATAACACAGGAAGGGTTAGGTGCTATCTGCCTACCACATGCCCAATAGGGAATTGAAACAAAAGTCTGCAGGGACAGCAGCTCACATTGACAAAGAAAATTGCTTTGTTCAAAAGGGTAACATTTTCCAAAACACTTAAGTGACTTTCTTTCATGCTAGACCCAAAGGAATTGTTGTTATTCAAACAATAAATCATGCTTACTTGTAAGGCCCTGAAACAGCATTTGGTGTACTGATACCTTTTGGTGCTTATGGCAACCCAAATAAGCACCGCTCAGTCTTCAGCATCACAGATTTAATATGAGTCATTTTCTACAAACAAATCACTCTAAAAATAGTTTCAAATTGAAAATAATTTCAAAATTGTTGGGCTTTCATTCATTGGTGCTCTTCTTCTTTTCTTGTTTTTAGACATTCATTTTCAAGTTGTTTCCTCAGAACCATCCCATCAGCTGCACCAAGCAGTGTGGCTATCTAATCTTTATTAGGACTTACTCAAAAGATGCATCTTCTAAGGGATCTAAACATCACAAAACCAATAGAGGCAGCATGAATATACTTAATTCCATATTTTTTTAAGCAGCACTTACATACAGGACTGACTGTATGCATGACTCCAAATGATCTTTTTTTTCCATGAAAAGATATATGGAGAAATAACGTGGTTTAGCAAACACTTCAAACTGTGACTGAAGCCACGTCTAAATGATATGAAGGATCGACTCACCATCCTACCAGAACTTTGCATTAAGAATCCTGTTGAAAACTTAGGGAAACCACTTTTCCACAAGGCATCAAAGACCACAAAGGTCAGTAGACAGCACATGTTTGATATTAGAGTTTAAAGGACCAAACACACGGCTCCAGGCCATAAGACAATTCTTTAATAAGCAGAAAGAAGCTATTGAATGTACTGATTTAGGGGAAGAAAGGAAAAAGTGTGATTGCTACCTCAGCCAACACATTGGCTTGAAACCTTTGAACTAGTTTATTCCAGAAGGTAACAGTGAATACGCAGCACAGGGTTACAAATGCACATCAACTTGTTTATAAAGACAGAAAATCCCCACCCATCATACTGTATAGGCTCTTAGAGCTGTTCAGGTCCTAGAGCAAACTGAGAGCCCTAACTTAATCCATTCTACTCATCTTTCCAACCTATTTTATCACTATCCATAAAGAGACTAAACAGGCCAGCTTCTGTCAGCAGCTGCCAGAGAGCCACAGGAAAGATGCTGTTTCACAATTTCTCTAATCTAATTTCAAAAGTTGGGTTTTTTTTTTTTTTTCAGTGTTACAGAAACACAAAACTTTCTAGATGCTTATGGGTCCTCCCCAGTAAAGAACTATGGGGAAACAGCAGAACTTAACAAAAGTCTCCATCTTTATTGTAGCTGCCAGTCACATCCATGCATGTTGTTCTATTTGCTCACTTAGTTCATTTTCCACAAGAGGGAACAGGTTTATTGGTTCTTTTTCAATTATTATCGTTAAAGCAGATGCACATTTCCCCTTAAATGAACACAAAACATGAAAACAGATGATCCTTGCTATCATAAAACTGAGATCATATTCTGGTTTAAGTTTTATTATTTATTTTTTTTTTAGCATGATGGGCATTTTTTTTCACCTACACTTTCTAGTGAGGAACAGAAGCATTCTAATTGGGAGCAAAGAAATAATTTCACAGGTAACTTTGTCCTTCTGAGTTTTCATTAGGTATCCATTCTGTACCCTTCCTTCTGTACTCTCTATTCTGAACCAACTGGCAACTGGATCGGTATTATTTTTTGCATGGTTACATAGACCTTACAGATTCTTACATCCCATCTCTTATATTAGGACGCCTTTTGTCCTTTTCATAGCCTGTCAACGTCATGATACCCCACCTAGAGTACTGCATCCAGCTCTGGGGTCCTCAGTACAAGAAGGACATGGACCTGTTAGAGCAAGTCCAGAGGAGGGCCATGAAGTTAACCCAAGGGCTGGAGCACCTCTGCTATGAAGACAGGCTGAGAGAGTCGGAGTTGTTCAGCCTGGAGAAGAGAAGGCTCCGAGAAGACCTTATAGCAGCCTTTCAAGGGGGCCTACAGGAGAGGTGGGGAGGGGCTCTTTATCAGGGAGTGTAGCGATAGGATGAGGGGTAACGGTTTTAATTGAAAGAGGGGAGATTTAGATCAGATATTAGGAAGAAATTCTTTACCTTGAGGGCGGTAAGACACTGGAACAGGTTGCCCAGAGAAGATGTGGATGCCCCATCCCTGGAAGTGTCCAAGGCCAGGCTGGATGGGGCTTTGAGCAGCCTGGGATAGTGGGAGGTGTCCCTGCCCAGGGCAGGGGAGTTGGAACTAAATGGTCTTTAAGGTCCCTTCCAACCCGAACCATTCTATGGTTCTATTTTACCCTATGCTAACTGCAAAGTGTTCTCAAATAATGTATCCAGCAACTCGTCTGATGATCCAGAGACATAAAGCTCAAGAAAAGGTGAGGACTCTGAGACAGATATTTCCTTTAACTGGTTAGCATGATATATTGAACTTGCTTTTTGCCGCTAACCTGTGACAGCTGAGCTGATCCAGAGTTTTCCCTCAAGAGCTCATATACAACTTAAACGCACAGTGGTGAGGTCAACGGAGACTTTACCATGAATTTGAAACAAGATAAAAAAAAAGTGTGCAAACTGCACTTTCACCTCTATCACCATTCCCGTAAGTAGGTAGCCTCAGTTGAGGTAATGCCTGAGGTTAGTTCAGTACACATAATGCATACTCCCCCATCAAAAAACTCATGCCTAGAAAGGATCAATCATGAAACGTAATGGGCAGAAACACAATTTCTGTAACACTAAAAGCACTAGTGAGACATGTCATGTTTACTGCGGCTGAAGTGCTACAGACGTTACTAACTTTAACTGATTCACCTGTTTCAAAACAAATACACATCTGCTCATTACGATAGGCTTTTTACAGTATATTCTACCTTTTAGGGAATCAAGTTAGAGTATAACTTCAAGAAAATATGCCTTTAGTGCAGTAACAATAGGATCATGAAAGTTATACTGGTCACAGCCACTATCTCAGCACTGCTCCACATTTGATTCTGCTCCAAACAATTTAAAATGCCTTGGGGAAATCCAGCTTATTTAATGTATCAGAATGGCAGGAATTATCTGAATCACTATTTGTTTTATTAGCAGCAGTTTTCAAATGCATTAACTTTTTTATTCCATTAAACATTTCATTACAACTGTAAATAGTGAAATACAAATAGCAACAAAATTTAGAATAGAATGACTAGTATTTACAAGCTACAATAACTATATAACTTATAAAACAATCATTATGTTGATGTCATGCAGTTAGAAACAGAACTAAGTTTTTAAAGTTCTTGATTTTAATAAGAAAAATTAAGAAAATGCACAAATGTATTCACGTACAAATACTGCACATAGAGAAGAAGGCATACAGGTTGTTGAAAAGTAGAAAAAATAGGTAAACTTGTCTCTGTCTTCAGAGTGCAAGACAAAGAAGTACCACTAAAAATACCACTCTGATATTTCTCCGTCCAGGGCTAGATATTAACTACACAGTTAAACTACACAATGCATTGATCAAAACAAAAGAAGCCAAATCCCTATAAAAATACTCAAATCCTATGTTATATTTGGAAAAAATTTACAAAAGTGAAAGAATTCTGAGGAGCAAACCTTAAAAAAAAAAAATCAGACTAGGTCTTGATGGATAAGCATCCAGAACAACCTAGGAATAAGCCTGTGATCTAATAAAAATTAATTTCCAATTAAATTCATGTCACTGGTTACAATGTGTCATTCCCATCCTCCTCCTGAACTTTCGAGGTTCTCCTATATTTCTTGACTTTTAGCTGAGCGGCCCTTCTGCCCATTAAGGCACAGTAGACTGTCAATCACGAGAAGCCCAGTATTTAAGTCACTTTGAGGGAACATTAGGCTAACTTGCTTCCTTTATAACACTAAAGACCGGTGAATACGGGAGCGCCTCAATTCTCAATAAACGGCTCAACTGCATCCTCACCAGATAACTCTTAGGTACACATTCACTTCATTGTTCCCTTATTCTGGAAACCTCAGCATACAGGTCATAGGCAAGCATCAGCACAGGTCCCTGATTTGGCCTATTAGGGGAAATGGATCCCAGCATGTACCTATTGCCTAATCCAGGTATGTCCTCAAATAATCCATTACAGTTCCCAAGAACTGAAAAGGACAGATTGCAAGCAACTTGATTGCCCACTCAGACTACACAATGTAACAGACACTAGAGAAGTGTCACTGCACTGTAAAATTGATTTTATACTCTTTCACTCTAACAGCTAGCATCCAAATCTCATTTTAAGAAATCTCTTTTCAGATTCTGAAACATGGTAGAGGGAATATTCACTTTAAGAGGATATATGGACCTTTCAAGACATTAGCAGGGCAACCGGTGTGTGTGGGTTTTTTCCTATCACTAATGAAACTAAACAAAAGGCTTGGGAACCAGACCCTAAATAAAGTTACAAACAGAGCAAGGCAAGAGGTAAGCAGTCATAAGCGTGTCCCTCAGAAAAGAGCTCCATCAGGGGAGACAGACCTCGGGAGTCTATTGCCAGCACAGGACTTTCTTTTTTTGGAATGATTAAGGGTACATGGCTTCCCATGCTAAAGAACAATGAAGTGGGGTTTATTAATCATTGACATGAGTTGGTCTGTTGTTTCCATCATTGGATATTCTGGTGAAGACATTTTCACTGCAGTATTTTAGAATTCCTTGTTACGGAATGGAAGAAGGACGAAGCTAAACATACCTTCAGCCACAGAGACTAGCTTCTTTGGACATTCTCCAGAGACAGAAAAGTGATTGCATTTGTGAGGAGATGTTCATTAAGGATAATTTTCCTAGTGTTTTAAGTACTCCTGCAATCTTTAAAACTTGCTGTTGGTGTTCTACTATAAGACCAAATCACTGCAGAGTATTTGTGCAACAGATAAGGAGATTAAGTTGCAAGTTTCTGAAGCTGCTATTTCAAAAACCTTAAACAAAAGTGGTCAACGCTGAGAGAGAGAAGGCATGACAGCACGAAAAAACAAATTTGGATTTTCCTTAATGCCAATAGCATTAGGAAAGGCATAGCAGCGAAAACCACTGACCCCATATCTTCACTGAAGCTAGCATCTGGAACAAACACAGCCTAAGATTTAGGTCTTTTGGTCAGAAACTATAGAACTTCATTTCTAAAAAGTCTTGAGTGGGTTGAATTAAATTTATGCATGCATATATAAGTCAATTTTAAGTGCAACTTTGAGACTTCCAAGTTGTTTTGTTTTCTTGTGCAACAATATGAAGCCAGACACTATAAATTAAGTCTGTTACAGTGGCTATGCCTCTCAAATGTTTTCATTTTAGCCTTAGAGATTTGGACTTTCAAAGTGACTGATGTTGAAATCATCAGAACTGATGCACTAGATTAATGCAATGTTGAAAGTTTTTCTTATCTATCAGAGAAAGAAGAGCAGCTTCTAAGACTACTGTATTTGGTTTACATGGCTAGGGTTTTGGGGAAGGGGGTAGCCATAAAGGTGGCCTCTGTGAGACCAGGGGCTGCCCTCATGTTGGACACAGCTATTTCAAGCTGACTCCACAACAGACCCACTGCTTGCCAAAGCTGGGCCCACCAACAACACTGGTGGTGCCTCTGTTGATATCATATATAAGAAAGGGTAAAAAATGCTGCACAGCAGCTATGTGAGATAAGCAAGAAAAAATATGAGATAAACAGCCCTGCAGACACCAAGGTCAGTGAAGGAGAGGGGGAAGGAGATGTTCCAGGTGCCAGAGCAGAGATTTTCCCTGCCACCCATGAAGACCATGATGGAGTAGGTTGCTGCCCTACAGCCCATGGAGGACCACACCAGAGCAGATATCCACAATGCAGCCCAAAGAAGACCCCGCACCAGACCATGTGGATGTGCCCTGAGGAAAGCTCATGCAGGAGCAGGCTCTGGCAGGAGCTGTGGCTTGTGGAAAAGAGCCCACACAGAAGTGGGTTTTCTGGTAGGAACTGCAGCCCGTGGGAGACCCATGCTAAGGCAGTCAATTCCTGAAGGACTGTACCCCACAAAAGGACCCATGCTGGAGCGGTTTTTGAAGAGCTGCAGCCTGTGGTGAGGACCCACATTGGAAGAGTTTGACAAAGACTGTATCCCATGGGAGGGACCTCACACCACAGCAGGGAAACAGTGCGAGGAGGAAGGAGTGGCAGAAACAAAGTGTTATGAACTGACTGCAATCCCCCATTCCCCAATACCCTGTCCCACTCAGGGGACTGGGGGAAAGAAGGCAGAAGACTCAGGAGCGAAGGATTGAAGTTAAGCCTGGAAAGAACGGAGAAGGGAGGTAGTTTAAGTCTTGTCCTTGTTTCTAACTACCCTACCCTATNACTACTGTATTTGGTTTACATGGCTAGGGTTTTGGGGAAGGGGGTAGCCATAAAGGTGGCCTCTGTGAGACCAGGGGCTGCCCTCATGTTGGACACAGCTATTTCAAGCTGACTCCACAACAGACCCACTGCTTGCCAAAGCTGGGCCCACCAACAACACTGGTGGTGCCTCTGTTGATATCATATATAAGAAAGGGTAAAAAATGATGCACAGCAGCTATGTGAGATAAGCAAGAAAAAATATGAGATAAACAGCCCTGCAGACACCAAGGTCAGTGAAGGAGAGGGGGAAGGAGATGTTCCAGGTGCCAGAGCAGAGATTTTCCCTGCCACCCATGAAGACCATGATGGAGTAGGTTGCTGCCCTACAGCCCATGGAGGACCACACCAGAGCAGATATCCACAATGCAGCCCAAAGAAGACCCCGCACCAGACCATGTGGATGTGCCCTGAGGAAAGCTCATGCAGGAGCAGGCTCTGGCAGGAGCTGTGGCTTGTGGAAAAGAGCCCACACAGAAGTGGGTTTTCTGGTAGGAACTGCAGCCCGTGGGAGACCCATGCTAAGGCAGTCAATTCCTGAAGGACTGTACCCCACAAAAGGACCCATGCTGGAGCGGTTTTTGAAGAGCTGCAGCCTGTGGTGAGGACCCACATTGGAAGAGTTTGACAAAGACTGTATCCCATGGGAGGGACCTCACACCACAGCAGGGAAACAGTGCGAGGAGGAAGGAGTGGCAGAAACAAAGTGTTATGAACTGACTGCAATCCCCCATTCCCCAATACCCTGTCCCACTCAGGGGACTGGGGGAAAGAAGGCAGAAGACTCAGGAGCGAAGGATTGAAGTTAAGCCTGGAAAGAACGGAGAAGGGAGGTAGTTTAAGTCTTGTCCTTGTTTCTAACTACCCTACCCTATTTTTAATTGGCAATAAATGAAATTAATTTTCCCCAAGTTGAGTCTGTTTCGCCTGTGACAGTAATTGGCAAGTGATCTTCTTGTCTTTATCTCAAGATACAAGAAGTTTATCTCATTTTTTCCCTCATCCTGTTGAGGAGGGGGAGAGAGAGCAAATGGCATGGTGAGCAGCTGGTAGACAACCAAGGTCAACCCACCACAACTAGAAAAAGGAACTATTAGGTATCATATTTTCACTGCTTTGCAATACAAAATTACTTTTATATGTGGCAACTACTGAAGTAAATTATTCTTTCTCCTCCAAATTTCAACAGGGGATTTCAAACTCCCCATAAAATTTTAGAAATAAACCATTTTACATTTTCTGCCCTAAAAAGTTTTTCAGTACTTTCCCAACACTTCAATTATTTTGGTCCCTTTTTTCCACTTCTCTGAACATTTATTTCCTCTGTTTGTCTACAAAACATTACTAGAAAAAGACACCTTCGAGGAAAGCAGCATTTCAACAGAAGAATTCCTCCACACAGAGTCTGTCAGCAGTGAAGCGAACTGCATGCTACTGCTTCAGCAAGAACCTCAATGCACGCGAGCACCACTGTTGCAGGCAGGCAATTCCAAATGCCTGTCTTCTATGGAGAAAAAGCCAAAGTCCCTCTACTTAATGGCATTTGTTCCTTTGATTCTAATGATGAAATCTAAATATAGGTATCTATCTCCAGACGAGACAGACATTTGGAATTATAATTTGCAACCATGCCATCAAAAGCTCCAAATGCTGGAAACCAACTCTTTGGAAGCCTTTGAGTTGTCCCCACTTATGTACCTTTGTACATGGTGCACTGCACTCTTCTTGGTATCTGACATTATTTCAAATGACAAATTATTTATACCTGCTTTATGCAAAAGACTGACAAATCATTTAACTCAAAAAAGCTGTGTGTTTGCATTTACTGCAGGACAGGGGCTGCTTTGGGAATGTGTGTAATGATTTTTTGAACTCTGCTTTATATCCCTTTATTATTCTCCCATAAGTTAGAAGTTGTTGGCTCTGTCCAGCAGCTGATTTGGCTCAACTGAGTTCTAGATCTGCTACTTGCTTTACATCAAGGTATGTTCACCTTTGTTTATGTGTTACAGGTTATAGCTATGCACATTGTGTCTTCCACTATCCTTAGGATGTCAGATTCTGAAGCCTATAAATCTGTCCCCTGACTTTTAACACTTGTGCTAATCTACATGCAAGAGCAGAAATTCAATATTAAACTGTTCAACAATGTTTTTTTTAAGAATTTCCTGTATTGTAAGAAAAGCCAAAAAAAAAAAAAGAAAAAAGGGAGAGAAAAAAAAAAAGCTACCTAAGAGAATTACTAGGTTTTGAATAATAAAAGTTAACTGGCAGAATTGAATTTGGGATTTCAACTTTTATAAAGATGTTATGACAGCTGAATTAAAATTATATTTTATTGCTGATTTGGTCATGAGACTCTGAGAAGTGCCACAGCCATGCTTGTCAGGCAGCATTGTAAATTGTCTTAGGCTTAACATTTGCGCATTAGATATCTGCCTCTGTTGCCACGCGACACTGCCTTCCCTCTACCTCATAGCCTCTTTTCTCCCTGGGCAGCAATGCTGCCAAAGGGACAGTGGCATGCTGATCAGCTGTGTAACGTCAACTGGTCAAGTCAACTCTCCTAACAGCAAGAGTGCTAGAATCCGAAAATCCCAATGTTGCCTTTGCTACTGATCAGAACTTAAGTAGAAATAAGAGGTGATGCAAGAATTATGGATAATTTCTCCGAATTATGATAACACTAAAGGTAACAGACTGAGGATCTCCAGGAAATAAAACTGTCCTGATACCAGATCTCCCAAAAAGTTATAGTGTTGAAGAAGACAATTTTTTAAATGTTTTAATATAATTAAGTAAATAACTAAATTTAAAAGTTATTAGAGAAAGAATACTGCTACATCTTTGAGAAGGAACACCTGTATTTGTCACAAAAAAAAAAATATCCTGAAGCATATCTACTGCAGCTTAAAAAGGAATCTGTTCTGCTTTTGTTTTAAGTTTTTGGTTATTTAAGTTCTCTAGAATTCTTTGCTAAGGTACTAGGAAATCAGCTACACAGTGCTCGTCATTACTGAAGGATACACAGACATGATGGAGAGCCGCTGTAAATTAAAGTAGACACAGGTAACTACCACCAGGTAGAGGCTATCAGGTTAGCTACTCTTTCTCCCCATCCCTACCTCCCCCTTTACCTCTTAACCAATTCATATTTCATTTAAAAAGGCAACACCAGGCAAAGACAAACAAACAAAAAAACACTATGTAAAGGAGATTTTAAGAACATTTCACACAACAGTTTTCTCTCCAACAATTCTAGTAGCAGGCAAACAACTTCACAAAAAGGTACAAGGAATCAGCTGAAGCAGATACATAGAATCTGAACAATCTCAACTATGCAGGAATTTCAGCCAAAGGTTTACGACATCACTGTGGTCACATCCGAAACGGCAGAGTTCCTCACACCTCTAGTAAGTTTCTCCATTAAACGTATGGCTCTGAGAGATTAGCTATAGCACATGTACACTGAGGCCTCGCTTCACCAAGAACTCCTCACTGGCCTCTCTTTAAACATGTTACAGCAGAGCCATTTAATCTTAAATACAGCATCTGGGTTCACAAAAGAAAACGGGGGAGAATTTTGTTCAGATTTTGTATGGTACAAATTGCATTACTGCCACTTGGAAAAAGATAACCCACAGAAACAATTAGTCAATGAGGAGACACTACATTAAGATCCATTTGAAGAACAATCAATTAGCAAGACGCCAGCAATACATTCCAGGTTTTGACTTCCTCTACGGTGAAATTATATGGTCAATAATTAAGTACTGAACAATTTAAAAGAAACTGTATAATGTTTATGCATCTGAACTTGTTTTGTGCTTTTAGAAGAGATATGGCAACAGTTGAATTTTGAACCACTTAACCACAGTCTTCAAATTGAGATCCGTTAAAAAAAAAAAAAAAACCCAAAACCAAAGCCCACAACACCAAACCCCAGAAATTTGTTCCAGTTTTGAGATCTAGAAACAAACTCTTTGTGTATTTGATTTATTCTATAAACAACTTGATAAAAATTGACTTCAGAAGATGTTCTTTAGTCCTTCAAACTATATGGATTTATAAGAAGCGTCGCACATGAATAAGTCATGCTACTCCCTCTAACAAAAGTCAGTATAATAGGTCTACTGTGGTCTACAAGGATTTACTGGAAGTAGCATACAAAATATACTGGCCCATTTTATCCCTATTACAACTACAGTGAAATCAATTTAAGAAATAATTTCAATGAAGCAAAAATCAAGCCCTTCCACAAAGCCTCAAGAGTACATGTGAAACTTGATTTACATTGGCTATATACCCTTCTTCTACCTATATCTGTCATTATGTAGCATCAAATTTATGACAACATACTTTCAAAATCAGTGCCTCCATAAACGCTCACTTCTCATATTTTTATTTTCTTTGTAGGTACCAAATAACATGATTATCTCAGAAGGAGCTGCAATGAAATGTTATTCATGTCCTGCATCCACCTCATAAAATTTGCATAACTTCATTATCCAATATTGGCCATAAGCTATCATATGTCAGTATCTACAGTATTCAAACGATGCAGCTCAAATTAATGGGTTTGTCTTTTGGAGTGGAAGAACAGAGTGTAGGAAATAACTTATTTGGCAAGAAAACACTCAAAACTCTCAAAGTTTTATCTGGAAATAGAAAATAACAACAACCTTACTCCAAAACTGTATAATACAGTCTAGAAATTAATACATATTTTATTTACATTCATTAAGGGGAGCTATGCAATACCCTGTCTGTTACAACAGTCAGGAGTAATGCAGTTACCTTACATCATAAAACCTAAGTATTTTCAAATGTATACTGCTGGCATATCTAATGTACCGCAGAGTATTCACAATAAATACTTCATGGCAAGCAAGGAATCTCAATGTTCCAATTTTTTTTCTTTACATTGTTCAAATAGGCTCTGGAAATAAAAATAACTGGATTAAATGAGAGGGAAACCCCCAGAAGAATAGGCATTCATACCAAACTGATTAAAGAAAAAGCTTTTCACACCAATGCTGCAGGGCTATTCAAGATTACTATTGTGACAAAATACTGACTTCATACAAAGGAAAAAAAAAAAAAAACAAATCCAACCAAACCACACACAAAATAAAGGTTTTGCACTTGTGATCGTCAAACAAGTTAATGCCTATTGTCCTTGTCCTTGCTAATATTGTGGCATGATTTAAAATCCAGATATCTGAACATGCTAATATTCAGCTACCAGAAGAGTAGTTAGCTAGCAAACTGTTAATAGATTATTCCCCCCCCCAACTAATAATCATTCATTTGACAACACATATCAACATGTAAGCACATACAGCAAAAACCTGTTACAAAAGCCAGAGCTCAGGTTTCTGTGCTCTCTATGTTTTAGCTGTACTGAGATAAGGCACTGACCTTTCTTCTTGATTCACAATGGGAGAATGCTCTGCTTACAAGCTTACTACTGTGAAGCCTTGTTGTTAGTGTGAAGAATCACAAAAACATGTGTAAGAAGGCAGATACGATTCAACACGTTTCTCAACATTTGAAATGCGATATTTCCAAGAGTTCATCAGTTCTCGTCATTTCCCCAGAAATGTAAACAACTCAAGTTTAAGATTTCACTAATAGGGGTAAAATTCTCTGCAGGTTAGTGGGAAGGGAGGGTAATACTCCATGAACTAGTTGTTAGAGGAGCTTTTCTCAGGTTTCATCTTTAAAGGAGTCTACTATGCCATCTAGGATTTTCATGAAATAAAGGCAATTTACCCTGGTATTGAGACCACTGCTATCCAATCAGATTTCATGTGGCTGTACCACAATAAATATTTTTATGTGCATCTTGAAGTCAATGTGATTGTGATTGTAAATTACTCACTAATGTAAAGCATGGCAGACTGTTGCATTATGCAAACCCACCCACGTTCTTTTGCATCCCTGTAAATGCAGGTACTTTCCTGTTTTGATTGTACTGTACAATGTAACAATGGGTTTCACCTAATAAGCTACTCAGAAAACTCTTACACAGTATGCAGGTCATCTTAACCCATTTTCTTGCTGTTATAGAAGTAACATGAAAAATACTTTCAAACATCTGAGGCAGGAATACTTAGAAGCACCTTGGATTCTCATTAAATATTCACTAGAGCTATCCACAGTATCAGTTCTTTTGTGGTCCCAAACACACTTAGTTAAGTCATACACTAGTGCTGCAGAAATAGACATCCTAAAGGAAATCTCCTCTACCTCACATAGATCGAATTTCAAAGTCCTGTGCATAAAGAAGAAGAAAAAGAAGGGGAGAAGAAATCACAGCTAGAATTTTTAAAAAGCTATTTTCTTTTAGCAATTCTAGAACTACATTATAATCACCATGAGATAAATGCTCTAACCTCCATCTGCACCATCCCAATCTTTCTCCTCCCACATCAGTGCTGAATTTGGGGGAATAGAAGAATGAATAAGCCAAGAACATTAAAAAATACTTCCAGATATGAAGAGACTTGCATGTGGTTTGGGAACAGTACTGACATTGTATTTACCTCAGATTTTACCAGCCTAGGACCTCTGAGTAGCTCCTTTCTCTACTATTTGGGAAATGCCATGCCCGATCACTGGAGCAACACTTTTCTTCTGGCGTCCAAGCCAGCACAGAGGTAGCCTAACAGTGTACCTAGACAGAGGTCTAGTAAGAAAAACAAAAAGGGGAATATAGAAGCTGGCTTACGTGCTCCAGTTTGTCTTTCCTCCTCAGCCAGACACTGGCACTGTAGTCCTGCTGCTTCACAGTGCTGTAGAAGTTCGCACCTACTCTGGTGAGGCTTGGGGAAGGCTCCCTGGGTCTGCTCTTCAGCCTCATCTGCTCGAAGCCCTCATGGGGGGATGAGGAGAGCCAGTCATGCCTGACTTCCATCTTGACATGACAAGGCAAAGTCCAAGGAAAAAAATCAGAAGAAATCAAGAAATTAAGAGGCACTAGACGAAGAGGGTCCAAAAAAGAACAGGATGGGGGAAGCAGAAGGAAAGCAAAAAAGCCCCCAAAAAAACAGAAAATGGGAAGAGGGGGAGAAAAGGAGAGATACCAAGGTAGGAGGAGTGGAGGGAGAAGAAAAGGCTGCAGGTAAGAGCGAGGAGCGGACCGGGAGAGATGAAAGGGCACTCGGGAAAGAAGATGCTCCGAGCCGCCGCTGCTCGTTCCCTGGCCGCCAGCGAGCTGCAGTGCAGGACCGGCGCGGCGGGAGGCGGCTGCTGGCGGCCCTGCCCGGGACGGCGGGGCGGGGAGGCGCGGCCCCGCAGGGGGAGGCCGGCGGGGCGCTGCCTCCAGCCCGCCCGCAGG
>VXBO01014343.1:0-16598 GCA_013400135.1 Rhinoptilus africanus | reverse complement strand
GCAGCCTTTGTCCGACCCGCCCGGCCCGCGGCTCCGGGGGCGCCGCCTCCCCGCCCTGCCCGGGGGAGGGGGGCGCCCCTCACCGCCGCCCCCCGCAGCATCTCTCGGTCCCCGCGTCCTCTCCCTCCCTGGGCAGCGGCGGGATCCCGGTGCTCCGAAGCGTAACCTGGCCGAGCTGCCGGTCCTTGCCCCGGGGCAGGCAGGAGCGCACCTCACCTGTCCGGGCCGCCGGAGCCGGGCGCAGGACGGGCAGGAGCCCCCGGCCCGGCTGCTGGTCCAGGTCCTGCCTGGAAGCCCTCACCCCCGCGGCATCTCAGACAGCGCCAGATCCCAGAAATCAAATGGCTTGCGTGGTCCCAGCTAGACAATATCGCTGGAATGCCCACAACCCTGCACCTGACACCCTAGTATTGGCCTCATAAAATAAAAGACGTTTTGGGGTGGCTTCTATAGTCCGCTGCCAGCTCTTTATTAGAAGTTGGTATGTGTTGCTATTTAGCTCAAACTTGTTTCATCAGAAAAAAAAGGATTTTCCTTTTTCGCACTATGAAAAGCCACCTCGCTAATTGCCCACACGCTCTGCAAAGCTATATTAGGCACAGACAAGAAAACTTTCTCACATAGCACCAAAAAATAATTATTGGAGCTCAGAACAGCATTTCAGTTTCTGGTGAATATTTGCTGGCAGACAATTTGCAGTTTGCCAGAGAACTAAACTGATGTAGTTATTGAGATAAAGTGATATTGAAACAAAAGTCTACGCTTGAATCTAGTTAACTGAAAATAGCCTTTGAATGGTAAAATAGTTCCTTCAGAGTAGCTGGTGAAAACACTGTAGAAGAGCTCTCCGCTAACTGCTTGATCTGAACTCTGCTTCCATCCGATCAAAAGGTAGATTTAAAATATCATTATGATTGGGCTTGAGGTGTATTACTGTGAAATATCATTCAGAAACCAGACAGATAATGAAGGTTTTTCCTTTCAGTGTTCTAAGGATAAAGACAAAGCTCACATCACACCTCATAATTGAGGATTATTATTAATAGGTTTCACTAGTGTCTTCATGAAGTGCTGGAAAAATAAACTGAACAGTAGAAGGGGTTTGGTAGGAACATGAAGTACGACATTTTCCTCCAAGACTAAAAAGGCAATTTCATAATATTTACCTAAATACTACCAAAGAAAAAAAAAAGTAACAAAATAGCAACAATCAGAACTATCAAGCTTATACGCAAATAATTTTTACTCACCAGTATAAGAAACTTGCAGCTTGCTTTCTACTAACTTTCTCTCTAAGTTTTTCAGGTGGTAGAGTAAATCTGTCCGTTTCCAAGCTTGTCAATGCATTCTCCTAACACCTGGAGCAAAAAGCAGGACCATGTGACTCTACTCCATGCAGGACACACCTGAAGGCACTGAGATTTAATAGATGGCACTCACAGCTGCAGTAGTTTTAAGCTCACACAGAAGAACTTGACTAAAAGCATGCTGAACTGAACTTTATCTGCAGATGCTCGTTTAGGAGTTGTATGTTCTCACAGATACACCTACTACCAAAGGACTGAAATCCATGCAAACATTCGATCAAAAAAGAAAAGAAAGAGCCTCTGAGTGTCTTCAAATATACCATCAGGCTGATATGCTTAGAAAAAGTTTGCATGTGCTGTAAATAAGGACAGCCTGCTGTATGCTGGTTTTGCATAGAGTTTCACATTGTTTCTTTGTCATTACAAAAAGCACTTCAGTCTTTTCCGTATTGCTCTTTCTTGTTTATGCTGCTTGCAAAGTTTTCAGTAGCACCCTGCAGTTGCCACCTGCTTTCCTCCCCATCCCTTAATACTATGGCAGACCAGAATCAATATGCCACTGTGGTTCGGTACAATATGTTGTCCCACTCCTCCATATATTGGGGGTTGGACTAGATGATCTTTCGAGGTCCCTTCCAACCCAGTGATTCTATGATTCTATGATATATGTTGTGTTTGGATTATTTTTTCAAATGTAGACTTCACTTTTGTTGTAGGGTTCCTTTTACCTTCCTAGCTACCCTGGCAGCAGCCTTCCCAGCTGCCAGATGAGCTTCTTTCTGCCTATCCAGAACAGTCAGAAAATGCAGTGCTGAAGTTGCTTTTAACCCTTAGGCTATAAAGTGGGGTTGCTCATCTTTCCAAACACCTTCTTGCTTGGCACCTAGGTGTGCTGCACGTGCCTTTCTATTACCTTTACTCCCCCTACTCTATTACCTCCATCCCATTCTCATTAGAAATTAGAGAGAAAAGGAAAAAAAGTAGCCCAGAACTAGACTATTAAAATTGTATGAGCAAGCTATGCTTACAAAATATTTGTTGCTTCCTAACTCCAAGCAGGGAAGAATATTTTGAGTGGGAAAATGTAGTCTAGTGACTATAAATTTTTGTGCTTTCATAACAATTTTACTCAGGCAAATTAGCAAGAATACAACTCAGTCCCTAGTGAATATATGGCCGCTAATCTGATTTGAAAAGAGTTAAGAGCTGTTTCCCAGATTTTCTCTTCCATTTTATTTCCAGTTTGGACCTATGCAAAAAAACCTAAGTTTGTTCAAAGCACAAGCATATCAACTAGCATAATTCAGAGATAATTCAGCCCATTAAAATTCAATGAGTTCTGTAGTAGGTCAGCAATTCCAATTGGCTGTATGAGCTGGATTAAACTGCTGTCTTTCTCTTTCATGCAATTCTCAGAATTACCCAAACACCTGCTCCTGTCAAGGCCCTTTGCTTCCATAGCCAGATGACTGCAGCAACAAGGATGACTGAAATTACAAACATCATACTTGCATCATGAGCAATAGATGCAAGTCATGCATATGGTAACGTGATTTTACTTCACTGTGGTCCACGCTACAATTTTCTCCAATTCACCACTCATTTTAACATCAAGACTCAGAGAAACTCCATCTAGGCAATCTACAGAACTTTCCATTTTCTATACCAACAGGATGAATGCTGTAGGGGGCAGAGTTAACACAAAGGCCAACGCAAAGAAAATAATCAAGATATATATGGAAACCTGCTGGTAGGGCTACAAGATATTTTTTTAAAAGACATTTTTCTTCCAAAATCTCATACAGGCAAGTTATAAAGGAGCTGCTCCCTGTGCTTCAGCTTTCTAAACAGTTTTTTATTAAGGAGTTCTAGCAATGCAGCACATATACAAGAGCATTAGACCTTTTATCAACAAATGTCATACACGTATAAATAGAAAAACTCCTATAGCAAAACTTTACGATGGCTGGATAGCTAATATGCATGCATGCACCTGGAATAGTGTCAAGGCCTCCTTGCAAAGTACTGATTTATGCTGCAGAGCAGCACTGCCCACAAACCCTGGCCCATTTTTCAGAATTTCCTCCACCTGACCAAAACAGCAGGCAGCTATTGCCTGGAGGCTTCAGCTGGTGTCCAGTCAGAGGGCTGTGACTGAGAGCAGCTTCAATAGCAGTACTGCACCTGGCAGGAAGGTAACTGCCACCTTCTTGCCCAGCTCAGCTGAATTTGCTTTCTCATCTAGCGATTGGCAACAAGACTCAGCTGGGGAGATCTTTGCAACCTCCCACTAAGAGTGGCACATCTCAGATAAAATGACTAGCCTTTCAAACAATTTTAGAATTACCAAACCACTAGCTCCTGCCTAGCCATCCAAATTCTAACAGCCTACAAAGAAAAAATCCCATTGCAGTGATCTGTTTTCTCTACACTGAAAGGCTTGCCATGCATGTCTCCCAGCCTATCTGCTCCTGCCTCCTGAAGGCAGCTGCTAGTGACTTAGAGGCTTAGGGTCCTTGCCATAGGGAAGGATCAGAGAGGGGGGAAAAAGAAAAGGGCTTTTTCCTTATAGTGTGATCTCCTATGGGACCATGCACAGGGTCAGAATAGTAAAACTCACTAGATGCAAAGTAGGAAAACTCTAATAAAAAAGCTGGAGTTCTACATGGAGAGTTGTAAATAATTTCTGCGTCATTGCTTTCCCAAATCCTATGCAGCACAATACACATCATTGGTACAGAATATTTGTAACTTCAGTTTGTAGAGAGGAACTGAAGTCACAAGTATGTAATGGTAAGGTCGAATCTAAGGTTACAGTGAAGGCGTGGAGTTGGAGGTGCTTCAGATTTCAGATATGTTTTATGAACATATCAGACACCTACCTCAGAAGTAACATAGAATCATTGTCTAATACTTATAATGTTCCCTGCTTTAGCCTCTCCATGTCTTTCTGGATTTGGCTGTTAACCAAACTCTTCTGTGTCTCTTGCCTCAAATTTTAATCCCAAACTCTTTTGTTTTTGTCAGCATAATGGCTGATTTTAAAAATGAAAAATCCAACCAACCAAACAAAAACCACGCATAAATCACCTGTTAGGAGCATCATTACTCTTGAGACATCTCTCCTCTGTCAGATTTGCTTGAAATTAGCCATGTGTTTCAGAACATACCAGTCTGGAACTGACAGACAAATATTATAGTTATGTAAGCTTCATTTCCTTTAGAAACCAAACAACAACATCCAAGACATCAATTAGTCCATCTCCCATTTGAAATAAAAGATTTTCCTGTAAACATCAAGATCCCAAATTAATCTAGAACTGCAGAGATAGAATTTTTCTCCTATGACACCCTTTCCCCCTCCATATAATCTAAGAGGGTGCTAAACTGTCCCCTTGGGTCCATCATATGCTGAATGTATACCAGTGTGAACTGGGATTCCTCTCTTTCCTCCCTCCCTCCACACCCTTCCACACATTGCGAAAGAACATTTTCCCTTCTGGACCTCAATAATCTTGTCCAGACAAGATTTCATCCTGCACCTTAAAATAACATTCATTAGTGGCACATACTAATGGGGCCAAACTCTGTCCTCCATTACACCTCTGTGTCCCCACTGGAGTCACAAGACAAAAATAATTGTATAATGAAGGTGTAACCAGGGGGCAAAATTTGGCCTACATTTCTTTAAAATAAACCTGCAGCAAGTAATGCTTCTCCACCTCCCCTGAGAATTAGACCCTTTATATTCGTGTGAAGGGCACTGGGGGTTTTTTTGTTTACTGGGTAGGTTCACATCTATCTCAGCTTGAGTTCTTCATGCTGAATTTATCTGGCTGGTGCAGCTAAGTGCAATAGGCAAACTGCTGACAAGATCTAAGCTCTCGAGAACTCTTGCTCTGAAGTGAGTAGTTAAGATTGCTCCAGGAGAGTGGTAGTCAGCAGAGGAAAAATACTGTAAGGGACAACATTTTTTCCAATGAACTGGAACTGAAAACACAGCAGGTGAAGGATCTGTACCAGCAGAAGGAGGGATCTCCAGGGATAGAAGAATGCTTTTTCACTTTTATTTCAACACATACGTAAATTGTGGTTGATAACAAGGGGTATATTCTCTACATCTGCACAACGTGAAGTGTAGGGAGAGAGGAGAGAGAAAAATTGAACAACCTTTCCTGAAAGTCACTACATAAATAATAAAGAATACAAAGAAAAGAAAATCCAAGTAGAGGGTGGGGGAAGTAAAACAAAGAGAAGAAAACATTTGTGAATGTTTTTTTATGGCTAGATTGGTGGGGCCATATAGGGAAAGAATTAGCACGCTGAAACTTCCCACAAGTATATTCTCACATTGCATTAATATAGAACAAAGGAAGAAAGATCAGGAGATGTCCAAACAGCTGTCTTACATGTAAGACATATTTTTCCCTATAAAATCTTGTTTCTACCATACAAAAGACTATACTTTAAAATAATCTAAAATCTTTTAACACAGAAATTTGTGTGCCTCCAAATTATTCTTCAATATAATCTACCTGATTTCACAGAACAGAAATTTTGTGAAGCTATTTCTCTAAACCAAAGAAAAATGCCCTAAATTATAACTGCCCTTTGAAAATTAGCTCAAAACTTCCTGGCTCAATAATGTCAAGCTGCAAGCTACAGTATCAGAAGCTTTAACACAAACTGTCTTCTAATTGCAATAAAACTTACAAGTAAAAGTGATTAATCTCTATTTGTGCCATCCCCTGTACTATAGATACAAATGATTTAAATCATTTTGTACTGACGTGTTTATAAGCATGCTGGCTTCCAGTGAGATACAGGTGAAAGGGTCATTATTTGCTGAAATATTTCCTGCTGAGAGCAAGCAGAAAGTTATGTTACAAAAGTCATAACTTTTTTCCCCAAAAAGAGATACGTCATGTTACATCAGACACCAGACTTACTTGTGTGACACCAGAAATATGTTTATTGATGTGACAGCACCTAAAAGAAGATTAAATAAGACCCATGAGTTCTTTAACTTCATGCTTATCTTCAAACCAACTGAACTAACAGCATGTAGGGTTATTGTCTTTCAATCAGATCGACTTCACACAGAAGAGCAGAATAAGAGGACAACGTTCACACATGGTGCAGGAGAGAAGAAGGACAGGCTGCAGAATCCTGGATTTAGAGTGGTCTGACTTACATGGAACCATGTCCTTACAAATATGTGTACCTTATGTAAAGCTTGACTGACCTATAAGGACTACATACATGATTAACATTTCAGGATAAGCTTTCTGAAGGTTAGTATTCATCAGTGAGCAGCATACATTATAGGACAGGTACAATATAAATAAATTACAGACATTGTCACATTCAGTTTAACTGTGACAGAAATTTTGGGACTCCTTGTGTAAAGTTTTGCACAGATGTATTCTAGGTGATGCTCTCTGCCTTTCGAGTTCTCTGTCTAAATGAACAAGACAGAGATCAGAAAAAGAAAGGAAGCAATGTTATTCCAATGTAACTGATATAATTTGAGGTACAAAGAATGTAAGTGACAGCTCCAGAAGGACAGGGANTGATTTATTAAGGTCCCTTCCAACCCTATGATTCTGTGATTCTATGCCAAAAGTTATTAAGTAGCCTATAACAGACCTAAAGATTGAGATAAGATCTCCTGGAATTCATTCCACTATTTAGCCAGAAGATGCACCATGCTTTTCTGTTAATCATTAAACACTACAGGTGAAATTTCAACCCACTGGTTGTGTAGTAAAGGACTTACCCGTGTTTCTCTACTAAGGCTTTACTAACATACCAGTGAGGGTGCTGAAAACACTATAGACAGGCTGTTGAACGAGTCTGTCCTCAACTGGACTTAACGATGTTCATTACACGATTTTGACAGTTGAATTACAGACTTCCTCAGACTCTTGATTGCTTTACAGCCTTGATGCTCTTTCATAAAGAAGTCTGAAAACAAAGTAAAACAGACTGAAGGAACAATAAGGTACAGAAAAATAAGAATCCAAAATGTGTCAAGTGTTATTTGTAAGAAGGGGAAGAGGTGGGAAGGCATAACTATCAGTGCCAAATGCTAACAGAAAAAAGCACCTTATAATAAGATGCTGATAAAAAGCAGGTAGTATGGACCGGTTTGTGATCTGTAACAATACAAGGCCAAAATAAAAATGATGTTCAGGTACCAGGAAGGTGCATCTAGCTTGACAGCAATATGAAAAAACCAAAACTGAAGCACATTCCTAGCACAAAACATTTACTGTTAGAGGGCTAGGGTAGTTTTCTACCAAGATAAACTAGTTCAAAGAAGGGAAAATTGCACATATCAAATCTCAGTGTTAGGTTTTTATTGGTGTAGATTACCTCAGCTAGCTCAACTGCATTGCTTGCTGTATTAGAGGCCAAGAGCCAAAGCTGCCAACATTCTGTTTTCCACCCAGAGCAGCAGTAGTTGCTTTGAAGATTAAAACATATATGTGGAATGAATGATTTAGTCTTTTCCATGTCCTAAAAGGAAATAGTTTTTTTCCAATACATATATTTCTGCTACATTTAACATATTCTAAAGGGGATGTGCTGGAGCTGGCCAGAAAAGCAGCTGGTTCATACTTAATTTTATGCACTTGCATATGCTTACTGATGTGCAGTTGTGTTAAAGTTATGTGACCAATACTTTGCCAAATCAGTGATGGCTGCCACTCTGAAGGACTGGATCTGTCTATGAGCTCTTTGGGAAATAGGATGGTCTTTTTATGAACTTCTGGAATGAGATTAACATAATTAAACACAATACACTTTGCTTTTAGAGACACAGCTTTAAAGAAGCAGTCTTAGTTCATCCTCACTTAGCTGTATCCTTGCTTGGAGGATATAGTGGTAGACAAAAGCTAAGTGAGGAAGCACGCCGTGCTTCTTCCACTGTATCATATGTTCGGGCCTTGTATGCAGCATTTCCATAGGTCCACCCTGTCACAGCCACATCTGAGACACGCTTCTGTTGAACTTCGCTGACTTCTTGTACAAAGTGTCTTTCATTCTAATAAAATGCACACAAAACGTGTTCTAAGGGAAGAGTTATTTTTCCGTATGAACACTCTCAATGGCTTAAACCAATTATTCTTGAAATTAAAAATTAAAACTCCTGTGAAATTGGGAAACTTCATTTCTTAAATTTCTTAAATTAAATTTCCATTTAATGTTCTTCATTTCACCAGAACAGGCAGGGGAGGAACTGCAGTCATCACACACTTTGCATACTCTACTCTAGAAAGGAAAAATTCCAACTTTCTTTGGGGGGCTGAAAGATAAAAAAAAAATTAAAATATTTTCAAAGTAGAATACTGATCATCTGCAAGGCCTAGAAATTGCTATGATGTTCAAGATATACTGCACTACCCATTCCTAAATATTGGTTGTGGTGCATATGATCACTTTTTATACTGTACAAGGATTAGATTAATCCCTGAGATGTGCAGCAAGTAGTTTAATGATGCATTGCCTTGTTTTAAAAATGAGCATATATGAGATACACATCTCATCTACGTATTTTGCCTTCTTCTGTCAGTAAGATTTTTTCACTCAGAAAACACTTGCAATTGTGATAGACCTGAGGAAAAGGCAGGCAAGATTGATGCAGTAAAAGGTATCTTAGCATTCAGTAATTATACTGGGTTATTTTTGTTTGTTTGTTTTCCAGTGAATTTGCAGCATTCTACTTCCCTTCCATAAACTATTAAATTATCCTCATGTAATGAAAATGTGCTATTATAGGTATGTTAAACATATACAAAATTAGAAGCTGAAAAACCTGAAGCAGTTACATAAATGCTCAAACCCTTCAACCAAGTTTATTAGGAGTCCTAGAATTTACAAATTCAGATACAAATTCTTGAAAAATTAAAAAATCCCACAACATAAGGCCAAACAGTATACAGACAGAACTGCACAATGGCAATTAAATTATACCAGGTTTACTTTACACTCATGCCACAAAAATCTTATTTCCTTTAGAGGCATAGTGAAAAGAGCAAACAAGCAAAGCCAATGTGGCAAATAGTCATTAGGAGCTCCTGTGAAACTGCCACAGAATCATTAAAGTGCAGTGCAGGGAAGACCTTAACTGATAATCTACATCTTCCCCAGTAATGACACCAGGCAATTGCCTTAGATTCTCTTTAATGTAGTTTTCTGGCCTTCCTTTAGTGGAAGGAGATTCCATAGCCCCTCTGTGTTGCCTTTGTCATTGCTAGTACTTTGAAAGAGTTTATCAGTATCTGTCCTCAATCTGCGTTGCTATGAATTCTCTTTTTCTTCAGCAAATGCATAACAGTTACAGTGAATAACTAGTAATTGTCCTTTTTCTAATTTCCATGTTGGAAGTTTGTCTGCATGTCTCCTTACCACTGCCCTCAGTTCTCTCTTTTAAACAAAACAGATTTTCGGGTTTTTTCCCTCAAAGTACATGTCTTCTAAACCTTATATTCTTATTGCTTTCTTTTTTAGTCACTTCAGTTTCTCTATTTCTTCCCTAATATATGGTGCCAAAGACCTGATGTGACACTCCAGCTGAGACCTTGCAGAGGCCAATTACAACAGATATTTTTTCTCTTATTACTTGTATACAGTGCTTCTTTTTCTATAACCAGCACTGAAGTTCATCTTGCTTGTGTCAGAATGACTTATATTTCAGTCTTGGTTTCTTATAAACTGCCTGTCAGTCTCTGAAGGATGATAGCATAACCTGTTACCACTTAAAGAGCTTTCCCCATAACCCTGACTTTAGGCAAATGTGGTACTGCCTGGCTAGCACCATCATAAAACCAATAAACAAATCTCAGTATTACATAGAACCATAGAATCATAGACTATCTCAAGTTGGAAGGGACCCATAAGGATCATCTTGTCCAACTTCCTGCTCCTCACAGGACTACCTAAAACTAAACCATATGACTAAAAGCATCATCCAGACACTCCTCGAACTCTGACAGGCCTGGTGCCGTGACCACTTCCCTGGGGACCTTGCTCCAGAACAACCACCCTCTCAGTGAAGAACCTTTTCCTAATGTCCAATCTGAACTTCCTCTGATGCAGCTTCATTCCACTTCCCCGTATCCTGTCGCTGGTCACCAGAGAGAAATCAGCACCTCCTCCTCTGCTACCCGCCATGAGGATATCTTCTCTAAAGCGAGCATGGAGTTTTTATCAAGACATACTCTATTAATGACTGTCTGAACTCAGTCTGAGAATGGCAAACAAAGGGGGTGGACTAGCTTGATGAAGATTGAGCAATGTTACGGAACCTGGTAATTGGACTCAGGTCGAAAGGGACTTAGAGTGAACAGAGAGGCTGGGGAGAATAATGTAGCATTTAGATTTGTGCCTGCTGTGTAAAGATCTTCCTAAGTGGAGTTCCTCTATTCCAACTATAACTAATCTTTTTCAGTGGGCTGTGAGGGATCTGTAAGTCAAGATGAGAATGTCATTACTTACATTTGATTTTGGAGTAGAGATGCATCCTTCAATGCTGTTTTAATATACTTTAGCGTTATCATCTAAAAAGAAAGGAGAAAAAATTCTGTAAGAAGTTTCTATTTAGTTTTCTGTACCGGTAATGTAGTGAAGCCTACTTTAATATTTATGAATATGTTAAGGGAATCCATTTTGAAGAATTCTTCACAGAATAATTTCCTCAAAGACTAGGTTATTAATAATGAATATGTCTTGTAATTCTAGTAAAGCAGTTAACCTGTATAATTTCTTCTTATAACACAAGCCATAAAGCAGTTCAAAATTGAGATGAGAAAAGCATGCTAAACAGTTAAAAATTATAGTCATATTACAGTTACTTTAATTTTAACATTTAATCATAGTATTTTTATATTAATCTCTTATTATATTTTGGGTAGGCAAATCAGCACATTTTCCAAATTGACACAATAGTTTAAAATACTTGTCCTTGTTAATCTGTTATTCCTTCATCTTATCACCTTTACCCAGACATTTTCCGATGTTCTCCCTGTCTTCTACCTTGCTCATAGATATGTATAAGACAATTCTAGCAGGGTGAAATGCCTTTTCAATTCACTATGTCTTTCCAGCATGCTTCATATTTTAGGTGTAATGAGTCGCTTTTCTTCACCTTCTGTGTGGAGTCACTTCTCCACACAGAGGAACTATGACTTAGATGTAGAGGCACTTTTTTAGCCACAACTTGCTTCTTTACTTAACTGATAGGGTGGGTGAACCCTAAACTCTTAATGCTGCTCATGAGCAAAGAGGTAGAGCCACTGAGAGATGATACTCCAGTGTTCTTCCCAACCATGTCTTTCTTAGAACTCAAATAACTGACATCTGATGCACCTCATCTGAAAGGGGAGGGGGATGTACCTCCAGATATTTCCACAAGCAAAAATAGAACCACTGATATTGGTAGGAATTTGCAGAGAGGAAGCTCACATTTAGGATAAACTAATCCGGGTACCAGTTGCATGAAGAGATTGGAAAATAGAGATTAGCCTTATAATATAGAACTGGTTTTTATCATTCTCTTCCGCATGAGTGTAGCTTGCATTTTCTCTAGTTCTGGACAATATAAATTAAAATATTATAATGATAAAATGAATAATCCAGTAACAAAGAATTTGCCAAAAATAATGAAAAAAGTAATGCAAAGAAAGAACAGGTTGGTTTTTTTTCTTAAATTTCAGTTGCAAAATACTCATGGGGAGTGCATCCATTAAAACTGGAGAGAAGTAACAAAAATGATAGGCTTGTGATAAAAGCACACACAAAAATAATGAAGTTCTTGATATTGTCTCAGATTCTCATTCCCTATTGGTTCCATTCCTTGAAGAAAAGTGTTGTAGAGAGCAATCTCCTGTTTCTTGAAGCTTCAGAACCTGAGATACTATGATAGTAATTCTTATGATACGAACTTTTCAGAGGAGCTGACTGTTAAAGTGAGTGTACAATAGCTCAAATAACAGGTGACATGTGGGTATAGTAGAGTACTATCTTTTTTCTAATATGCCTTCTACACTGCAAGATGAATCTGGGTGAGAAAGAGAATGTGGTAGGGAGGGCCGGGACTATGGTAGGACCATGAATTCTTCCTCAGCCACTCCCTGAGGAAAAAAACTCTCAAGGTGTTTGGGGGAAGAGGAAATGGAGTTGAATAGAGAGAAATAGCTAGCTCAGGCAATCTACAAAAGCACGTGGGAGAAATGTTATCGCGGGGAATGTAAAATGGAGGAAGAGGCCCAGAGTTGAGGGAGGAGGTATCTAAAACCACATTGAAAATACAATTAAAGCAGAAAATTTCTTTGTATGTCAAAGGGATCCTTGGAGGAAATAAGTTTTGGAATCATGACTATGTAAGACCCATCACTACATCCAAACAAATTTCTAGGCTTGCTTTATCACAAAAAAAAAAAAAAAAACACCAAAAAACAAAAACAAGAAAAGAACAAAACCAAAAAGACTGCTAAGATAGCAATTAATAATTACTTTGAAGTCCTTTATTTCACAATCCCAGAAACTAAACTCTGGTATTCTGCCACAGGCTTCTGGCAAAAAGGCTGTGCATTAAAATGTCTAATGTCCCCTTAAATGACAGGTCCTAACAAGTTCTGTAGATCATAAACAGAGAAAACCCTGAAGAAATAAAGATGCATTTGTTTGTCTTTCTGAAAGAGAAGAATTGAGAAAATGGATCCTAAAGAGACTTGATATGCTGCATACAAGTGCATCCATTTTTAATCGACTAATACCTGTTATTCATCAGGATGCTGCTTGCTTTACTCATTCACTAACTCCTCATATGAGAAAAGTGAGTAAGATCTGGAGCATTTTCCATTACCTTCAGGCCAAGCTATACAGAAATCTCAAGAACTACTACTAGATACTGCGAAACTACTGGATCTGAACTGCAGGATGCCAGATTGTCTCCTTACCTTGTAAGAACAGTTGCTTATTTACCCATCTCTCTTATTTAGAACCATTCCTCCCTATGCAGTTTAGAAAATCAAATATAAGAACTTCAAAATTAATTTAAAAACACTCAAGTGGAATGGCTTGTCCTTAATCTCTAGAGCATACTACAGAGGACAGTATATCTCATACAAGCATATCCCTTTGCCATGTTCTGTCATGTCTTTATTACCCCACCTACCTATGGAGGCTGACCCTTGAATAGCTGGTTGATCCCATGACAGTTTGGAAGATTTTCTAATGGCATTCATAATATTCACTAGAAAAGAACAACCAAGTAAATAATCCAATCCAAAATAGTTTCTGCAAGCAAGTGAGAATTTTCTATGTTGCATATTTGGGAGAGGTAGGGGAGTAACCTTCTATACTTGTAGAAGAAACCCTGAAGATATGACCCAGTTGCACCTCACAGCTTTACAAAAACAGAAAGAAGATATAAAAGGTCAAGTTTACTGAGAATTTTGGCATTTTGGGCTATATTATGGTTCATCCTCTTTAAATTATTGGATTTGTCAGTAATACTACACAATTATTTTTTTTTCTGGATAGCATACATACTTCTTAAGCCGCTTGCTTTTGTCTTACTAATTAGGCTATTGACAGCAGTTCTGCAAGTGATTTGTGGTTTTCCAGCCTGTTTGTTTTAGAAGCCAGAAGGAATACTCTTACTTTTGCAGTTCACGGAATGGCTTGTCATCAGGGGTTGGAAATCAGCTGCAATATTTGTTGTTGCAGTACATAACTATAGTTTCTGTACTACTTTACAGTCAGACAAAACCATATAGTAGCTTGTTACAGAGCCAGCCTTAAAAGTTCAAATATTTGCTAATCTGCTACTTGGCATTAATTGGACATTTGATATCAGAGAGAAAAAACAACACACTGAAGAACAATCAGAAAGAGCCTGAAAATAGAGAAGAAACTAGGCAGGAAAGCTTGGAAATAAAGATATTGATAGCCAACTGCTGTCTGAGACAGCAATAACTTTATTAAGTATATCTCACATGTTTCTATATTGTACAATTTATTTTGTACACTACAGAGAGAAAGGGAAGGCAAGGCAAGGCAAGGCAAGGCAAAGCAAGGCAAGGGAGGGTATTTGCTGGACTCTTTAGGTTTCCAGACAAGCACAAGGACCAGAGAGGATTCATTAATAGCCCAGAGGATAGGAGCAATAACTGCATTGTATGCTTGCCTCTCCTATATGTATAAAAATAGAACTATATATTCTAGTCCTGTCTACCTTCTATATTCCCAATGAGAAAGCTGACACAAATGTGGGAACAAGGGAGCGAATGAAAGGAGCTTAAGTGATTTATTTATGTGGTATTGAAGGGGAAAGTCTTTGAGACCGTGTTTGACTTTCACAAATAGTTTATCTGAAGGGCAGGAGCACGCAGTATTACATTGTACACATGAGAACCTTGGTGGTGCTGGTGCATCATTAAATGCACATGGATCACGTGAAATAATTGCGTGTGCATGGGTTTCTGTTAAATTGCAAGAGGCTTTTCACTCAGTACTATGCTAGAAATTTCCCCAAATAACTACATCTATGTGGTGCTCAGCAATTCTGAGGTGGTTTCCTCAGGGTTTTAGTTTCTTTGTTTTCACAGGAGACAAGTCATATACTATCATATACCTTGCTTCTTACTGAGAGTGAAGCTATGTTTTAGTGTTGATGTTGTTTTTTTTTTTCTTTTTACCTAACTATAGTAAACAGATGTGGCATAGTTAAAGAAGGCATTTTTGTAAGAGTCAAAGGAGAGACAGACTCTTCTGCAGCAGTTAAAAAATATATATAAAGCCATCTGCAACAACTCCTTATAGTAATATAGAAGGGCTCACAACTATGCATGGAGCAAGCATTCTCCTTGAACTCCTGATGTGTCTCCTGTACTTTGTAACAACATTCTGCCTATTTTCCATTGGCTATCCCACAAAAGAGAGGGACCAAGAAAGAAAAAAGAAAGAAGGATATAAAGAAAAGCAGCAGCAGCACATTTTTTATCCTGCTGAGTTTTTCTTTCTGCAAAAGGAAAGCAAATGGCCTTTTATTCCCATTGCTGCCTATGGCACTTTCCTCTCTGTGGATCCCATTAATTTTAACACACTGGTCTTACCATGTACATCCAAGCTCCCATCTCATTTGTGGTGTCTTTTGGTGCCCTGAAGACTCATAAGAGGAAGTAGGACACAGCTTCATGGGACAAAAGAGGGCAAAAGCTCAAAGAAGTGAGAATTTTCTGCAGAAATGATAGATTGCTGGCAATCTTGCAATGCAAGAAAATACTTTCTTTTTCCTCTCTTCATTCTTCTTCATTCAATTTACAGTCAGAAATGGGAAAGGTTTATCTGCAGAAGTGGAGCTTCTGTCCACTTCCTAAACAGTCAGAACTTGTAATGATGTAAGTGATCATTTCTGGACTACAGTAAATGAAATTCCTATTCAAGCAATTAAAATGTATTTCACAATCATAATGAAATTTTAAAAGTGCAGATGGTTCTTTGCCATTTTCTTCAGTGACTTTCTTTGTGTTAGAAATGTTTTTCTTTTTCATGATTAATAAATTCCACAAAAATGACATTTAAATAGGTGGCCTGTTAGCTAGTATTGGTGATCAATAACTAATAATCACACTACACTGTAGTTCAAGAAACGTCTATATAGTTTTAGAATACAAACACACAATTATACATTAGTTGGAATGACCGAGTTCTAAGCAACCTTTTTTCTGGGTGAAAAGTCTCTTTTGTCTGTTCCTGGTTCCTGATATACAAATGAAAATTACATTTTCAATAACAGCAACCCAGAGCAGTTGAGAGTTCAACACAAAATTTTTGTAACTGTCTTTCCCTGAGATTGCACAGGCCTATAAACTATGTTGGGTAGGAAAAAAAGGAGAAAATGATGCAAACTTATGCTGCATCAAACTTCAGATTTTTTTTTCGTATTTGATTAGCAGTATTCTCTCCCAGTTCACAAGAGGAAGACCTCCCGTACAGAATGGAGCACAGTTCTATTTTTATGGAGATCAGTACAAACAGGCACTTACTGCTTTTCTGTATTGTCCTCAAAGTCTTCAAAGATGTGATTTTTGAATGTCAAATACTTTTCATATCATCAGAAAGTAACATAAGCAATAAAAAATTGACAGATATATTAATTATTCAAGATGAAAGTACTTTAACATGAACATTTTACAAACTATTCTGCTAATCCCATCTCTTAATTTCTTAATTTTCTGAAAGAATATGCCTATATATTCTTTGAACTGTGCAGCATCA
>VXBO01014341.1:154591-243456 GCA_013400135.1 Rhinoptilus africanus | reverse complement strand
TCTATATTTAGTCATATATTTATATATATACAGTCATTCCTTGTTTGCCTTGGCAAAGAAGAATATTAATCTGTATGCTGTCTTTCTGAATTTTACAAATCTGGTCAATACTTTATATGCGGTGAAAATAAACTCTGTTTGCATGGATGTTTTTCTACAAGTTGGCAAACACAGAAGATACTGGTATTCCAGATGCCCAAGAACTTATGTGAACTAAAATGCAGTCACTTTTGGATGTGGGACAGAGCATATATTAGACATTTAAAAATAATAAAATATTAAGAGTTTTCTTTTTCTAAGTAAAACAAAGCTTGCTGGCATGTTGTATAAACCAGAGATGATATCTCAGCTGTAATGAAATGAACCCAGAAATTCTCATTTATCTTTTTTTTTTTTCCCCCAATTTTTTTCCCATTCAGTAGCTTGAGACTGAAACAAGTGAAGGTATTTATTCAGCAGGGTAAGCTGTCCCCTTAGTGGTGGGTGACAGAAAGCATAAACTAAGTTTTCTGTAATAAGGCTAAGGCTTCATAGGAGTGAAGAGGTGGTGAAATGGCCGTGGTATGTCTATCTGAACCCAAAAATAAACATCTCAGGGACAAGCTGCCATGTCTTCATGCTATCTTTAGCAGTGTTATGAGATACCGTGCAAGTCAATGTCAATGAATTAATTTTGCTGAAGACATAAATTTCTAATTTCTTAGTTTTGTGATTTTGATCAGAAAAGGTCTAGACAATATGGTGATGACAGTCATAGGAAGTAATCTTAATAAGCTTTCCTGCAAGCAGATCAAACTGAGAGCTCTTGCTAAATAGATCACTGATTAGAGTGACAGCCTTTAGAGGAGAGCAAGTTCTACTTTTCCAGTGCCATGTCATGATGGAGTCAGTCTATCGAGCTTGAACAGCCTACCTTCTTCCCTCCTGCCTGTACAGGTCTCAGTGGTTGTTAAGGAAAGCGACAGAGTACAAACCTCTTATCAGCAGCAGTAGTCTCAATAATTCTCCATGCTCCCACTCAGTCACTTTCCATTTATGCAAGTGAGTGCAAGTGGCAATCTTAGAGGTGGTAAAGAAAGTCATAAATTAAAAAGAGATTTTCCCTCATGCACATACTTCAAGTCTTCCTATATTACTAGGGGAAGGTAAGGAAGAAATAGAAAAAACTGCAAATGCTAACACATTTTAAAGCTTGATTTTCAATTATTACAGAATGTGCTTGCAGCAGATTTGATTCAGAGAGCCACAGAGATTAATTCCAGTGTTTTTTGTGGCTCCACATTTCCTTATTTTCTGCTGTTGCCATGCTCTTTGCTGTACACCAAGTATCAACCATTTCTGATCAAGTACTAGCTTGACAAATATATTCCGGAATGTGTTAGTCTTTAAAAGACAAAAATTTACATTTGTGGAAAAAGAAAAGCCAACAAATGTGAAATACTGTTGAAGTCTGAAGTTAGGTTATAAGCACACAACTCCTTTAAAGACCTTAAAAATAGGAACTGCTCTGGTATGTTTTCTGCAGTATATCAGATGAAAGGTTGCTTTTGATCAGCATCACAGCATCAGCCATCATGTCTTATCTTGTGACACTTATCCTTTAAAAAAACAACTGTGTACAATAGAGCAAGGGCATGAAAAGGCTAATCTCCAGTGGCTTTTAAGAACATAGCTTGCAGAGAATCCTAGGACACATGCAACAAATCTGATTTATATCCACCTTCTGTATTATGCCTTAAAACTTTTGAAGCTTCATCAATTACTGTAGTTCACTGTGTAAAAACCAAAAATGCAAGCCCTTGCAAATTTTTCATGATCTACATATGTATGTCTTACAGTTTGGAAGAAACAGACCACATAAGTGTAACAGTTCTTGCCTGTGCCTATCTTAGATACATTTTTATATTCTGCATGAAGACATCTGGCAAAATGCTATTAATTGATAACAGTCAGCATTATGCCATTTGGCAGATACACAATTTAAAAAATAAGGTCATTAGCAGTCTGCTGAAAGGACACAGATCCTTACTTTTTGTTATTAACAGCTTGTAAAAACATAATTCTTACAGTGTCAATATAAGAGTAACACACACAGCAATTGTGCCAGGTGTTGTGTACAACCCATTCAGAAATGCTCCTGACAGTACAAGCCTACAGTTTCAATAGGAACCCCATTTTTTCTTTAATCAATATATAAATGTACAAACATAGTCCCTCTTGACGTCATGATAAGTTTCATATCTTACAATATTTCTGTGGTGTCCTTGAAACAATAAAAGTACAAATAGTATTTTAAGGCATTTTAGGTGCCATATATACTAACTGCTCTAAGATTGTAAGAAAGATTCTTGTATAGCAGATCAGACTTTTTCATCCTAAAGTAACTTGGGCTGCTTTATTAAAAATAAAATCTACTATGACATCAGGGTTACCTGCTGATTCGTCACAACTTCATTATGTGAAATGAGAAGAGGTTTAAATGTTTCAGGCTGGAGTAAGAGAGAAAACGGAGAGCTCAATTTCATTCTTTGTGTTATGCTTAAAATGTTACTTGGATCCTAAGTAAACAGAGACTGAATAAAAAGTTAGTAGACCTTCTGATACACCACCTCAAGTTGTTACCACATCTGCCAAGCGAAGCAGGACTTGGCAAAGAAAGCAATTATGTATGACCTCCAGGGGAATGTGAACGCTGCAAGAACTGTGCCAATAGATGGAACTGTTTCTTTTAATATGAAGAAACACTGTTGCTTTGGGTTTTTTCCCTTTTAAATTAAACAACAGAGTGGCCCTGATCTAATAATCTGATAGCAATTTTGGAAGAAATTGTTCATGTTTTCAAAATTCTAGCATGAAGATCAAAAGAATGGCCGTCTGAAATTACTCTAGCAGTTCTAACAAACCTCTCTTCCATCTCTGTCATTTTTCTTGAGCGCTAATTTTTGATATTAGATATCTGCCAACTCAATTTAGAAATGGCTGTTCTCATCAAGAATCATAGAATCGCAGAATGGTTTGGGTTGGAAGAGACCTTTAAAGATCATCTAGTTTCAATCCCCCTGCCCTGGGCAGGGATACCTCCCACTAGATCAGGCTGCTCAAAGCCCCATCCAGCCTGGCCTTGAACACCTCCAGGGATGGGGCTTCCACCACCTCCCTGGGCAACATGTTCCAGTGCCTCACCACCTTCATAGATAGTGAAGAGTTTCTTCTTGATATCTAATCTAAATCTACTCTCTTTCCGTTTAAAACCATTACCCCTTGTCCTATCACTGTGTTGTAAAAAGTCCCTCTCCAGTTTTCTTGTAGGCCCTCTTTANGTCAGCAAACTTTAGTAAGGGTGCACTCAATCCCACTCTCCGTGTTGCCAACAAAGATGGTAAACACCACCAGTCCCGATACCAATCCCTGAGGAACACCACTTTTCACTGGTTTCCACTTGGGCATTGAGCCATTGACTGCAGCTCTTTAAGTGCAACCAATCCAGACAATTCCTTATCCACCAAGTGGTCTGTCAGTCAAATCCATGTCTCTCCAATTTAGAGACAAGGATGTTGTGTGGGAAAGTGTCAAGTGTTTTGCACAGTACAGGTAGATGATGTCAGTTCTCTTCCCTTATCTGCCAGTGATGTAATGCTGTTGTAGAAGACCATGAGATTTGTCAGGTATGATTTGCCCTTAGTGAAGCCTTGTTGTCTGTCACCAATCACTTCCTTATTTTCCATGTGCCTTAGTGGAGTTTCCAGGAGGATCTGTGGCATGATCGTGCCAGGCACAGACACGAGAGTGACCAGCCTGTAGTTGCCCAGCTCTTCCTTTTTTCCCTTTTTAAAAACGCGTGTTATGTTTCTCCTTTTCCAGTCAGTGGGAGCTTCACCAGACTGCCACAACTTTTCAAATGTGATGGATAGTGGCTTTGCAACTTCATCTGTCAGTTCCCTCGGGACCCGTGGATGCATCTCATCAGGTCCCATGGACTTGTGCACCTTCAGGTTCCTTAGATGGTCTCAAAATTTCTATCTAGATGCCAGTTACATGTCAGTGGTACTCAGTGAAAGGACAGGAGAGAGTGGGTGCAAACTGATGTACAGGGAATTCCAATTAAACATAGAAAGTGCTTTCTCACTCTGGGAGTCGTCAAACCCTGGCACAGATTGCCCAGAGAGGTTGTGGAATCTCCATCCTTGGAGATATTTAGAACCTGACTGGATGTGGCCCTGAGCGACCTGCTGTAGGTGACTCCGCTTTGAGCAGTGGGGTTTGACTACACCATCTCCCAAAGGTCCTTTCCAACCTCAGCTGTTCTGAGATTCTGTGATACTCTTGACAGCATGGATTTGCTCTGATAAATGAGGAACCCATGTTGTGCAGGTAAACGTAAGCAGTTTCTTTTGCAGAACCCCTTGTATGGTTCACATTGTACATAATTTACTTCTGCATTGATAGGAAATATTCTGTTCAGGAAAAGAATATGTCATACATCATACAGTCACGTTCTTTGCCCCAACTAGTTCACCGCTCCAAAAAAGGGTCTCAGTTTGGGCAGGGAAGAGGCATGATATCCTCCTTAATGATTTCTTACATTCACATTTCGAAAGTGTGTACACGGTTTTAAGCTGCATGACTCGGTTAGGGTCAGAGGAGCCAAGGCAAAGAGGTGATGTAGCAGCTACACTCTGTTCATTATGTAAAATGGAAAAGTGAATAGAATACTCAACTAAGAAAAAAGCATATGATTGGACTGGGAGTTTTAGTATTTGCTGCCTTATCCCTTGAAGTACAAGTACTCTAAAGTGAACGTGTTTGTCTTATGTGTGCAAAGTATCCAATGTAATAAAAAAAGAGCTCTTTCGTGGTTCACTCACTGGATTGCCCTATGTCTTACTGGCATCTGCACAATCCAGAAATGTTCAGAAACCTATCTCCAAAGTCTACATGTTCAGTTTCCTGCTTGAATTTAAAACTCCTTTAATTCGCAACCTTTCTCCAGAATTTGAGTGACACTTTGTACAACAATTTGTCCCTTAAAAGGTGTGATCTCTGTCTGCATTTAAAAGAATATCTTTTTCATAAAAAATTGCCATAAAATTAACACATTTCTATGGGTAATAACTAAACAAGATATCAAATTTGTAATACACTCCTTTGTGTTGCTCTTCCAGATTAATTTTGCGATAAACACTTATCTGAACTAATTCATCCAGACACATACCAATAAGGTATTCAGTTTTATTTTATTGCTGCAATATTATTATAATTATGTAATTGAGCCATAGGCTAGATCTGCAGTTAGCAGGATGGAAAGGAACATCTTAAGGGATTTTAATGTGTTCTTTTAAATTGTGTGAAGTTGTGGATAAGATTCAGAATCTTTCTGGTCTGGTAAGAATATTAATACCAGCCCATATTCATTATAGACTAGGGAATTTCACAAATGCCTCACGAGAAAAAAAATTCAACATACTTCCCACACACCTTTTTTAGTAATTACCCACTCTTGCCAAAGTTGTCTGAAATCTCAGTACAAATGTAACTAAAACTGATTGGGGAACTCCAGATACGTATGACTGTGTGTAATAAAAGTTTCGATAATACTAACAATAACTGTGTGAACACAGTCAGTATCTCACAGCAATAAAATTTACACTTTGCCATTTATCAAGAGCTATGGAATGTTTAAGATTTTTTCTGGCTATTTAACAACCCGTTGGTGGGGAAGGAAAGACAAAGTTAAAGATCCATCACAGAAGAAGACTTGCTGGCAATGTCCTTTCTTTTCTGAAATAGACCATGTCTAGTATTTCTACTCAATCTAGGAATGACAGTAGTAAATGAGGAGCATGGCAGTCTGTTAAATATCCCTCTCCTTATCAATAAGGAGAGCTGTAGATTGCAATAAGAGCTAGCCAGAAAATAGGGAAAATATAATAAAAACCGTCTAGTCTTTCATAAAATATTTTGATCGAAAGGAGTGGGCAAACAGTTTTGAACAGGCCATCGTTTTCTTCAGTGATTTTCCGAAGTTATTATCTCTTTTGTTTCAGAAGAGATACAGCTTCCCTCCTTTATGGAGAACTCAATCAAATTTATACCATTGAGGGGAAGAGGTAGGTTCATGCACTTTCATTGTATACTATGTACACTTTAATAAATCTACTAATGTCCCATAGGCATTACTAAGAGTAATGATTTTTTTTACTAATTGTAGTTAATTCACTCTCTTTTATCAATATGTTTAACAAAATACTCAAACTGTAAGCATTTTCACTGTGAGAGAGGAGTCTCATGTACATTTCATACATAAAGCTGAGCTCTGCTAATTCTTGTTAAAGTTGGGCTCAGTTTACAGATTTACAATTTTTTTAATAATGAAAAGGGCCATTCTGATTATGTATTCATATTTCCTGTACAGGTTAGACCATGAATTTTCACATAGTCACTCTCATCAAACCCAATAAATAGATAAACTGGAATACAGCAGTAAGAAGCAGTTAAGTCTGTGGAAGGAAATTGATAAAAGTGATCCCGCGTGTGGGATCTCAACCATAATCTCACAATGAAACAAAACTTTTACACGTTAAATTATGCTTTAATTAATTTGCATATTTCAGTGAAAATTCTCTATGATCAATTAATGAACCAAAGTATTGCTAAAAAAGACGTTTGATAAACAGGTGTTTTATAATTGCAATGAATGTAAGCGTTTATGTTCACAATATATCTTAAGGTGATACCTTTGCCATTAATATCAAGTATGGCACCTCTCATTTTTTAGTTCCTTTTATCTTCTTTTTTAATATCCAGTTGCTGTTTCGTTTACCTTACTATATTACATTATTAATGAATCTCTGTTACTAAATGAAACATGTCATTGTGATCAGTTGTTTAATCATACCCTAAAATCCCTACAAGAAAACTTTTGGTTAAGGAATAAAAAAAGATATGATGAAAGAATCCAAGTAGTTCTATAGATTTTTAGATGTTCAGAGAATCTTGAAGTGCTATTGAGTGAGTTTACAGTATAAGTGGGATAATGCTAAAAATTAGTTGCTTATTGGAGTAACAAATCTTTAATGTATATGTACTTTAACACTTATTAAGAATTGGTCTTAAAGATTGTTGAATATTGGTGTCTGTTGTGTGGAAGTGGAAAATGAATCAATGAGAGAATCTGTAGGTAATAGAGAAGTGTCAGATACGATGGAGCAAATACACTAATAACAAGGAGCTGTTTCTCTTCCCGAACCCCTCTCTTTAAGAAGTTGTGAGAAAGCATAGTCATGAGTTGGGAAAAAAAAAAAAAGAAGGAGCTTTGAGAAGAGGCAAAGGTAAAATGAATTTTAATTAGGCAGTCAAAAAAAAGGTCAGCATGTACCTCCTGTAAGGAGTAAATGAGCAATAAATATGATTAGCTCACTACATCTGTTCTTGTATTTGGTCTACGTGTATTTGACTAAATGGACTAAATTTCCTATTTAAGTAGTTGGCATTTCTTGAGAAGGACTTTGTTCTGAGTCTTGTGCTTCATCATTTTTTCATCTTAAGTTTTAGTAATTTGTACATCTGTAGCAGTTTGTGGCTTTGAAACATTTTTCAGTTTAATTTTCAGTAGCCTCAAGTTTTCTTGAGCTTCCTCACAAGGCCTTTCCTGAAGACTTTTGTGGCTGTCCTACTGGTTTTTTTCTCCCTTCTACTTATTTTCTTGTTGGATCTTTTCCAGACTCTTCCCGTCTTTCTGTTGAAATTGGACACTGAATTGGTCTTCAGTTTTCAGGAGGATGTTTTGCTGATCAGGCTTGTGAGCCCCTATTTACAGTTGCTGTTGTTTTTATGTATTTAAGGCTGAGAATCTCCCTAAAAACAGTGGGTTAAAAGCTTGCCTATACTGCCTTGCCTTCTGTTGTCCTGGGAAGGAACTTTGCTACTTAAAGACTTTAGGTTTTTTTTACTTTCTAATCATCTTGTCTGTCTTTTTTTTTCTTCTTTTCCTTAATGCCTTTCTGATGTTGTACTACGAGAAGGATGGACAGCCCTACGGTGCAGGGAGATGGTTCCATTGTTGGAAACCATCACATTGCTCGGTTGGGAGAATTTTCTGTGGCAAAGGGAGAAGAATCCGCAAGGATAAAAAAAAAAAGAGATCCTGTGTCATGATCAGGGATGAACAGGTTGAGTTCAACCAAAGAACATTTTGCTAGTCTGATGGTACGCCTATGAGCAGGGGTCTGCTTTTTAAGGATAACAGTAGGTTAAACAGAGTTTTATTTACAGGGTCTTTCTATTCTGAATTGATCATATTTGCTTGTTTGTTTGTTTTCTCTTTTAGGAGTTCATTGTTTGGAGTTCTGTTCCGATAGATAGGTTTCTGGATTCAAAGCCCTGTATTTCTCACTAATTTTAAAGTCCAGTCTGTCTCTGTACAACTTGCTGTACTGATCTGTACTGAACTGTATTACAGTTCTCTTTTTCTGTGCATTGTGTTAAGTTGTGCATATTGGTAGCAAGAGAGTTACTTAGTAAAGACATAGGTTCAGCAACATGAAACCATTTGGTCTCTCTGGTAGAAGAGAAGCTATGTTGTAGCTTCTTCTGGTTTTTTGGTTTTTTGTTTTTTGTTTTTTTTAGCATGATGTCAAATGAACTGTCAATTTCAGATCAGAATTATCCTATTGATTCCAGGTTATTTTTACATCTTTGTTTAATATCTAGCCTTTCTCCTCTGCCATGAACTCAGGAACTCTAGTTAAGCAAAACCTGGAAAGCTGTATGGCACTTTGGGCAGATTGTATGAAATATATGCGCTAACAGTGTGCATGAAAAAAAAGATTAGCACTGCTAATTAAATCCAGACTTTAAAGTCTACAAGACTCTGATACTGTCATTGCTTTGGAAAGCGTGTTCTTGAAAGATGCCAAGGAGTTGGTCAAAGTCAGAATACTATGGTGTTTTAATGACTGCATCTGTGACATGCTTTGGCCTGATTAGACATTTTGGTGTTGAGTAATATGCCTGAAAATTCATTCTGAATATATTCTGAATCTTACAGTCGTTTGCTTGTGCCTTCTGAGCTGTGGTTGCAGCTGTTTAAGACCAAAAACTCCGTGGTGGGCAAACCAGACTTGGGGAAAATTAATTTAATTTACTACCAATTAAAACAGATGCAGGCAATGAGAAACCAGAAGTCAAACATTAAAACCAGAAAGTTAAACATGTAGCTATAGTCGCATATTGAAACCGAAGCATTCAAAATACACTAAAGGATATTGAGGTTGTAAAAAGAGAATGATTTCTCAATGCTCTGCAAATGGAAGGGGAAAGACATTGATTTTTAAACTAGAGCCGGGTAAGTTTAGATTAGACATTAGGATGAAGTTCTTTACAATGAGGGTGGTGAGAGTGCTATAGTTTTATATTTTTGATCAATTTTAGTAATTATTCTACATAAGGCACAGGAGCAGGTTGCCCAGAGAGGTGGTGGAGGCCCCATCCCTGGAGACATTCCAGGACAGGCTGGATGAGGCTCTGAGCAACCTGATCTAGTTGAAGATGTCCCTGCTCACTGCAGGGGGTTGGACTAGATGGCCTTTGAAGGTCCCTTCCAACCCAACACACTCTGTGGTTCAGGTTGTGCACATTCCCCTTCAGCGCTGGATGGGGTGCGGCTGCCCACGAGAAGGAGGAGGAGGAGGAGGAGGAGGAGGAGGAGGATGTGCTCCAGGCACAGAGCAGGTATTGCTCAGCAGCCTGTGAAGGAACCCACACCAAAGCAGGTGGACATTCCCAGAGGAATCGTGGCCTGTGGACAGCCCACACTAAAGCACAGAAAAAGTGTGAAAAAGAGAAAATGAGTAGCAAACCGACTGTTATCCCTCCAGCCCTAGCTGCTTGGGTGGGGTAGAGGAGCTGGAAGCAGAGGAGGGGGGTTGAACCCAGGAAAGGAGAGAGGAAAGGCATTTTCACGGTTATCTTTTTGTTTCTCACTACCCAGATTGGTAGTAAATTAAATCAGTTCTCCCCAGTTTGAGCCTGTTTTACAGTAGTAATTGGTAAGTGATCCCCCTGTCTTTATCTTGATCCATGACCTTTCTCATCCTGTTCACCCACCTGGTGGGGAGTGAGTGAGTGGCTGGTTGGCCGTTAGCCGGGGCTAACCCACCACAGGTGTGCACACACGGCCATCAGCCCTGCAGAGGGACTCTCAGAACGGTTAGAGAAGCAGACCCGGATAGAGCTGGATAAGAGGGGTAAGCAAATATTGAGCTGGCTTGATATATTTACTCTATATGTGGAACAGTTTGTATTTTTAATGTGGAAAATTTTAAAAGAAATATGGTTGTATTCTGTCTTACAAAGATGATAAACTGTTCTCACACATGAGCAATATGATGTGTTAAATGTCTAGTAGAGGCTGCGTATTTTTGGTATGTAGATATGAGAATGTTAAGTTTTGGAAGTCAGTAAAGTAGACATGGTGTGTATCTGCTCGGTTATCTTATGATTTAATATATCTTGAAATACGAGTTTATTTCACACATGAAAATCGTAAACCAATAGGTGTCTACATAAACATCATTTTGGCCAGGTATCTTTAATTATTGCTGTATTTGTTCCAACCTCGTATCTTTCAAGGCTACATAAAACTGTTTATAAAAGCACGTAGTCACAATTCTACTGAAGTGAACAAGTACTCAGATCATAGAATCATAGAATTGTCAGGGTTGGAAGGGACCTTAAAGATCATCTTGTTCCAACACCCTGCCCTGGGCAGGGACACCAACCACTAGACCAGGTTGCTCAGAGCCCCATCCAGCCTGGCCTTAAAAACTTCCAGGGATGGGGCTTCCACCACCTCTCTGGGCAACCTGTTCCAGTGTCTCACCACCCTCATGGGGAAGAGCTTCTTGCTAACGTCCCTTCTGAAACGACCCATCTCTAGTTTTAATCCTTTCCCTCTAGTCCTACCGTGACCCAACATCCTAAAAAGTCCCTCACCAGCTTTCTTGTAGGCCCCCTTAAGATACTGGTAGGCCACAATAAGGTCTTCTCGGAGTTGTCTTTTCTCCAGACTGAACAGCCCCAACTCTCTCAGTCTGTCTTCACAGGAGATGTGCTCCAGCCCTCGGATCATCCCCATGGCCCTTCTCTGGACACATGTGGACAGATCTCACAAACAATTTTTTTTTTTAACTCAGTTTAAATACTTTGTATTTTTTTTTCTGTCTGGGTACACATTTATTACTCTTAAACAACAATATTTGGAAGCTCCTGGTGCTAGCAAAGAAAACTTTACTCCAGCCACAATGAGTATATTTATGAATTCACATACTTCATATACATCCATAATCATTAGAGAAAAATGAATGAATAGGATTTGTATATGAAATACGTCTGGTTGTTCTCCATTAGTTAGTGTTGACTTAAACATGTATTTACATTTTTAACTATATCAAGTTATTTCTCTCTATATTTGACATAACTACTTTGAAAACAGACTAAAATGGATATAAATGGACCAAAATTAATATTTTGCACAGGAAGTAACTTTGTTTCCTAGCTGACTTGTATCAGAAATCTGTTTTGTACATGTTCTGTGGCTTGTATAAAATGCACAAAGTAATGAGGCTCATCATTATCATGCTATTGTCATTTCAAAGCATTGAAATGCAAAAATTAGCATTATCATTAGTTCCACAAGTTTTTTCCACACAATGAAAACAATTAATCAGTATAAACTGAATGTTTCAAGTCACTGGCAAGGAACGAATTTATAGATTCTTTGCAAGTAGTACTTGCACAATTTTTTTACTTCCTCCATTATGCAAGTATTAAGATTTTAGATGACTGTTCTGGTGTCCGCTCATAAAAAATGAAGGGAAAATAGAGCTCATTCAAGCCATTTGCTTACCCTAAGGTAGGATCAACTATGCCTTCCTCAATCCAGGTTAGAACATATTTAGACATTTTAATGGTGACTTATGTAGCTCTGGAAAATCATAGCTTCTCTAGGATATGTATTTCCTATTCCTGTTCTTATTGGAGTTAAACCTGTTTGTCTCTCCATGGCCTTGAAAGCGGTTTATCCGCTTATTCTTGAAAGTTTATCATGTTCTTTCCTCATTGTTCTTCCTAGTCTTAGCAGGCATCATTCATTCAGTCTTTCTTCAATGGTGATGCCTTGTAAGCCTCTGATCAATCATGTTTCTCTCTCCTGACTACCTCCAGCTGATGCCTAAAATGAAATGCAGCTCTCTAAATGAGGCTTACTAATGTGAGAGAAAAAGACTACTTTTTATGTTGCAAATGTAGCATTAGATCTCCCTCCTACGCAAGATGACATTTCAACTTCAGTTTAAGTGCACTAAATTCCCGGGTTGCCTTTGAACCACCGCTGCCTGGTTGGTTACTCCCCACTATATGTAGACAGTTTATTTCCTTGTCTCAGGTGTGCCGTTGGACGCACTTACTTCTGCCCTGCTTCCTCCTCACATGCCACTCCTCTGGCTGGTCTGTCTCGGACTCTCCCTTCTAGTCCTCTCTGCTAGTGCTCTCCAGGGCTTCACTTCCCGTGCCACTTCCATAAGTATTACCTTTATTCTACCATTCACATAAGTAATAGTAAAAATAGATCCTTCCTTGCAGAACCACTCTTGATATAACCCTTCCTTTTGATAGGGAACTACTAATAACTGCTTTCCAACTACAGTTTTCAGCTGGTTTGCACGCCTTTCATCTGCACCATGCTTTTCAAGCTTGTTTATCAGAATGTCACATCAAAAGAATTGGGAAAGGCGAGTTATGACATCTACTGCTTTTCCTCTCTTCTTGGGGTCTCCTGTCATGTCAGAGAGGGAGATTAGATTGGTTGACAGTATGTATTCATGATAAATCCCTGCTGATTTCTTCTCACCTCTTTCTGTTCCTCCCTGCACTTAAGGCAGTTTGTTCTAGTATTATCACTGTTTTTTTTTTTTTTTAGGAGTTGTTTTCAGGCAAGAGGTCTATAAATGTAGCCACTTGGTTCTTACCTTTTAAAGATGGGAAGTATGATGCCACTTCTATTTTCTGAAATTTCAAATGTCCTTTAGAATTTCTCCAAGGCAACAGCTAAAAGCTCCCACTTTATACCAACAATTCCAGGGATCTTAGGTCTGCATCAGCCTAAACAAACTTAGAAATACATAACCTATTAACTACTCTCTAAACTACTGCGTTCTTCTTCTTACCTATTCTTACTGCTTGGTGTTTTGATTTTTTTTTTTTTAATTTACTGGTGAAATATTTATAAATAGATATATAGCTGTAATATGCAAAGACACTCTCCACACAATTGTTTGTCTCAGCTTTCAGGTACTTTATTTCAGCTTTCCTATTTATAGTCTCTTCTTCGAATTAACATGATTTACAAGGAATAATAAACTATTATGATGTATATAAAATAAGCTTATGAAGGCATTTAGTCATGTACAATTCGCATAGGGTATTACCCTTTGCTTGAACTGTAGTAATTGTTTGCACAAGAGTTAAAACTGGTTTAAGATTTGTATCATCCACATATTCTTCAGGTGATTTAAAAAAACCCAAATATTGAGGTAGCATTACTGAAATGTGTAAGAGTGTGGGCAATTGAGAGCTATGAGTTCTTTATATGTTTAGAAGTGTGGGAGATTGTTTGCAGTTTTGGAGCTGAAAGAATAAATGATATTTCATCTGAGGGTACAAAACAAGAAATCATTTAATCCAAAGTTAACGTAATCATCTGAGTGTGGACCAAAGCAGAATCAAGAGGTCTTTTCTTAATCCCTTATTGTGGAAGATTGATTTAACCCTAGTTACAGAAGTAAATGTTCATATTTACTTAATATTAACTTAGGATTGATCTCTTATCATTTTCATTCACTTATTTTCAATCGCTTTTCAGCAGCAGTCTCTCTGAAATCCGTGTGTGTGTACACCTCTAGGATGTTTGAATACTAAGGCCTAACCTCAAGTAGGGCATCTTCATCTAAGATATGACCTGAGTGAAGTGGAGGGACCTATGTTCAAATTCACAAATTCAAATGGTAAATTCTGCTTCGAGGGAAGTAAACAGGGATTTTTTTTCTTTTTTTTTTTTTTTACCCTCTCTGATTCATCTGTATTTCTGTTAACTTCAGAGCAGCTACTACCCCGTACACAGCTCCTTGAAAGGCTTTGCTGGAGTGATGTCAAGTGGGTTAGGCTGAGCTGAAACTGCTGGTTTAAAGCATGACACAGTTTCAGAAGCATGTGGAATGCCAGTGGTTTGCATTCAGAGCAGTTTATTAGCAGCTTATGAGGCCGTCTTACTGTTGCAATAATACTTGAATTTATTGTACTTTGCAGGCAGGGGTTAACTTAATCCCAGACACATTGATGACCAGATCTGACAGTCTGTTCAGAGGTGTGAAGCAGTGCATAGTGCTGTGAGAGGACAAATAGATTCCAAGAAATATATCACTTTTAAATCTTCTACTTATGCCTTCTCATTTCCTGTGAATTCATATCTAGGCAAAGATAACATAAGGAGATTTTTTTCCCAAAATATTCTGAAGTGCTGTTCAGCTAAGGCCTGTCAGTATTATGTTCCAAAGTAGGCAACTTTCTTACCCCACTGATTTTGCATCACATCTTTATTTTGCAAGTTAGTCAATGCAAATACATCCTTTGGACCTTAATCCTGCAGACCTTCATTCAGCTACGTTTGCTAGTGACAAGCATTGATAATGTGATCACATATAGTATCTGTAAACTAGGTATATGGAGAGTATAAATGCTATGAAAATAAATTTGATAATGATGTAACTGGCAGTGCAAGGGGCTGTTAATCCTTTTAAACTTGGTTTTATGAAACCTGCCAATAATGAGAAATGGCCAAATTGCTATATTGTTGTTGCTGTAAACTGTATGTTTCTATCCTATCTGAATATTTATTTAGAATTACAGTCATGTAGGTTGGAAAGGACGTTCAAAGGTCACAGAGGTCACAGTGGTTGGACTACAAAGCAGTTAGAGCAGGTTGCTCATGGCCTTGGTGTTATTTTACCTATCAAGTTAATCCACTGGCAGCCTACTCAACCCTCTTATTTTTCACTTTAATTTTACACTGTGTGGAGATTTGAAAGGAAAAGGAATTACGAGAATTTGAAGGAAGAAAACTTTTGAAAACAATTTTTTAAAAGGATTATTACATCTTGGAGTGGTGTTCTATAATTTAGTACTTAGGGGTGCCTGCACACTTCCCTCTCCTTGTTTTCCCCACTATTCCTGAATGTGTCATTAACTGATTCCTTGTTACTAAATGTATAATAAATTGCTTCAGTCCTAGTTTAATTAGAAACACAAAGGTTGAGCATTTTTTCCTGAGACAGGTAGCAAACAAGGCTGTGCTGCGTGCAGACAGCTCTGTGCTACTTCCATTTGCTGCAAAGGCAGAGCAGGTGGCAGGAGCATGCAGTGGTGACAGTGGTCACGAGCTGAGTGACTTTTGCTGGGGGATGTTCTGGTGGCCTCATAGTCTCATGAGACCTGGTGGAGCGTGCCTTGCCCGAAAGTGGCAGGCACCTGCATGCAGTTGCCATTAACTGTTTCATTCCTCCTTAGCACTGTGGACAGTCTTTGAAAAAACAAAAAAACAAAACAAAACAAAAATTAGTATTCAATTTCTGTGGCAGAGGCTGTGGAATTTAAGGTCCTGAGAGGAGTGAGGAAAACAATACCAGAATTACAACTCTGGACTTCAGAAGAGCATATTTCAGCCTGCTCTCAGCAGCTGGGAGCTGCTTGGGATGATCCCAAGCGAAACTTCCCTAGAGGGCAGAGGGGCCCAGGAGAGCTGGCCAGTCTTTAAGCACATCTCTTCAGGGCACAAAAATTGTCCCTTCCTGTCAAGCAGGCATGGCAGAAGGCAAGCATGGGTGAACATGGAGCTCCTGACTGAGCTCAGACATGAAAAAGAAATATACAGATGGTGGAAGCAGGGACAGGCTACATGGAAGGGCTACAAAGACATTGCCCACTCGTGTAGAAATGGAGTGAGGAAGGCCAAAGCTCAGCTGGAGCTGAAGGTAGCAAAGGAGGTGACGGGCAGCACAAAAGATTTCTTTAAGTATATTGTCAGAAGAAAGAAGGTTAGGGATGGGGTGGGCCTGCTGTTCAGTGAGGCAGGAGACTGAGTGACAAGGGTCAAGGAAAAGGCTAAGGTAATCAGTACTTTTTTTTCCCTCAGTTTTCACTGGTAATGCTTGTTCTCTGGCACCTTGGGTTCCTGAGCCTCCAAGGAGGTTCTGTGAGAGTGAAGCAGTGCCCACAGTATGGAAAGAAAGAGTTAGGGATCCTTTAACCCCTCTGGAGCTATGCAAATCTGTGTACCCAGATGGGAGGCATCCAGTGGTGCTCAAGGTTCTTGATGATGTCATTGTGAGGCTGCCCTCTGTCATCTTCAAAACGTCACGGCATCAGGGAGGATTCCTGGTGGGTTAAAAAAAGGCAGACATCATACCCCTCTTCAAGAAGAGCGAGAATGGGGATCCAGGTAGCTGCATGCCAATCGGCCTCAACTCGATCCCTGTGAGGTTTATGGAACAAATCCTCTTAGAAGCCATTTCAAAACACAAGAATGACAAGACAGTGACTGTAAGTGTTTACCAAGGGTAAATCCATGATGACAGGATGGAGTGCACTACCAGCATGTTTGTGGACAGCATCAGATGGAGTGGAACAATCACTACAGTGTGGAGCAGGGCTGCTTTTCAGAGGAACCTGCACGGCTTGGAGAAATGGCTGAGGGGAACCTCATGGAGATCAGCAAAAGCAAGTACAAAGTCCTGTGCCTGGGATGGAATCATCGCATGCATCCATACAGTCGTGGGGCTGACTGTGTGGGAGGCAGCTCTGCGAAAAAGGTCGTGGCTGTCCTGCCGAACAACAAGTTGGACATGCGTTGGCAGTACGTCCTTGCAGCAAAGGGAGGCCGACTGCATCCTGGGCTGTGCTAACAAGAGTGAGCCAGCAGGGCCAGGGAAATGATCCTCCCCTCTGTTTGGCATTTGCAAGACAATATCTGGAGTACTGCATCTGGTTTTTGGGCTCCCCAGTGCAAGAAGTATATTTATGTTCTGGACCGAGTTCAGGAGCAGTCACCAAGATGGCTGAGGGCTGGAACACCGGCTATATGGGGTGAGTCTGGGCAAACTGGGTTTGTTCAGCCTCAAGGGGAGAAGGATTGTAGGAAGCTTTATTGCTGCCCACTGCTATCTTACTGGAAGATACAGAGGAGATGGAGCCAGACTCTTCCCAGAGGTGCACGGTGATAGGGAAATAAGCAATGGCTGGAACTGGGAACATAGGAGATTCTAGGGTTCTTTTTTTTTTTGTAATAGTGACGGTCAGATGCTGTAAAAGGTTGTGTGGTGTTCAAGACTTGACCCGCCGTGGCTGTGAGTAACCTAATCTGCTGTAGACTTACTTTGGCTGAGGGATTGGAACAGTTGACTTCTGGACCACCTTTCAATCTAAATCATTCTATGATTGTATGAAATCTGAATGCTGGGTAAAAGAGGGAAGATTTAGGAATGGTAGTATAAATAATGCAACTAAAGAAACAATAGCTGAAGGCCTAGCATAATGAAATTTAATTTTTTTCTTTCAATAGCAGATTTTTCAAAATGTTTATTGCAGAAAATAATTTAGAAATAATTTTGTCTTATCTGAGCTAAATTGGACAAATTTTAATTTAGCATTGCTTTTGCAAATGTCTTTATTTTCTGTTGGCTTTAGTTGCCTGAATAATCTTAGCTGCTGTATTACCCCACTTACGTTTTCTTGCTTTTATTTTTGTTTGGTCTTTCTTTAAAATACACAAAATTCCTTGTTATTTTTGTACATGAAAGTTTTTGAACATCTGCAGAAAAAAATCAAGAATGCTTCTAATACCATTGATTATCACTGTGCTTTATTTAGCAAAAAATGGAACGACTCAATAACGGGTCACAACTTCTAAGCTAATTGATCTTCTTTCATCCAATGAGGTTGCTTTGAATAAGTTCTAGCTTCAGTAATCAGTTCTAGCTGAACTTTGGGTATCCAAGTGGAAACATTGAACTGTGTGTCTTACATCATCACAGACCATGTATAAGAGGAGCTGCACAAAAAATATGTAACTTTAGTCATTCCTTGTCACAGAGAAAATAACACTAAAGAAATGAGAATCCTTAATGCTGCATGGTACTACTGTGGGAGAGACAAGTTCAGCAGAAAAGTTTATTTTAAAACATAAGACTTTCTGTCCTGAACACCACAGGCATCTTCACAAGTATAAATTATCTTTCCACTAATGAGCATCAAGGTCACACTTTGCTTGAGATTCTAAATCCATGTCATTACTCTAAAATGTGTTTGTGAAGAAAGATTCATTTGCTATGTAGTGAAGGAGCTTTTAGGGATTGCTTTTAAGTGACTTTGATTAACCTCAATGAGAGCTTAAAATACTTCAGTGTTGGAACTTTTTACGAAGGTTTAAGATTTCCATAAATGAATCAAGGGAGAAAACCATAGCAGCTGTGGGTTACTGTGTAAATTAGAAGAAGTGCAAAACTAAAATTAATAGAATTATCATCTGTTACAGAATTCTTACAAAATTACAATCATAATTATATACTCTTCATCTTTTCTGAATAAAATGGTCCATTAGGCAAATGTTTATTTATATATACACACACGTGTGTGTCTATATATGTATATATGTATCTTTGTGTACATAATTTCTGAACTTTTGATGTGACTTCAAAAAGTTAAAATCTAGCAAAAGAATTAATGAAGGCACACTGATGAACATCAAGTTCATTGAATGTCAAATTGTGTTATTTCCCAAATGTTAAAATAGTACTTAATAGCCTTTGATGCAGCAAAATAAAATAGATGTTTTCTTTGATATGCATGTGCAGAACAAAGATGTCTTTGAAGTCTGTTTTTGTGTATTCCTTTAGCAGCGAAAAATTGACATATGATCGTAAACTTAGATTATTTGAAAGTATGAAAGCACATGAGACTTAAAAGGAAAAGTAGGACAATTTTCTTGACGGAAAAGTAATGCTACCTCTAGTGTCAGTGATGTTAATTGACTGTACTTGAACTTTCCCAAGACTTCAGGTGATTACTTTGTTTAAACTAAAGGGATGGTATTGTGAATAGACTTTATGAACCATAAACAATATAGAGAAATAATAAAATGAAGTTGGCAAAATGAATGATTTGAAAGTTAATTCTAATTTGTTTTAGGTATAGCTATTGTTTGTCAGTAGGTCTTTGAGAAGACCAGTCACCACTGGGTGGCACAGTGTTTTTGCATAGTCTGAAGAGGGATTCAGAGTTTCATACATCTTCTTTCCTTGATTACCCTTTTTGTGAAAAATGTAAACAGGTATTTGAAAGGATACGTCTCCTCCACAAAGATTAAAAGTAAAATAACAAACAAACCTCCTTTCTGCTCCGCATTTTTAGATATGATCCCAAAACTTTCTGTTCATTATTTCTTCACTTATCCTTTGTATTTTGTAGTAGAAACCATTTTTGTCTCAGAAACCCTTGTTAAACTTTATGACAGCCAAAGGGCTCTTCATTTTGTGCCTCTGCAAATTTGTTGCAGATCACCAACAATTTCACAGCTGTTTTGTGTTTACTTTTTGATGACTGATGAAAATATGAAATTTCTTTCACTTCTTATAGGTCTCTATATACAGTCTAAAATTGCGTTTCTTCAAAGACTTCACTGTTCCTGTTATTCTGTTCAATAGAATTAATGATATGCTTATCTTGTGTTTCTCGATCAAATCAGTCTGTGGCAGAATAAAAGACATAGCATACCTAAAATGCAGGTTTTACTAATCTGAAGATTTTCCCATATTTCCTCTAAATACTGGCAAAATATGATTAGTCTTTCTGTCTTCTCGAATGTTCCCCAGTATTTTAAGATTTGGTAGGGAGCTCATGGCTCGCAGATCTCTTCAACCTATACTGGTCTACTAGGCGAGTTCTGTGATGTCCTTGGTAGTGGTGCTGGTGAACGTCTGACAGATGAGGCAGTCTTACCCCCTTCACCCGTTGTCCTTTTTTTCTCTCTGCCCTTTCCTGACCTTCCACTTGTGAACACAACTCCTGCTCTCTCTGTCCCCTGTAAGCAAAGCCATTTCCCACTGGCTCAAAGTAGCCTCTCCCCATCGTCCAGATATGGAAATTCCTCTCAGTCGCAGTTCCCAATGGCATTATCCAGGGTCTGAGGCCTGAGTACTCACTGACAAGAAGCTTGAAGTGGTTCAGCAGTATCTAGAACAACAGCTGCTTCAGGATTTTAGTGAAATCCCCTGTTCTGAGCGGGCTCACCTCTGGCAGGCAGTGAGTAAACAAACTGTGGCAGTTCAAGTTCAGTCGGTCTCTGACACAGGTGTCTCCCCAGCCGAGAATGGCATGTTGCACAGTGATCCTTACTACTGTCTGTATAGGGGTTCACTTTTATCCTGGAACTTTGTGTTTTCTGCTGGTTGCCTTGCTCCTTGGTAAACCTGCCCAGCTCTAGCCAGATCACTACCGGGGAATGGGCAGTCTGTGGATAAAGGAAGCATCCAGTGTGCTTAGAAGAGGGGGGTGGTCATTTTGTGAGAGTGGGAATATGTGTTTTAGTGAGTCTAAGGCTGGAGTGGGATGCATATGAAAGGAGAGCCATACAAGGGAAGAGCATGCAAACGTGTCACTGTCTTACCCTGCGAACACACTACACAGCAAAGCAATTTTTTATTTCTGTGGTAAATCAGGATGACAGTGGAGATGCACCTTTAGATACTTATTATTCAGGCTTATTGAATATATGGTGCCTAACATGGAAAATATTCACACATCTTATTGCAGCAATTTTGAAACCTTATTTTTCTCAGAAATCATCAGACTCCAAACTTTCAGGCCATGACAGTTTCAAATTTGAATGAAAGAGATAATTCACTGAAGGCAATAGGTGCAAAGTTTGATAGTCTTCTAAAACTCTAGATTGTCTAATTACAAACCCAACCCAAAGCCCAAAATTAACTGAAAAGAGCACCATCACTAATTTATTTTTAAGCGCACAAAACGTGTGCTTAAAGACAATGATGCTTTTCATGACCAGGAAACAGACGCAAAATATAAGCATGCTTAACAGCAGAAAACCCCTAATTCTGTTTCTTGAGGGAACACCTGGTGAAAGTAATATGGCATGAAATTCCTGTGAGTCAGAATGAAATTTATGTGGCAAAATGAGGACTTAAACATTGGAAAACATAAGGGAAGGAAGGAAGGAAAAAATATCAAAAGCATATTCTTTAGTCTTAAATATTTTAAAACCTTTTATTTCTTCTGAAAGGACAATGTAAATATAAAGCTAGCTCTCCTGGTGAAAGTGAGTGGGGAATAAATGGGAGAAGCATTTTCACCTCGTGTTCTTACCTATGTAGTATATGTATAGTTAGTAGCACACCGTTGCTTTAAGGTGTCTAGGGGCATCTGAGATTCCCAGTGGTCCCTAGACTTTTATTACAAACAGTGATTATTTGCACCTGGAAGACTCAGAAAGACTTGTATTGTTCTTTTAGTCTTGGTGTAAACACTTCCTTAAACAGTTTTTAATTAGTCTTGATTACTGAGTATTTGAATTTTCCTGTTGGAAGGAACAAGGATACAATTATACTTAAATGAAAGAGTGGACGAAGGAATCGAGTCCAGAAAATGGAACTTACAAATGGTACGAAGAAGGAAACAAATCAATGTCTACAGTCATAGTTCCTATCCTAGTAAAATATCTCTTTGATAAAAACATGTTGTCGGGAGACTCAGGTTTGCACTCTGGTTTAAACTCTTAGAAAACAACTTTGACTTAAAGGTAAAAGATCTCAATGAGATGAAAAGTTAAATAAAAAGATTATGTTATCTTCAATTCTCAATGGAAGCTATCGTCCTACATAATTTATAGCAAGCTTTTCTTTGATCTTTTATATTTACAGAGGGTATTACTAGTGAATGCAAATTTTAAAGCTAAAATACTCCTCTTAATTCTACAATTTATACTTACAGTAATTATTTGGATTTAGTTCATCTTGAGTAAATGTTGTAGTAACAAACCAGTCATTAAAAGCAAGTTTATGCTTTTATACATACTTGCAAAATTTGCCTACAAGGTTTCCATCTCAATATCTGGATCAGATTCTGCAGTTACGACAAGCTTGCAGTTAAGTGAAAATTAAATAGTCACCATTTTCAGCTAACAAACTACCTGGTTCTTGATCTTCCTGTCATTTAGGTTTGCACTGACCTATTGGGCTTACACATTTGTTGCTGTTTTTAAATGACTGGTATTCCAGCAGAACAATGATGCTTGAAGTTGAAAACGTCTACTTGATAATTGAAACAAAAAAAATTTCTTAAAAGAGCTAAATACTTTGACCTAGACTTGGCGTATGGGCAAGAAAACCAATGGAGTCATATTATTCCATCACTGAGAAGCGCAGACTGGTAGATTTGACAAAATACTATTTCCTACAGGCATGTCTGGAAATTTGTCTTAGTTGTCTAATTGAAACATCAGTCAGAGGAAAATCACTGTATCAGAGTACTTAATTTACATCAGAATGTTAATATGAAATTAAATGACAACTTTGCACATATAAAAGACTGGAATCTTCAAAAATATCAGATGAGGATTCTGTCTTTATTTCAAAGAAAAAAACCACAACCGGCATTAATGACCCTGTCAGATTTCTAGTTAGTGCAGACTTTCGGTCATTCCTTTTACTCAGATGTCTGACATGGGTTTTGTTAAGCAGGAAATGTCTAACTTTAAAGGTGCCATTAAAGGAACTGAAACTAAAAGAAAACTAAGTCTTAAGATCCTTTCCCTTTCATTTCTTGGTAAAGCAGGATACTGTGAGGATTCATCTAAGTGTAGCCCTGTTCAAACAATATACGTGTTAACAACAGCATCAGTTATAGACTCAATCTAGCTCATGACACTGGAGGCCATAAACAGTTCAGCTTCCTTTGTACCTGGAGCGCACAGTCATATTGTTCTTTGGATATTTATCTAGCCAAAAAAGTCTTATAAAGCATAAGTCTTTGATTTTAAAATTGGGGTTACAGTCCCTTGTCTCCCAAACTTTTATGCATGAGAATGCAGTTCTCCTGAATGGACTTTAGAGGTTGCAGCCTGGGATACCAGACTTGGCAGTAGCACAATTATTTGCACAGTGTTGAAGAAGCAAAATGCAACATAACAAGAAAGTAGGGAAAACTTTTCAGATTCTGCCTGAAAACCTGCTTTAGATTATATTTAAATTTCTCATATGGTATACTAGTTTTGGAGATTCATTGGATTTCCCTTTATAACAAACTATGCTAGTGAAACTGTAGAGAAAAATATTCAAATTATCTGTTAACGTTGTTAAAGATTCCCTCTGTATGAATAGCCATTCAGTATGCGTTGTTCTTTGCTCGATACGTATTTTAAAATAGTAACTTCTATAGGTATCTTGCCTTATTTTTCAAATCAATAGCCCTAATCTCAAACTGCATTTCTTTTTTTGAAATAAAGATTCACAGGGGAAGTGCTGATAGCTGATTTTGTATCGCTGTCCCAGTTTGCAAATTAGATGTACTCCATCTTTTTCATAAGTAATGAACACTTGATTCTAACCAAACAAGAAAATTTTTACGAATTGTGAAGGGTAGGATAAAATGTAGTATATGGCCTCAGTGTTACAAATAGCCTAACAATACAACAGAGAGCTTAACTTAGGAAACAGAATTTTTTAACTCCTCTGGATTTAGGTCTCACCTAGACAGTGAGGTGTGACTCCTTCCCACCTACTGAAAACATTTCGGGTGAGGTCTGATTCAGTGCAGTTGATTCCCCAGTTCTCCAGTCCCACCACAGGCAGGGCACTGGAGTCCAAACAGAGGTTCTCTGGAGGCTGCTCTGTTACAGGTTCACACAGTAGGATCTGCTAAATGTGCCTACCAAATGATCCAGTTTGCACTTGAAACTAAAGACCCTCACGTTTGTCATTAACTCAAATTTTGGCCAAAAGTTTGAGACAATTGTTTCAGCATTCATTAAACTAGCTTAAAAAGTATTTTAGCATAATTTGAATATTATCTGACCTGGCCACTTGCTGCTTTGTCAAGATGTAGGCCACAAAATTTGAGACATTATTTTATCACTTTATTGTGTGAAATGCAGGTTTTATTTTTCATTCAGATTAGTATGCTTTAAATCAAGCAAATTTCTTACTCTTTGCTAAAAAGCGTGGTGTTTTCTAGCTCACAGCTGTAACATGGTGCTTAATATCAATAATGTCCTGTTTTCCATGTCTGGAATCATAAATGTAATGGGTCTTTATGTACACTGTGACAGTATTGCCAAAACATCATGTGAAGTATTCCTGTGGTTTTGCTCTAGAAACTCCAGAAAGGGGAGGAACCAATGATAATAAAAATAGGAAGAGTTGCATTTTTAAAGTGCCTGGCAGTTGTCCAGTAATACTCTATGTGGGAGCGATCTAGCATTATGCTGGTGCCTGAACTTTGGTGCTGTTTCTCTCTTCTGATAACTCATCCGGGAAGAGAAATCACTCCTGTAAGTAGTTTCCAATGAAATTATTGCCTGACAAGTTGAGGCAACCTGATTTGTACCGTCTAGTATTCATAACTCCCAAAAGGAATGAACCTGATAACTACAGAAAGCATTAATAGATCAGAGTCAATTCTGATTTTGAGAAGTAGTGTGAAAAATCTTTTTTTGCCTTTTATTTTTAGCCATAAGATCAACAGGAAGGGTACGGAAAGCATTGCAAGGCATCATTTGAAGGTACCAGAGATGTTTAAAGTTGTTGTGAGTACCTTTTTTGAAAATAGGCATAACATGTACCTCTTCCCAGTCACCACTGACTTTCAATGAATGTCAAGGTCTTTCAAGGGGGCTAGAGGGCAGCCCAACAACTGTCTTCCTTAATATCCTTGGATGAATCCTGTTCAGTTCCAAATTAGCAATACCAAATAATTTGTAGACTCTATTCTGCTAGGCCTTAGAAGTAAGTTTCACCATCGAGTCCTATGCTGGGAAAAGTAAATGAGATAAAAACTTAAGAATTGAGGCTTCCAGGTTCCAGAGCAGAAAGATGTCTGAATTTTGTGATTGAAATCCAGTTTTCATCCTAAAAATAGGATATATAGTATGGATTAAAAGAGACAGTTATATAAGATTCTTAGTAAGGATCTTTGTCAGTCTTACGGCTGCGCTGTGTCTGCCCTGTATCTGAAGCAGTAATGTCAAAGCTCTGATGTAATGTAGAAGCAGCACTCATCACCATATCATGCATTGCTGTTTCCCTTCAGTGTTGTAAACTAAGACATCTGGTGCAGGATCTGGCAATTTGTGGAGGCCTAGAGGATAGGACACCCTCAGTAAGGGCCACAGATCTGTCAGGATTTCCCATAGTTTGGCCTAGAAACCTCCTTGTTGCTGTGACTCCTTCCTGGGATTTCAAGGTGCCCAGGGCTTTCAGGAGTTTTCTGGATGTGCTCAGGAGAGTGTTGGGTACCCTCTGGTTGTGATATGTTTGCCAGGGAATTTATGGCACAAATTGTTCTTATGCATCTATCTAAAGATCATCTTTAAATGAGTTTTAGGAAATAAAGGTTTTTATGGAAACCTTTGTTGATTCTCAGATGACAATCTTCTCACCTATTTTAAAGGAGACAATGTTGTAGTAAGACCCTATGAATCTATTTTTAAAAAAATGACTTTAAGGAGGATGGCAAACAGTATGTCTTGTTTTAAGTATGACAGGTTCTAGAAGCTGCTAAATTGTCATATTCCTTGAACTATATTCACAAATGGGTTCAGTGTAACAATATTAACGCTACAGAATTAGGTGGCATTCTGCTTTTTACACTTGTTTTAGGTTTATATTAAATGCAAAGCACTCAGAATAATAAATAATTAAGAATCTGAAACATGTTCATTTAATGAAACAATCAATATACATATATATATAGCAAATCTAAATTATTAGTAGACATCCAAGCTGGCCTCCCATTAGCTCACTGCAGATACACATTATGAGTCAGCTCCGTACATTCTCATAAATCCCTTTAATTAGTGTTTCTTTAGGGAATCCTGAGGTTACAAGCTAAAAGAAGACTATATATTGATTGAATCTTTATCCCTTGGCATAAATATCTGAACAGGAACTGAAAAAGATCAGGAGTGAGACTAGTGTACTGCAGGAACAAAAATTACCGAGGTTGAAAGAACAAGCACTTGCACAGTCAGACTGTATAAATGAACACTTGACAGAGTGTTGGCAGACTTTGAGACAGTCTGGTCACTCATAGTTAGGCATACGGATAAATTTGCAAGACTCCATCTCTGCTAAACTTTCCTTCCAGGAATACTGTACATTTCAGGGTTTGCAAGAGCAATTGAGAGAGACTATTTTGTGGTACAGAATAGCAGAATTTCTGGGTGGGTAGAAACTCAGAGGCAGCACGCTATTGTGAAGAGTGGCTTAATGAAAGTGCAACTGCAGCATCTCTCTGAGGAGAACAGATTTAAAAAGGACTTTTGTTACCTTTATTCACCAGAAGGAGCAGAATCAGCCAATCAATGAACCAGAAACTGTATATCTGATCAAAGTTCTGTGTTGGGTCTCTTAAATAATTCCTTCGAACAATAAAAAGCAGCTTAGATCTAGTAACTGGAAAAACAGTCCTTTGATGTCAGTTTTTTTCTCTTGGACAGATAAGCTTGAATTTTCTAAGAGGCAGGAGGGAGAAGGTAAATTCAGGTTCAAAAAAAGTGTAGACTGTGGCACACTACTAGCTTTTCTGATGATATTCTACTTAAATAAAATCAATATTTTAAACCACTTTATGAGGTTCCTCTGTTAATTGTATAGTATAATTATCTTCCTAGATATTTGCAAGCCTAGTGATTTATTTGATCAGAACAGCGCTTTTAACTTTAATTAATCTTCTCTACAATACTGTAAGTAATATATGTATTGTTATAATTATGTTTTTTGGAAGCATCAGTTTCTGTCACAAAATAAATCTTGCAGATAGAAGAATTTCACTCTAACTGTGAAAGTATGTAGCTAGTAACAGCCAGCCCAGGTTCCAAAATTAAATTTGTGTTGTGTGATCATTCATTAACAAAGTTTATGCATATGCAGAATTAGAAACCTACAGGAAAGAATTCAGAGTGACTTTTCAGTAATTTTCAATTATTTTCCAAAACAGCTTTTTTGCTGTTACTAAGATGCTTATCCTAAAAGTCTTCATTGGCTTTGAAAATATGTATGTTAATTTTGAGCATTTTAATTTTCAATTACTGTTTTTGAATCTTTTTTTCTTGATGGTTAAGTAATGTAAAATTAAAACAAACAGGATTTTTGATTGAAATAAAATAATTAATTGACTCTACCTGATTTTTTTCCTCTTTTTCTCCTCCATTATGTGAAAACCCCCCACCAAAGTAGCATTCTAAAATTATTTTTCAAATCAGCAGCCCCACAAAATTACACCTCTTTTTACTTCCATTTCCCTAAGGATCCATATTTTTTTTTTCTTGAAATAGTGCCAGATAATCATTGTAAAGTGACATAATGCCTTGTGTCAAGCCCTATTAAAAGGGAGGAAAAAATTGTGATGGGTACTATCTTTAATTTTATTTTTTTAAAAAATAATTGAACTAACAAGTTTTAAACTGGAGTTTAAACTTTAACAAGTTTTAAACAAGTTTTTCTACAGAAGCTGTAGAAAACTGGGTTAGCTTGTTAATGTCCTTTTGATAATTCATTGATAGAATGGTACTAAACTAGTTTAATGTAAAAATTACTTTGGAAGGAACAACTTCAATGTATCTTTTTACATGAATTGGTAACTCTTGGAGGAGTTCTGATGATCTGTGACAACTTGTTATTTAATCATGTATGCAATGTGATGTGTGCTACTTGGAGGCTATTCTAGATTTACAAAAGGGTTCCACCTTCCCATTATTCCTATAAATCAGACCCCCAAAGTCTCTTAGTAAAATCTATGGTAAGTCTAGTTGGATCACACTATTGCCGTAGTCATACTCTGGGGTTTAGGGGTTTTTTTTGTAACATGTGCCTTTCTCCATCTCATTGCCTGTTCAGTAGTGATTAATTTTAATTTTGCATTTATCCTTGTTCATGCAGTAACAGTATCTGAGTTGTATAGTGTTGTAATAGTGAATTTTAATTAATTACTTTGTCATTTGAAATTTGATTTCTTCAAATATAGGATGCATAGGGCTCTTTTTGTATAAAGGGGGTAATTTCTCCTTAGAAAACAAATATTAGTGAATCGAAGAAAGTATTTTGCACATCCAAATTTATGTTTCAGCATTCATTTTCAGAAGTGACAGCTTCAAAATATATTTCAAATCTGAAGTCTTTGTTAAAAAAATTAAAGCAAGTTCCTCATTTTTAATTGCAGCAATTAGCAGTTAAAAATATGAGTGAAGTCTAAACTTTCTTAACATTAGCATTTCTAATTATCTAATGTCCCATTTTTACTGAGGGTTATATAGCAATTTAATTGCTTTGTAATAACTTGTGAGCTATATTTGCAGAATGATTTTTCTTTACTACTTTGCTTGATTTACATAATTTTGCATAATGTAGGTTAGGGTTCATATTCTGTAGGGTTTTTTTTCTTCATTCCTTATAATATCAAGTGCTGAGTTAGATAACTTCAGCTGATTCATGGATTTTGTTTAAGTTTTATATTATGATCTATATTTGGGCCTATTAATCTTTCACAAAATTAATATTTTAAGTGGAAAAAAGAAAAAGCAGTGATAAAATAGTATAGAGTTTATATACAGTTTCAGTCTTAATTAGTTGCTTTTTGCAAGCTCACACATGTTCACGTTTTCACGTATGGATCTTTGGATTCTTAATGCCTGTAAAAAGAGAAGCTAAGTAGAAGACAAGTTTTAAAACTACATTTTCACATTAAGGTTAAAATGTTATAGTTTCAACAAAATTTCATAAAGCAAGTATGTTTTAGAATGTTTCTTCTGAGTTGATCTTAATTCTTTTCACAGATACTTTTGGTGGTAATGAGTAAGGATAAATATTCAAATCAGTTTTCTTTTGTATATAGAATCCTCTGTGGAACATTAAAAGAAGTTTTCTGTTTTGGATGATAAGAGGCAATTAAAAATGTGAGAAACTCTACAAGGCAAATTGCCATTCCTGTGTCCAAATGGCAAGTGGAACATTAAATGAGGTAGAATATTATGCTGTTCTAACTCAGGGATGGTTACACATTTCAAGGTTAATAGCTCCTGAAAAAAATTTCCTTTTTTTCTCGGTACAATTTGAAATGTATAGAAAATTTCACAGTAGTAAATAGAAAGAAACACTTTTTACATTCAATCTAATCTCAAGCAAATTCCGCTATGTAGATTACACCAGTGTTTATTTTGAAATCTGATCGCAATCCAAGTCAGAAACTGTCCAATTTTTGATAAATCTCCATGAGAGCGTTAGAATATATCAGCCCTCAAGATGTAATCCCTAGTTCATAACTAGCAATTTGGAGGGCAGGAAAGCAGAGGAAAGACAGAAAGTTTTGGTAAACAAACATTCTTTTTTTTCTTAAATTTAGCTAGCATACTCCCATGCAGAGAATAAAACAAAGGTAAAAATATGGTGCCAAGGCAAAAAAGACTGCTGGAAAGATTTCCCCAATGTTATACAGCAAGGGAAGAGCATATGGCTAATTCTTTTTGTGGTCATTTTAAGCTGTCTGCTGATTCCCTAGGTGTGTTTGGTTTTGGTTTGTTTTTTTTTTTTAAAAAAAAAAATTACTTTTTGTTTATTTGTTTTAGGTTTTTAAAATTAATTTGTAAGTTATGATGGGGAGTGTGGAATCTCATCTGTAAACAGTGGTGCTGGGTACATTTCTCTGTTGGGAAGATAACATTGGGCACACACTTTGTGTGCCAGAACTCCATGAACTCTCATGAAAGCTGTGTGCATTCTGCTGGGACCTAAACACTGACTGCATGGGAATTGCTTATTTTTTGTCTGAGATTATTACAGAGTAGCTATTCTAAAAACTGTCATAGAAAATAGGTAGAAAAATACTGTGATTATTCTAGATACATTAGCATTTTTAATGTAAGTAACTAAAAGAAAGGGAGTTTTCCTTTGTGCTTCGTAAGGAGGGAAAAATACCCACTCCATATTAAAATTATTCCATTCCAAGTTTTCATTGAAATCAGTGTATGAATGGTATGAAAATACTAATCAAAGCACTTCTTTTATCTTAAGTATACAAGTATTGAGGACATGCTTCTCCTAGCAAAATATGTAGGCTTCATACATCTCTGGATAATAAATTAATCTGTTATGTAATGTGTGAAAGAAGCCATATATAAAAATAATTGGAAACAGATGGACACCCTAGGTCCATTTGTTCTCCAGAGGGCTGAGCAGAAGAGTATTAAAATGCAAAAGACATCATCACGTTAGTATGACTACGTTCTTGCATTACTAAGCCCGGCCTCAAAACAGGGTTTATTGGCTTGAGCAAAGACCCATGCTATGAAAATTTCCAGTTCTGAGTTTCTTCCATTTTAACCATCCATATGTATCTGTAAATAGATATTTAGGCCTATCGTAAATGTTTTTGCAGTTACCTGTCATAAATATCTGGAGTACTGTGTCCACTTCTGGGGTCCTCTGTACAAGAGAGACTTGGAGCTACTGCAGAAGGTCCAGCTAAGGGCCACCAAGATGACAAGGGGATTGTAGCATCTCTCATATGAGGAGAGGCTGAGAGAGCTGGGACTGTTCAGCCTGGAGAAATGAAGGCTCAGGAGGGATCTCAATGTGTACGAATACATGAGGGGATGGTGCAAAGAAGATGGAGCCAGGCTCTTTTCAGTGGTGCCCAGTGACAGGACCAGAGGCATTGGTCACAAACTAAAACACAGGAGGTTCCCTGTGAACCTCAGGAAACACTTTCTTACTGTGAGGGTGACCGAGCACTGGCGCAGGTTGCTCAGGGATGTTGTGGAATCTCCATCCTTGGAGATACTCAAAAGCTGTCTGGACACGGTGTTGGGCAACCAGCTCTAGGTGACTGCTTGAGCAGAGGAGGTGGACCAGATGACCTCCAGCCTCAACCGTTCTCTAATTGTGTCCGTGCCTTTCATTAGGTTAGCCTTCTTGGCGGCGATTCAGTCCTTGAACATCCAGCTCTGGCCCTTCCAGTCTTAGTTGCAGTGCTATCCTAGAGACCATGGGCAATACAGCTGTTCTAGTGTTAATTCTTGTATTCTTTATAATGGGATCATCCTAAATGCATGCGAACAAGGTTTAGTTATAACAGCATTTGGTAAAATACGCTAAACTAATGTAGCTGTCATAAATAGAGCATAAAATGTGCAAGGTAGATATCCTTGAAGTATAACAGTTAATACAATTATTTACTTCCCACCTGCCTCTGCAGAACGTTTATTCTTAAAAACTACTTCGTTACCATTGAAAGGTATTTTGCATCTTCCTTTGAAGCATCTGGTGAGTGACATCTATACATCCTGTTCTGTTAGCCATCCAGATAACTATAGACACAGATATTTCAGTTGTTGTTGTTTTGTGGGGTCCCCACCACTTAGAAGTTTGCCAAGGAGAGAGCTGGATTGGATGGATACTTGCAGTTTTCTGTTTCATCTGTTTTTTCCTCATGGTTAAGCTTCGTTCATTCACTTGGTAATATCCCATTATATTGCTTGTGAAGGAGCAGAGTAAGTTACATGTTACTTAAATTCCTAGCGTGTATTTGGATTTTGCCAAACTTACTGCCTAAAATAGTCCTGCCTCTCTAAAAAGAATTTGAAGATGGTGCCTGTCGGTTTAGCAGTTATGTAGTGATATGGTCCAGCATGATTTTCTGGTTAGATGGGCAGCTTAGGGTTTGTTTTTTCGTTTATGTGTTTTGTTTAGTTTGGTGGTTCTTTTGTATTGCTGTTCATTAAAGCGTGTTTCTTCTGTGATACAGGACTAGTTGATGTGAAGTCAGTGTAAGGGAAAAAATATTCTATAACCCCTTGTGCTTACAGAAAGAGTTTATAGTGAAATTAGTCATGTGTAGTTAAATTAATGTGAGACTAAATTGCACGTTTCAGAGTGTGGTATGTTAACACATTCGTCTGTGTTATAAACTACATGCAGCAGCTGCTGTAATTTCCTCGAGTGTGCCTTCACCATGAATCTGACAAAGGTGTTTTACTATGCTTTACTTTGCTGCTGCATGGTATTTTCTTTGATTAAGTATGTTGATAACTCCTATATGCCTTTAATAGAGAAACTGGAACTCTGAGTTGATTCACATACATGAAGTATTAATTATCTGTGAAGTGCCACAGTAAGGTAATGAGTTGAGACTCATGAAAAACGGGGTTTTTTTCCTCTTTTTTTCCCCTTTTTTCCTCTTCAATAATATGAATTCTAACTACTGAGATGTGGAGTAAAGTTTTAACATCACTTGTATATAAACCACTAAGATGCATGGACACAAATGTTATGACAATAGATTTGTCTGTACACTATTAACACTGTCATCAAATTGAGTGTTTATTCTTTCTGGTTTGAGCAAGTTCTGCCGCCCCACAGCCACCCCCCTTCCCCCAGTAGTACTGACTAGCTTTGCAGGAAATGGAAGTGAATGGCCTGTATCAATACTTAAACCCAGAAATAACTGTATTATTGCAATAAATATGTTGATGTAGGCATCACTGTTGTTAACAAAGAGCTAAATGCAGACAAGAGGTTCTGACAATTCATGCGTCTCTGGAGGACCTGGCTTTTCCTGGCTCTGGTTCGGATTATAGAAACAAAGGATGTTTTCTCTTTTTTTCCCTATATTGAAAATTAATGAGTATGGCTTTCTCTGTAAAGCAGTTTACAAGTTAAAGGACTAAAAATGTAGTATACATTAACTAAAAAGTAAAATGGTGTGAATTTTTGAGAATGCTGTAAAATATAAAAATATTATCCTCATTTTACAGAGGAAGAGTGGAGATTTAAAGGACAGAATTGCAGTATAAAACTCAGCTAGGCAGAGCTAGGGCCAGGAGGGAAGAAAAGCAGCTCTGAGCATAATGTCATACTCCTTATGCTAACACTGCCGAGGTGCTTTAGGGAGCTCACAGAAAGCTTTACTTCACCTGATTAAGAAGAGTTGCATTTTCTTCTGGAGCAATGATCCTTAGTAAAGGGCAGTAAATGTAAAAAAACCATAAAAGGCAGTCCTTTACGTTTCAGGGATGCTATCTTATGTTTGTCACTTCCACATATCATCTTATTGAGATCTGTGGCTTGGGCTTAGGCAATAATATTAATGTTCCTGTATGCATTTGACCTTCTGCTCTTCGACTGATTCAAATAAATCATATGCTGAGAGTCTTGGGCAGATGTGGTAAATATTACCCTTGCAGGAGATAGAAGTACTATGTATGGGAGATGCTGCGCTTTCATAAGAGTTGTAAATCCATAGTGCAGATGGTGAGATACAAGTAAAGGTAAAAATGTGCTGTGAACTGTCAGGAGCCTTATTGTTCCTGGTTTTTGAGGAGTAGTATGTGGAGTGGCATATAATGAAGTGGAGATGGAAGAAGTTCATGCCTAGCGCCAGAACTCAGTAATGCCTTTCTATTTAAGTCATGTTTTAAGGAATGAGGTATATGCTCTGTGACATAGCAGAGAAGCAGCATTGTTTAAACAGTTGCTCTTTATCAGCAAAGCAGGTTCCAAGGCACTGACCTCTGCCTGTTAGTGAGACTAGCTGAAAAACAGCGGCATGACTCTGATGGATTCAAAAAGAATTTCATCCTGTTTTTCACTAAGATGAAATTGGAATGTCCACACATTGACTAGAAGTATTTGCTTATGAATCCAAATCAGTAGAATAAAATAAGTAGCATGGAATTACAAAACTTTCAAAGCAAGGAATTGAAACAGGATACCTTGTATTCCATATGGATAAATCTCATCACTAATTTTGGGTTTATTTTTTCCCCTGTTGTATCTTCATTGCTTCCTTTCTGTTTTGACAAGAATTTCAATCAAAAAATTAAAGGTATTTTAGTAAAAATGTTTTTGAACTTAAGGTTTTGTAAAGTAAAAATTTTTCAGCAGTTTTATTAGTCCTGTTTCTGAGGGGATATAGTGGAAACCCTGTAATTTCTGTAGAATATCTTTTGTTCCTGTTGATTTCCTAACATAGAATGATCTGTAATCCAATGATTAAAATGATTACATTCTCCTCTCTTCCAAGATGCATACATATAACAGCAATGAAAAACAGAACTGGACTAAGCTAATAACAGCAGCAATGGTAGCATAATATTAGCATACACTCCTATTTATAGTTTACACCACCTACTACAGTCTGAATATATGGTTTGTTACTTAATGTTTTCCTGAATACTGCTTTACTACTTAAACTATTTTGCTTCATTCTTACTGTTCTCAGTATATTTAGTTCTGAATACATTTCTGTTAAGAAGCTTCTGCAGTCTGGCAAGTAGTATGATGAAACATCAGTGCTTTGAACATCGATCGGACAAATAAAGCACTAGGTTCAGAAGACAAAAAGAAGAAAAGATTAGCACATCCAGAAGGAAAATTGATAGCACATATCAATAAATCTGATGTGCCCCATGGATACTGATTCAGAAAGGAAGATCACACAGTTGTGGAATTTATTTAAAAAGCCTTGCCGCTTAGCTGATACGTATAAGCTGTTCTTGAGGTCTGCAGATACAGGGGAAAAAATGAAAGCGCTTCTGTTTTGCAGACAGGGAATTGAGGAACAGAGGGGATTGCTGAAGTCAATTCTCACAGCATTTGAACTTACAGTTTTTTAATTAAACCATTTAAATTTCAGGTAGGAAGGATCTTCAGCTTCATCTGAGTAGGCAGGAACTGTGTATTCTTATTTCTAAAAATGAGCTTTTAAAAATATGTGTGCAGGTATATCAACATCCTAGCTTAAAATGTTTCAGAATTTTGAAAATCCATCTGGACTTGAACTTCCTCGTATACTTGACACGTGCTTCAGACAAATTAGTGTAATGATGATACTTTGAGTTCACTGCAGAATGATTCATACTCCAGGGAGCAGGCCAAGGGTAAAACATTGGACTGTCTTCACTTCATTATTTTTCTCTTCACTGAACATACACTAATGATAAAAAAACCTAAAAGCACGTTCTTTTTTCTTTAGTCTTATGGCCAGTGTGAAAGCATGTTCTAGACACGCTTCTGAAACTCTAACAGGTATTCAATGAACGGAGTACTGCTAAGTTACCTAGACAAAAACATTGCCTTGTTCTCACACTGTTCTTTCAGCTCAGCTGGCAAGATCATGTAATTGTTTTCATCAACTACTGTCTAAAAAGACTTCATGAATTAGGGTGTTAAGAAGCCCATATGTGCTGCTATGGATATTTCCGGGTTGACGTATGGAGCAGATTTACTGAAACTGGTTGATTGGTGCAGGCTAGCAAGTCTGTGCATGGCCAGCTCTGGTTAGCTTTCCTAAAGCTTTCTACACTCATTACTTCTTTTCACATGTAAGGCACATTCCCTTGGCTTTCTTTTCTCTAATATAAATGGAGAAAAACATGTACATTTTAAAAAGAAGCAGAAGCCTATCAAAAAGAAAAACACTCCAGTGCACACAATTCTCCCCTCGGGGACAGGCTGAGAGGAAGAATGAATTGCACATGACAGCTGTTAGGGTTTGGTTTTGTTTAATGCAGTGCAGGAAGACACTGGAAAGGGTGGCATCAAAATCCCAAACAAAATGAAACCTATCACCCAGCTATCAGGCAGTTGTGTGGAAATTCACATTGCTACGGTTGTATTATGCCTGTAGATAAGAGTTAGCATCTAATAGCTGCCGTTTTCTTCTTTAGCTGACACAAAATACTGTATCTTTCTTCTTCTTACCTGCTTATGTGCCATGTAATGGCTGGGAGAAACTCCAAAGATAATATTCATCTGCACTCTTCACGTCTCTCCCTGCAGCACTTACTCCATGCAAGTTATTGAATTTAAAACATAAATATCTCCTAATCCATTTTCTGTAATATTTGAAGAAATAGGGCTAAATTTAAGTACTGGTGATGCAAATCTGTTTAAAGAAGTTGTTTATCACTCCTTTAAGGAGTTGAGGGGTTTGGTGGCTTTTTTCTTGCATGTTTCCTTCCTCCTCTGCTTTATGAAGGTCTTTTACAATCAAGATATGAGGGTGATGGGGGAAAAGAGAAGCGGAACTTGGTGTAGATGGAAGGCAGAGCAGATCTTAGGCCAGCTGTCGTCCCAGCTAAAACGCTGTTACAAGTATTCATGAGCATTGGTTTCATGATAATTAATTCAGGCCCCCTTTACCCCCTCCAAGAAATGAGTGACTCCCATTAATCCCTGAAGAATCTTTAATCTGGTATTTACAAGTGCGGTCTTTTGTAGGAGAAATGAGAAACTTCCTCTTCTTCCCTTCTCGTTTCTTCCTCCCCTCCCGTCTTCCTCCCTCTGGAATATTTTGGCTGGGTTGCCAGCCAGAAGTAGGCAGGAGCCTGCTGACTGCACGCTTCTTTTGGCCAAGCGATACAGCTTGCTTTAAACACACTAGTACCCACAGTTGAGCCAGGCAAACAGATGGAAAAAGTTTAAAATAAAGCTGTGTAAGCTGCAATGAGGCAAAAAATATATACTTTTTAAAGTTTTGTTAGCTTTCTACAAAAACGGCACCCCAGGGAAGGTTCTGTCACTGAATTTTATAGGCCAGGTGTTTCGCCTGAACAAAAGCAGAAAGAAAGAGAAGGTTTTTTTTTTTTTTTTTGTTTTTTTAAAAAAAAAAAGAGGAGGGAGCTTGCTGCCTTCTCTATTATGTGAATGCTTTCACAGAAGAAATCAACAGGGGTCCCAAAATGCAACTTTAAAAACAGCTTAAAAAGGCTTCTTTAAACTGAGCATTTAAATATTGTGAAGGTTTATTTCCAGTTTCCACTTCCTCTCTATTTTTTTCTCTCATAGAATAATAGTTTTAGTTGCTTCTCAAGTGCTGAAAATTACTTGTAAGGAGACTTTTAAATGACAGTGGATCCCCCCCACTTGACTTCAGGATGTGTTTTAGAGAAAGATATCAAAGTGAAAATAAGGAGGTATGAAACTGCAGTCATTTACAATGATTCATTATTTTTTCCTTATTTTATATTTTGGCTTGGTTCTTTAGCTTCATCATACCTACTGAACTCTTGACTAGGGTAAAAGAATACCATTGAAATCGGTACAGCTGCTCCTAATGCACCAAGTTAAATGAGGAGGAGCAGTGCTGGAATGCACGAGTAGCCTAGAGTCAAGAGAAAAGAAAGATAGCATCTTTCTTTGCAAGAATAGATGAAACTGTGGAGGAGATCTGTTCTTCTTAAACCATTGATTTGGTTTCTATTTTTTTTTTAATGAATATTGCATAAGAATAAGTGAGTGACTTGTGGAATTTGGTAAATGGATTTACATTTCATCAAAAGAACTTCTGATTACTTTATAGGGATACTGCTGCAATGTAGGTTAGATTCTTGTGATGCTCTTTCAAGAATTGAAGCTTTTGTAACGTTTCTCCATGTGATTGCTTTACTCATCAACATTCACAAAATTGACAGCAATGGAAACAGCACCTTATGAAAGGTAATCACAGTTTAGCTGGTGGCCTCCTCTTGGTAAATAATCAAAATACCAGTTGGCTTTCCCTGATACGCCTGATAACTTTCCCCCAGTAACTTTCCCCCAATAACTTTCCCCTTGTTACTCTTCCCAAAGCTACTAGAATATATCCAGTGGCTGTCAGGTAAGTACAAATACATGCAGTCATCTTCACTCCAGAGTGATATAATAGTGCTTAAAAGTTTAGTTGTGACTGATGGATTACAAAACTCTGTACCACTAAGGTCTTGAAGCAGTGAGTCAATTTCTTTGCTTTTTTATTTTTCCTTTTTTTTTTCTTTCAGAGTTCCTTCTGGTACAAATAAGAGGGTAATGCTTATACGGAACAGAATTACGATTAAGAAAACTATTAAGGGATAATGTTTGATGGGAGCAGGCTCTATAACTTTGTAATTTGTCTTCTTCCGTAGTGAGAATTTTTCTGAAAAATATTGGAAAATAATTTTTTTTCTTGCCCTATGTAAACAACAAATCTTTTCTGTGGTGTTTTTTTTTTTTTTGTTTTTTGTTTTTAAAGCTTTAAAACTAGTTGAATAATAAAGCTTTCTGTTTTGAGATTGAAAAATAAAACACATCATCTTTTTTATCTGGAAACTAAAAAAAAAACCACTGAAGGCTCTTATCTGTCCCAAGAGCTTTTAGTCTAACGTTGTTCATGTAGAAATTTCTGAGGCCATATGGGCACAGTAGGTTTCACAGAATCATTTTCAATTTCCATCTACGTCTAACATATTGCTGTGCAGAATTGTAACTTGAAAGGCAAGAAGGTTCATTTAAGGTTTTTAAAAGTTCCAAATTTAAATAGATTTCTAATAGCAAGTTGTAAAATTTCTGTACTTGTATGAAATAATATTGGTAACGATTATGAGATTTATGACATGGGTATTAAATACCTGAACTAAAAAAATATATTCCATCCTTAATGAATACTTATTTTCTTCTTCCTTCACCTCCCAAACCTTACCTCACCACCCCTCTTAAGTTTGATGTGCAGGTGCCATATAATCATGTTTCAATCCCTTTGCTTGCATAGACAGAACATGAGGCAGTTATTCAGCTAAATATCTGCAGGTCTTTAAGTAACCGGAGCTAGCATGTAAATGTAGATTTCTCCTTGCAATGAGAAATATGTTTGAACAGAGTCTCTTACTCTAACAGAGTCAGAACTGTTTGATGCCACTTGGCTTCACAGGTTAGTCTGGTATTTAATGAGGGAAGTAAGTTGTGATAACACCCTGGAGATCTGGGAAGATGGCATTTCTTTTACATAGTGATCTGCTCTAAGCCCCTGCTTTAAATACGAAGAGTATCTTTCATAGCCACTGTCAGTGTTGTGACAGCATTTGCAACTAATGATCTCTGAGCAATAGCGCACATAGTAAATGAGGTTTGTGTTAATGATAAGCAAACATAAAAGAGACTTAAAATTTCACATTATAGTTTTGGACAGGTGTTCAAATACAGGTTAGAGTTACATGAGTCCTACACCTTATGATAGGGAAGGCTTTTCTCATTAAATTTCCTCCACTGTGTCATTATCTTCTCGAGCTAAAATACTACAATAATTTCTCTTAACAACATTGCTTCATAGGTGTCTAGTCAGATTTTATTTTTATTTCCTTACCGAGGAACTGGCAAAGTTGAACTCTGTATGAAGCCCTGAATTTTCCTTGAAATTCTTACATGAGTTTAGTTGTACGATTCCTTTTGGAAGTTAATTATACAGTTCCTTTTGGCAGGAGCTGTTGCTTTCAGATGTGTTCGATGAACTGTTATCCTGGTTGTTTTTTTATATTGTTCAAAAATATTATTAATTTCCTTGCCAATAAACTTTTTAAAAATACTTTTTCTTAATAGTCTTTAAATACTTTTTTTTCTCTCTTTAATTTGGTCCTTTACCTCTCTCTCTCAAAAAAAGAAAAGAAAAAAATAAGAGTTAAAGAGTTCTTAATCAGATATTGATGAGTTCTTACAACAAGTTATTGTATGTTTTATATACTTCATTTAGCTGCAAGCAGTTACAAAGGCTTCATGTGGCTGCATCTTAACGATACAGGATCATAATTCAGATGGCAAATCCACTTTGCCTTCTGCAATGGGAGTTAGTTAACTCTCCTGCCTTAATTAATCATAATTTATTTTGTTCAGGTTATATCAACCCCATTGACTTATTTTAATCTCCATCTAATGTCAATATTACTGAATCCTGTTGCATCCCTATGTTTATATGGGGTCAAGTGCTCTTGTCTTCTTAGATGAAATAGGCTGTATCTCATAAAAGTCAGGTACTTTTGCTGTCTTCTTTCCTTTTTTCCTCTTTTCATAGAGAAGGGAAAACAGAATGGAAAAATGAGTCATTCAGATCTCAACAGCTTTTCCTAAGTTTTCTCTGCTGAGCCAACACAGCATTCACAGCTAGGAGAGGTATCAAGTAAACAGCCACCTAGATTTCTCACTAAGGGCTGCGTTTTACTTCTCAAATATGCATGCAAAATTTGTGTCTGTTATAATGCATTTTAGTCTTTAATGTCTGATGATTTTGTGTTCGTGATATTTGTGTGATATCTCAGAATGTATGTTTGCAACAGCTGAAGCATTAGGAAGTGGGAAGTTCTGACTCTATTATACATTAATAGGAAAACTTACTACAGGGGAATACAGTTAATGCCAGTCTCTTGCATGAGGCTTGTATGATATTTGGAAGTTCCTGATTAAGTGACTGACATCCAAAACTATATTTATCAACATGGAGGAAAACCTGGTAAGCACTGTAGATTTGTTTATGGGTAGTTATTTAAAAATTTGATCCTAAATAAGCAGTTTGAAATTAGGAAGTAAATTCGATTTATTTTTCATGTCTCCTGCTTAAGGAATTGCTAGTAGTGGTGCCTGTAACCATAGCTATCTCCCAAAATGCCCTGACTCTTGGGCTATTTTTAGTGGAGATAAAGTTTTATCACTATATTTTGAATTGCCAGGTAGTGTTGCCATTACTGAAAAAACATACACTATATAACAAGACAGTCAGATTTCCAAACTGTTCCTGATATCCAGAGGCTACTCATGATTTGCATTTAAAGAGCTGTGCGGAAATAAAAAAAAAATAGAGCAACATATCATATGTCAAATTGAGTTTGGACGCAGTCTGAAGCAATTAGGATTACTTCAGATAATAAAAAGAACACTCATGAAGACAGATATGGTATAAGGGTATTAATTTGAAATGGAGATTATAACTTTATTTTGACATATGCTGAGTATTAGCCAGACATATCACAGAAAAAGAAGTTGTGGGATGGCAGCATGCAGTCTGACTGAGCATCCGCCTGAAGCATTCTGCAGCAAATTCCAGATTGTAACATCTGTCCAAAAAAAAGAAGTAAGGTGGATTTATTATTAAGGCACTAGATGGGTATTTACCTTTCTTTATGTCTTATTACTTCTGCTAATGAAGAACTAAAAGAGATACAGAGTTATGGTGAGGAACAAGTTAATTTTCAAGGGCTTGTCCTGGGTTATCGCTTTCTGTTTCATGCCGTTTTTCCCAAGGCTGTGATAGCTGTCCTATACCTATAAAAACTCAGGCCAAACACGACTCTGCCCTTTTCAAATCTTCTTAAACTCCTGCACAGAGATCCAGAGAAATCAGAAGCACAAGGCCACCCAAATATGTCATCAAGGGACTTAACTTCTGCAGATTTCTTGTAACGCAGTCTGTACACAATGTTGTTCAATAAGGGAACACTGAATAGCTTAAAAAATCCATGGAGACGTTGTATGGCCAGGAGATGACCAAACAGGCCTCTATTCTAGGCAAAGATCTGTTTACTCTCTGCAGCACATACCATGTAGCGGATGTACGGATTTAGCAGAGTGTGCAGGACATGCTTTGCAGGCTGTTGAGACACCGACCCTTTGCTAGGATCAGTGTAGCTGGAGTGATTTAGAGTGACTGAGAACTGGGCTGTATATGTATACACTAGTGTTAGTTAGAATTACAACAGAGAAGGCAATGCAGAATATTGAAAAGGGATGGATGGCATGATTAAGTATTTGTAGCGTGGGAAAGAGGAAGTTTTTCACGGTCGGTTTGCCGAATGTGGTGCCTAAAAACATCGTCAACCAAAAAGAGAAGGAAAAAGTAGGGGAGGGGAACAGGGAACACATCAGTTGAAATTCATTTTGCTAGAAGCTACCTGATAAGTAAAAATTCTTCTATACAGACAACTCTTCCTCAGTAAAGACTTTGAATTTTCTTAACCTTTCTCGTTTCATAAAGTTCATTCATGTAAGTCGATTAAATGATAAACTCTTCCAGAAGTACACTGTTAGAATAAACCCATGTAAAAAAAAGGGCTCGATATGTAATCAGTCTTGTTGATTTCTGTAGGGAGGCAGTTAATTGACAAGAGGTTTCTATTGATTAATTTACAAGAACAAAAAGAACAACAGGGGATGAATTACTTCATTACCACTGATCTGCTTTTTTTTTTTCCTTTTCAGATTATTTTTCTTTTTTTGGACACAGATAAGAAAGAGATAAAAATACATAACTAAATATCTTATTGTCGATGTTCCCAGATTATATGGGGCAAGATTAAAATGCAAGAGAGTAAGTGAAAAAAAATTGAAAGTCAGTTTGTTCTCTAGAAGTTAATTCATTAACGTTGACCCTCTTGTAGGTCTTTTGTCACCATTTTTTGTTTTCCATCTGTGCAGCCAACGCTGCGTAACATCCTAATAACTCCAGTGAGTTATTTCGGAGATAGATTTTTTCTGACACACACTGCCTCAGGCTTCTCCTGGAAACATCATTCTCCAGATTTTGGCAATCACTTAGTGTCTATCATTCTTTTCCATCCTTCTAGCCTTTCTCTTTGCCTTTTGAGTACTTTCCAGGCAGCTGTTCTCATTATCTGCTCTTAAATTCATCTCCGTTTGGGAAAATGCATCAAGTTTGCAGTAGATCAGTCCATTTCCAGTTCACTGCCATCCTTTGTTTGCAGCAGTAAGTCTCCTGGTTTGCAAAATGCAAGGAATCGTATGTGACTCATTCGTGTAGTATTTGTCAACTTTTCTTCATAAAGCACTTGTCTGATAGATCTTTTCCTCAAGGCAAATGTAAACCCCATGTGTTCAAGATCAGAGGAAAGCAATGCAATCACAAATTGGAAGAATAATTTGCAGATGGAATGTATTAATTAGGGAAGGAATTTAGGTTGAGTTGTAAGCATAATCTTTAAGACATTTACTGGATATAAAAACCAATCCTTCACAGACGTCAGATCTTCAGAACTGAGCTATTAAAAAGTTTCCCAGAACAGGGAGAGGCAAAGCTTGGCTGTTCGTTAAAATCATGATTAAGCGAAGTGTATAGTGGTTTATTGAAATGCAGTGCTCAGTCATGCAAGTGAAAAAACTGGTAATATCTCTTCTTCATATGTGAGAATGAAATGTTGCAAAAGATGGAGAGAAACATTATCCCTGCAAATATTCCGAATCACATTTCTGTTCTTGCAGCAGCAGGAATCACAGCTTTGTGTACTTCAGCAACAGCCTGCCAGTATATTTGTCTGTATGTGGCAACAGTTAAACCTTACTCTCATTATTGTCTGTATTCTCCGGTAGAGTGGGATACACAAGAAAAGAAAGGCTGAATAACTGGCTTTTTTTGTTTAGATTAATTAACTGGATGATCTAAGCCACACCTCAGTGTTAGTGGTTCAGTTGCTCTTAGGAATTCATTTGTGCGGCACTTCAAACAGACTCTGAGCTTGAACGTTAGAGTGGTGGAACAGACTCTAGTTAGTCTTTGCTGTCTTTGTCCAGGAAGAAAAAATGATTCACTTTGACAGAATGAAAAGGTGGACATGTATTTTTCTTTCACTCAGGGAAAAACAAAATCTCTGAGAAACCATACTCTGTTGCCTTGGATAGCACTTGCTGATTTTTCCTTGTCAAATTCTTGAAAACGTTCTTCTTTCCTATTTATTTATGACTGCCTTTTTCTTGTTCTGCGTAGTTGATATTATGCAAGCATTTCATACAACACAGACCTTTGTTCAAAGAGCAAATAAATAATCCAGGCTCCCAGAAGCTGGAGTGGAAATGGAAGGACAGTGCATTTAATGGACATGTCCGTGTTACTGAGATTAGAGATAGTAGCTGAATAAAAAAAGAAGTGCTGCTGGACTTAGCTTTCTCTGTCGAGTTTTCTAAATAGAGCCCTGACGCGGGTACTAAAGATCCCCCATATGGTGAAATCAGGAGAGTTAGGTACCTTCAAATACGATTAGAAAAACTCTTCACTGTAAGAGTGAGCCACATACATCTAGTCAATACTCGGTTAGTTCTGAACTGCTCTCTGAAGTCTTTCATCTGACTTAGGACTTCAGGCAGACATTTCTTTTCATTTGATTTAAAGAACCCACTTCTGCAGATAACTGTGAACAACACTCCATTTTCTTAAATGCACTTTTATATAAAAATGTTCCTCTGGCTACAGAATTGTACAGAGAATAGAAGAATTAGGCTGTGTTTTTTAATACCTTCTAGGACAGTGTCACAGGCTTGGAAGCACTGACACACTCTCTTGCTGTTGTGCTATTGTATAGCTTAGAATCATAAGATAAAGAAGTGAGATTTTTTTTTTTAAAGCATTACTTCTTTATCCATCTTCCATTAAGCAGTTATTTAATGAGTTCTTTCTGAAGCAGAGAAATTCCACCTACCCTCCGTCACTCTAGCAGATTCATTTTTGCCAATCTTCTGTTACCTTGTGCTAATAACAGAAATCATAAAAATCTTGTCAGGAAAAGCTAATGGCAGCAATCTGCCGGTTACAGAGATGTACTTATTGCCATGGGATTTGTTTCAGCATCCATGGAGGAGGAGAAACTTTCTACATCTTTATTCTCAGCTGTTTAAAGTTTTTAGACATTTTAAAATTTTTCTTGGGAGAAATCAATGCAATTCTCTACTCAAAATCAACCTATTTTATTAACAGAATAAAATGTGAATGAAATTGTTTGGGATAAATTAAAAACAAAACCAAAAAAAGAATGAAGTGGTTGTGCAAAATTTCATTGGTAATTAACCATAGATAAGCCTAGGCTTGGTAGCTATTAAAGCATTAAGGGTTATATTAAGCACAACTACCTTGTCTCAGCTCCTGAATTTATAGAAATGCATCAAAAATATTTTCTTTATGGGAAATTTGTTTCATTTTCACTTCCCCCCACCCCCAAGCATAAAGAATAGCCTTTCCTAAAAATGCTTTGGTGTTATGGTAGTCTATCAAATGGAATAAAAAAGAAACATTTGATGTAGAGAAAAATTGGGTTTAGAAAAAGTGAAATCATTGCAGTCTTTTACAGACAATTATAAAACTGAGAGATGATTTCAGGATTGGTCTTGGCGTAATTTGACACACTAAGTCATCATGATAGCTCTACAAAGGCCCCAAAGACATACTTACTTAAAGTACTTAAAGACAATAGCAACTAAAATGAAATAAAATTAACAAATCCTGAAGTCAGTAGAATCATATTTCCATTTCTCTGAACTGTTTACAGTGACTTGCATTTTTCTGCATGAAGGATTTCATTTTAACCACTTTTTAGATAACCAGGCTCGTTACTCACTGTGAGTTTTTGTCTGTTTGTGCACATACACTTAAAAATCAGCAATATAATTGTAGTTTTGGTTTTGCTAATTAAACTTCAGTCTGGACTTAGGCAAGGCTTAGATGTACCTGGACCATACTCAACAGAACATGAAGTAATGTCTTAAGAAGCTATATCTGAACAAACTCTATTTTGAATTAAAGAATAATAAGTGGAAAGGAGCTGAAGTGGCATCCAGTTCTTCTCAGTGGGAGGCGCTGATATTCTTGCTAAAGAACAACATACTTTCACTGTCTTTGCTTTCACAAAAAATTGCCTCAGCATCATGGAAGTGTCTTAGAGAGGCAGTTACTCTCACGGACAATTTTATATTCTCTCTTACTCCAAGAAGCTGTTAATTTGTGTAACACCATTTTCAACAAAGAGGCATCAGGAGACTTTATTCCCTGGCAGAGAAGCAATTTCCCCACTTCACACGCAGTGCCTCTGAGGACGTGTAGTAAAGCGTAGCACATAAATACCAAGTTTTCCAGCTAGGCACTGTCAGAATACTGCTTGTATTCTCTTTTATTAATTAAATGCATGTACTATAATGTATTTCTTATATAACTCTTTATATAAGCTTTATTGCTAACATTTTTTTCTTGTAAGGTTTGGGTTACATAAAGAAACCACGTAATTTTAAATATTTTTTAAAAAATGAAAATACTTTTCAACTACTTTTTTATGTGTGTGTGAATGTGTATGTGTGTATATATATGCACACAAAAAATAAGTAATAATAAAACACTAGATATATGACTTTGTTTTCCTTTTTTTGGGGGGGATATGTGTAATCATTAAGTTAGGTAGAGGAAATTAAATTCCATTCTAAACCATATTTTTAGTTTATTTCTAGCATTTGAGTGGGAAAACTAATTTATGTTGGCTTCCAAATTGACAGATATTCCATGAAACTATAGAAAAAAATGGTTCTTCAAGAAAATTGAAACTGTTTCAGCTCACGTCATTAAAAATTACCCTCAAATGAATTGACTCGTCTAATGTTTCTGTGCCCCTTACTTTAAAATAGCACAAAACTTCTTTCACATAAATTGAGCTACCCAGGAAGTAATGTAAAAATGGTATTGGCAAAATATAAAAGTCAAATAAATCAAATTTAATGTTTTTCTTTCCCCTCCTCTAGTCCTAATCTAAGTGCTCATGGTTATTGAATTCAGTGGGGATGTATTTAAGCTTCAACCCAGCAAACCACTTAAACACACTTTTAATTTTGGTTTAAATTATGTTTATCACATAGGATTGCTGCCTACTAGTTGATTTACTTTCCTACAGTGTGTGATTTGTCCTTCAAGAGTTGCAATTAATATTTCAAATACATTTTTCCATGAAATCAGTACATTTCAAAAACAAGAGTAATTCTGAGCATTATGTTTTTGCTGGGTATTTGAGATGTGCGTGCATAGAGTTGGGGACCAGAAAGAGCTTTGAGACAGAAATTGCCAAAAAGTAAGAGAAAATAGGCATCAGGAATACCTACGCGTGGTGGCAAACTTACGCTGAGAAGGAACAAAAATATGTTTCACTTTTAAAAGGCCATTATATGCAGGCTGGACAGAGAATGGATTGAGAGTAGCCCTGAGGAGAAGGACGTGGGGGTGTTGGCTAATGAGACACTCAATATGACCTGGCAATGTGTGCTCGCAGCTCAGGAAGCCAACTGCATCCTGGGCTGCATCAAAAGGAGCATCACCACCAGGTTGAAGAAGGGAATTCTGCCCCTCTGCTCTGGTGGGACCCCACCTGGATTGCTGCATCCAGCTCTAGGGCCCCCAAAATCTGGAAGACCTGGACCTGTGGCAGCGAGTCCAGGTCTGGGCCATAAAGATGATCCGAGGGCTGGAGCACCTCTGCTGTGAGGACAGGCTGAGAGAGTTGGGGTTGTTCAGCCTGGAGGAGGGAAGGCTCCAGGGAGACCTTGTTGCGGCCTTTCAGTACCTGAAGGGGGCCTGCAAGAAATCTGGAGAGGGACTTTTTGCAGGGATGTGTAGTGATAGGACAAGGGGTAGCAATTTTAAACCAATTTAGATTAGATATTAGGAAGAAATTCTTTACTGTGAGGGTGGTGAGGCACTGGCACAGATTGCCCAGAGAACATTCAAGACCAGGTTGGGTGGGGCTTTGAGTTACCTGGTCTAGTGGGAGGTGTCCGTGTCCATGGCAGTGGGGTTGGAACTAGGTGATCTTTAAGGTCCCTTCCAACTCTAATCATTCTGTGATTCTATGAAATTATAATCATACCCTTATATTGAAGTTTCACAAATAGATGTGCTTTTACTTTAGAAGTACTGTTGGTTTTTGTGTTATGTGTTCCATAACAGTACCCTGTATTGAATGCAGACTTCAGAAATGGTCTGCAACGATCATCTCACGTAGTTTGGAAAAAAATAAAAATCCCTTCTGAGACAAATAACCTGCTTTTTTATAAAGTGTTCTTGTTTATTTTCAATTTTTTTTAAACAACCCAGCTTGAAACCTGAACATTTTAGAGGGTTATATAGACTTCAGAATTTTGTGAGTAAATCCCTGTGCATAAAATTATTGGAACACTACATAAAATGTCAGTTATTTTTCATGAGGAGTACTAGAATTCATGGCATATGAAGCTCACATCAAAGCAAACATACACATATTGGCAGCCACACGAGGACTGCTAATATCACTTGGAAGGTCACTTCTGTAAATTATGCTGGTTTTAGCAACCAATAGAAGAAAGCTCACAAAGGATATGTTTTAGTTATATTTCCCTTGGGGAGGTTTGGATCAGCAGAGGCTTGACTGAAAAAATGTATATGTAACTTCCGCGTACTCAGCTTGACTTTGAGAAGCAGAGTCATGGTCAAGGCGATGTGCTGTTCTGGGTAGTTGCCTGATGTGGTCTCCTGTCTTTTGGGGAAGTAACAGTGCTTAACTGATCTGCACAAGGCTATATACTCTGGGAAACTAGTGTCAACTTCAGAATATCAACTTTTATGCCTATTTTAGCTTGCAGGTATGAAGATAAATGACAACACAGATGTCTAACTTCATATATGTGTTTTCTCTTCAGCTCTTTTCTAGTTTACCAGCAGCTAAATTCACTCACTGATAACCTTCCATTTCCCTGTAACTAACTTTATCTTTATAACACTTGATTTATCATCAGTGTGAGACTCTTGATTTATACCAGGTATATTAATCTTTTTCCAAGACACGACAAAGCCAGGCTTCTGCTCTGTTTTACAAAACTTCTTTACGTCACTATACATTGCATAAATATAAACCCACTAGTGCAACTTTCACAATGCAAACCATTATGAAGACCTTGTCTAAAGGTAATTATGAATTGCCCTTTAACTTCATGTTGTAAGTTAATAGTGTGGCAAAGGAACATGTATGTATCAAATATGATTTTATCTTGTGTTCATTTTCAGTACCGGCTTGCTCCATGTAATGCTGTAAGAAACTACGAAAGTAGTTGACCTGGAAAATATGCTGCTTCATCAGAATGTTATCATGATTAATATAATTCTATTACAGAATGATGCTAGTGGTGCCTGATAGCTTTCTGATATTTGAAGTAACATTTAAAGCAAAAAGAAAAGGTTCAGTAAGACCTGACTTCCCAGAGCTGTTGTCACTTTGACAGGAGGTTTTTTTGCAGAGAAAGCCTGACCTTATATGCTATTGTTTCTGCAAAACATAGTTCATCAACTGCGTCCATGTGAACATGGAAGTAAACTGATAGAGGTGTCTTTTTCTTAAAATTCAGATGGGAGGAGGAAGAAAGGATGTATTTGTTTCTTACCTTGTCTGGGAAGATCTTGGCTGGGCAGTGGGCACAGCCCCCTGGAGGGCTGAGCGGCTAGCTTGTTAAACAAGGGTCTACCGCTGCTTGGCAGCTGTGGTAATTATGACTTAGAGCATAATTGCAAGCCCCAGTAACAACACAGATTGAATTAGGAACTGAGTAGTCTAAAAAAAGTCGACTATGGAAATGATTTACAGTTAGGTTAATTGCAAGAATAGTGTCAAGAACTGTTTCTTTAAATAGTTTTCCAAGAAGTGGTAGCGACTGCTAGCTGCAAGAGCATAGCACACCATTGTGTTATTAGTTATTTATAATGCAAGATTTCTGCAGATTTCATAGCTTTTTTTAAAGTTGCTTTGAAATAGGGCAGGTAGAGGAGTAAAGCAATGCTCTGTGTTCTGATAATAACATCTAACAGGGAACTGGCAAGAGTTACAACCAGTTATCGGGCTCTTCACAGACTTTGAATCAGCAGCTGCTGGGTTTGGAGTTTAGATCCATTCACAATAGACTTCCCCTGCCTAGAGAAAAAAATGACCAAGAAGGGACAGAAAGCATGTAGTAAATGAGACTGAATTTCACCTGTCTTTTAATCTATGCCATGATGAGCGGGTGGAATTTTACCCTGACATCTTAGGTAAATGCTTTGTATGTACGTGAGGTTAGGTGTGATAGCATTGTAATACTTGACACTCACTAGTGAACCAGAAGAATGAGCAAGAGTCACCCTTCCCTCTGTGCTGGAAAGCTTTCTTCTGGAACACTTAGATCTCTAAAATTTACGGTTTCAGAGACTAGCATCAGAGGGCACTAGATGCTGGATTGCTCAGCTTGCAAACTGGTTCCACTTGTTATCAAGTGACCTTAAGGTTTTCTTCATTAGTTTAACTTGAATAGTAAGCAGCCTGCATTCAGATGTCCCTATGGCAGCCATGAGGAGAGAAAATTGTAACTTCTTCAAGATTAAAAGTTCAAACCGTGATGGCTGTACCTTTTAACCCCCTAACTGGCTCTTGCCCTGATCTCCGTGAGCCTGTTAGCTTCATCATGTTGAAGAGATCATGACATCTTCCAAAGCACCTGGGGGAAGCATTTACTTTCAGTTCATTGACTAAGCTGTTCTCTGGGACAGCAGTGTCGCCCAGCTGTGTCTAGTCCTTTTATGCTTTACTAATTATAATTAAGGTTATAGTCTTCTTTACTACTTTGCACTAGTACATTAATGTTTTTAACTACTTTAAATAAAAGCAAACCCAAAACCTTAGCTAGGATGAAAAGCAAGTGCATGCAGGAGATGAGGAGTTACCAGTTCTATTTAAATACAACTTATTTACGAGTACTGGGAGAAAATCTTATGAAAAACAGAATGGACATTGCAATATAATGCATTTTTTGTCATTTCTGACTTGTATGATACTCAAATTCTACCTTGTTAGTTACTAATCTTAAAAAAACCCCCAAACATTAGCTTTCTGTCTTATCACAGCAAAAGTCTGAATCATGACAGGATGTTGCAGAATATATGATAGACAACTGTGTCCCTTAAAATCTATTCTGTAGCAAAAGTGTCAGCCTTGTTTTCTTCATTAAACACTTCACTGTTCCTGTTATGTCAAAAAAGGACATATTTAATAAGACAAAGTTTTTTGTTGAGTTTGAGATAACAATTGAGCATAATTGCTAGCTCTAGACTGAATTAATTGCTTTAGTGTATTTTCGCTTGTTTGAGTGAAAGGTGGTTTGTAAGGATCTCTGGAATTTAGAGTTAAAATATGCTTATGATTTTAAAATACAGCATAAAGGTAAGCCTAGGTGAGGTAAAGTTGTTTGGCTTTGGGAAAGAAACTTAATCTGAATTGAAACAGACAAAAACCTCAAAGTAGATCCATGACTATTATGCCCTTACATGCTCTTAGTAAAGAGAGACTTTCTATTTCCTTCTTTCTCTGTTTGAAAAATACTAAATTTAGGATGAATTATGAATGGAGATGCCTCCAAAAACATGAAGCCATCTCTACCCCCCAGAGAAAATGGTAGCAACTTTAAGCTTTCTAGAAGAGCAACTGTTTTCTTGTTACATTTATTCATAGAACAATAAGTTTTGACATGAGATCAGGACCTCTAGGCACTCTTGCTATTCTAATTTATTTAATACAGTGAAGGAATTCATGTTAAATAGGGAGTGCTTTGACACAGAGCTGAATTGATGCCTCTGTGTCTTACTTGTCTTTAACTGGGCTTTAATAGTTACAGTTTTGTTGCAATCTATATCATTAACTCCACTTCAGCTGGTTGCCCATTAAATATTGTACTGTTGTGCTAGGCATTTCAGGAAATTATTATTTGTATGCTGGACATCTCTCATTGTCTTGCACTAGCTGGAATATTTTGGATACCTGCAGGATCACTGCCAATAGGTAAGAAATTAAATAATGTAGAAGGCTGACATAAATTCACTGCTTTATCATGGGCTACTCACAGTTTTTTGAACATTAACTATGTCTCATAGTGAAGATCGGCTGGATGTAGTGTTATTAAAATTTCACAAGACTGTGTCTTCAGAAGGGAGGAAAAAAATGGAAATGTCTTCAGTTGGGAGGAGGAGATAGCTGCTTATCACAGATTGTGGAGCCTTTTAGAGCAGTATAACGGATTATTATGAAGTGTTCAATTGCATAGGAATTCTCTAATCAGGAATGTTTAAACAAGATCAAACTAAGAAAATACTTTGTTTTTGGAATTAGGAATATTCTATACTTAGATATTTATCTACCTGAGTTCAAGTTGGGCAAAGAATGTAATAGTCATAACTTTTTATTGTCACAGTTTCCTGCCAGATAAATAAAGTTTAAGACTATTAATCTGTGGGTGTCTTGTATTTATGACCTTGATTTCCAAGTGTAAAACTTCTACAAAATGTCTTTGCTCTTAAATTAGAAATATTGCATTCAAAGCTAATAATAGCTATAATCAGTGAGTGTATTTAAACTAATACTGACACATAGCGTGCCTCTCTCTAATAGCTTGTCTTCTCTTTCTCAAATTCTCTGAGAAGAGGAAAAAACCCTCATTCCCATGTAACTACTTAGAATCATCTGGATATTTCCTTCATAATCTTTTTCCCCCCAGTAAAAATAGGAGAGAATATTGTGACAGAAATGTGTGCGAGGTATCAGTATATTCTGGAAATTTTCTAGTGTAAAAACTGACATGAATTAGAAGTGTTGGGCCTTACTGAAAGGTTAGTCTTTGAGCCAGGAACTGCTGAGCAAGAAGGAAGAAGTCACAGAAATGGGAATAAGAGAAAAATATGAAGGAGGTATTTGGCTGGGATCATTAGTTGAATGAAATAGCCAAGGGGTATATTGGATGACCCTGAAGACTCAAGTAATAGAAAAGGGATGAAATTCAATAGCCCAGCATGGAAGGTCATACACTAGGGAACTAATAACAAGCATTTCTGCAATAAGCTGGGAGCTGATCATCTGAGGTGCAGTAGTCAATCACAGAATGGCTGTAAGTTTCTGATACGATACAATCCAAGAGTGTGTTAGCTAATATATTTCTAGAAGAGAAAAGGAAATCCATAAACTGGTATAGAGACCTTACTTGTAGTATTAAGTATTCTTTTGGTCTTCTTGTTTTCAAAATAGATGGGTTTAATCACTAATAGGTGCAGAAATGTACCACTAAAGTATCTTGGCTTTTAACCCTTAAAATAAAATCTGATAGAAGGTATGATCTGTTCCTTGTAAGCACTTTAGGGCGGTAAATATCAGTACTAGACATTAAGTTGATGCATTTTGCTGCGATATGAATAAATGCATATTAGCTGTCTGTGGATCAGGTTGGGTGGCAACATAAAGGCAAATAACTATCAGAGTTGTGATGTTCTAGTTCAGCCTTCTAAAGTAAGCAAAAAAAAATTACAAACAACCAAGCTGAAGTGAAGTTTTATCAATTTTAGATGTTTTGGGATCTGGCTATCTGTAATATCAAGTGCTGTAATAGAAAAAACCTTTTTAGGTAGGTCTGTGGCATTTTTTTTTATTTCTAATTTATGTGTGGAAAATTATATTACCCAAGGATTTGTCCCTAAACTCTGTATGATCTTCACTGACCAAGAATATGGACAATCAGTTTTTTGGTATTCATAGACAGCCATTAATAGGTACCAGTGATGGATGCAAACGCGTTACGGGAGGAAGGAGAAGCTGGGAGACAGATCTAAAGAGGATGATCCAGGGAACAGTTTTTTCACATGAACACACTTTGAACAGATTGAGGATTAATTTTTTCAGAAGCCCTTATAAGCGAAGCCAAAATGGGAAAATGCTGTTTTGGAGTTAAGTATATTGGTCAAGGTAGGTTAGGGTGGAAGAATAGTTTTTCAGAAATGCTTAAGATGTTCAAAGACAGCTTCAGCAGTTCATTTCTGACTTGGTGAGTGAGTAATTGTCAATGACATGATGATTATTGCCATGAATCCACTCAAAGAGGAGTACTTACTCGTTACTTATTTGTATGTAATACAGAGAGTAGCAGGCTCATTAGCTTTGCCTTTGGTCAGCAGAGCAAAAGGGATATGATGGTGGAAATTAGCTGTCCCGATGGTGGAAGGCTCTGACACCTGCCATGGCTCTTTTTCTGACTTGCAGTTGCCTCCTCGGTTTGCTACTCTAGCTGAATGCTCCCCCTAACTCTGAGCACATGGTAATTCACATGTGAGCACTTAATTAATTGGTTCATTTAATCAATGTGTGTGGAGAAAAGGCCTTATGCTAGCAGTATTTCTCCCCAGGAGAGCTTGCCCATTTGAGAGGCATGGTTTCTATGTCCCCTGGTAGCAATTAACAACTACCGAATTGCTCCCGCTGAATAATCATGAAATTTGTCTGTCTCGGATCATTTAATGTAGTCTAATAGTGCTTAAATTTAGTATCTTGCCAAACTGGGGCATATTACAATTGACAGTGACTTCATGTGCTTTTTGAGCTAATTTAAATGAAAACCTTAGACAGATACGAAAGTACTTCATGCTTGATGTTTACATATTGATACTTGTTAGAATATTTTTAGAAATATTTGGGCAAAATTTAAAATTTTAAATGTAAATTAAGAGCATATTAAGACTTTATACCTTTCCTACCAAATGTGATTACTTGGAGGCTACACTGCTAATTTTTTTAAATTTTATTTCTCTTCATGAAAGCGTGATGAACAAAGATATGTAATAGGTCTTGCATGTTTTCTCTGAAAAACTTGTTCAGAAAAATAAAACTTTGTAAATGCATTGTATGAACCAGACAGCCTAGACACACTTGCCCTTTGACCCACTTGAGTGAAGCCTCTGACCAGTAAGGGTCATGCTAAAATTCAGGATCCTAACATCTGAAAAAAAAAATCACAACCGTCGTTGGGAATGATAGAAATGTTTCTTTAAATCCACTGCTTTTCGAGTTTGTAAAGAACCCTGACCTCTAAAGCTTCAGATTCTTTCTGTAAAAGAGGTGTTGTCTCCACTGACTAACTCTTGACATCCAGAAGAACGGTCTTTGAAGGCAGAGATTGTTTGAGCCTGCATGTTCCTTCTAAAAAACACATTCCAATTAGATCCAACTTGGAATTGTTTGAGGTTTTCTTTCTGGGTTTCAACGCTATGAATAATCCATCTGACAAGAACTGGGGCCACCAGGCTGTTTGGAAAGGTCATCAGGCACTGTCAGAAATTGGGGAGAGAACATTCTCAGGGGCCTTTTCCAGGGCAGAGTATGTCCATTTCTTAAACAGCAGAATAAAATTGACATTTCAGTGCAATAATGAAAGTCAATGTTGTGTCAAGCAAAATTTTAAGTATCGTAGTAATGTGAACGTGCCATTGCCTTTCATCTTTGGATTGCCAGACTTTATTTTCCTTACACTACCCTTGTCTTACACTATTTTGAGTGCGCTGATCCCGCATGGTTACATCCAACTCACACCAATATAAATCAGATATATGAAAAAACACTTTAAAACAACACTGACTCAAACCCAGCAAAACAGAAGAAAAAGCTCCTATTATTTGATACTGAAGGGCATTGCTCTTTCTATGATGTCTCTATATTCTTAATTTTTATGTAACTGCTCTTACTTTGAAGAAAAAGATACTCAAGCAGAGAAAGTATTAAACTAAAATAAGGCAATAGAAGAATAAGAGAGGGTAATTAAAAGAAAGACTTCTATCACTTTTTAAACTTTAATGCCATTCTTGCTTTTACTTCAATATTTTTTTATTCATTTTCTGAATTGCCACCTTTGGTATTCTTTCTCATTATTCCCTAGGTAACTTGCATTCTTTTTTTTGGACTAACTGCAGCATAGACTCAAGTGCTGTCTTTCAAGTATTGTGTATCAGTCACTGTAACGAATTTTAAAATGACCTCCTCTTTTTCCTTTTCAAACATTATTCTTACATTTAGTACAAACTCTTCCAAAAAATAGTCTCTTTTGTGCTATCAAGGGCCTCTTCGTACTATTTTCATGGGAGAACAAAAAATTTCCTTAAAAGCATACATTTTATTTTCCCTCTGTCCCTCAAAAAAAAAAAAACAAAACCAACCCCTCAACACTTTAACCTAAAAAAGCATCTGAAGATGAGTTCTCTTAAGAAACGTAATACCCAAATCCAGATACTTGTCAAATGGAATAAATTTGAGCACATCTGATCATAATGCCTGCCCTGCTCATACCACGGCCTTTCACTTCATGTACCTACTTAAAAAACAAAGTCACAGCAGAAGTGACAGATTTGCTCTGCAGTATTTTGTGTCTCTCTGAAGTCAAACCTAGAAAAAGATTAAAAGAAAGAAAAAAAAAGGACAGATGAAAAGATTTAGTCTGCTAATTGATTAGTACATTTAACTTTAAAAAAAAATCCATCAATGTTACTTACACTTGTGCCACTGCAGATGACCTTCAGAACATCTAAGTGATTATGAAACAAAGAGGAGACATTTCCAGAAACATGTGGTTTAAATTAAGATAATTTTGCTTTTAAGGTTTTTAATATCCTACCATGCCTAACTTCGGGTAAGTCTTAAAGAAACAGTCCCTGGGAAGAGTGGTATCCAGCATTAATGCACAGGCACACATATGCCCTTCCAGTGAAGAAATATGTTTATATATTATTTGCTAGTTTATATACTGTAAATATTTAGCAGTTTAAACAAATGAGATGAATCATCAGCTCTCTTTATCATATCAGAATTGAAACAGAAATAGAAAAGAGGACAATAAACCAAAAGGAAGTGTCGGTGAAGAGAGAGGAATGATGTTAAAGGGTTGTTGTTGTATGTTTTAAAATTACTATAGAAGTTCTTGCTGTAATCAGTGCTCAGTGGCAATTCAACAACTAAACAAAGGTTACAGTAGCAGTAAGAGCTCATATTGCATAAAGGGAAGTTGCATAGATTTGTTTTTGGTTAGTTTGTATCAAATTATTTCTGTCTCTTATGTCAGTAATTTGAATTTATGCTAGTTAAACTGTTGAAAACTACAATAGTTATAAAAATCAGCTAGTTTGTAAAGAAAGATCAAAGAAATCTGTTTGCCATTTTTTTAAAGACTGAAACTGCTGAAATAAAGCGTAGTTAAATTTCCTGTAAAAATAAAGCAGAAATAAAATTAATTTCATCTTCATACTATATCATATTTTGCAACCAGAAAACAGTAAAACCTATTTTTGCACATGCAAGCAAAGTGGTAAGTAGCCATGTTCATGTCTTTTTAAAACATGTATTATAATAAATAACAAACAGAAATGTACCCTTACCATGATGTTGTGCAAGACTATTTTAGCACGTAGTGCCTCTGAGAGTTCTAGATCTTTGCCAAAAAATTCAGCGTGTTGAAAATAATTAATGGTACCCAAGTTTAAGGGAAGATGACAGCCAGATTTGAAGAGAGTACTCTGTCATCAGCCTAATTTAATTTGGAGGTCAGAATTAAAACAAAATGAAGAAAGTCTGGATTAAGGATATTGTTTTTATTTATTAAAAGTATTTAATATGATTGTATTATTCAAAGCACTAGTAAAGTCTTAAAGACATTTTGAAGATGTTAATATCCCATTTACATTTTCAGACATTTACTTTAAACTGATTTGTCTGTCTTTAAAAGTGATTAATGCGTGGAACCTAGACACACTGACTAAATCAGAAAAATCCCCCTTAGGAACACTTCACTGAAAACATTGTCCTAGTTACTAAAATAATAATTATAGTGAAAGTTTCTGGAGATAAAATTATATCAAAATATGCCTCTGAGCTTAAAACTTATTTAGTCAAGCTAAAATTTAGCTTGACCCAAAATTTAGTGACTCAAGCTACATGTTTATAGAGCTCTTTATTTGAAGAAAAAATAACTTGATAATAAATCTGAGGATAAAAGTACCAATATATGCCATATAGGAAAGGTCTTTTGTGTGATTTTTTAAAACAATCAATTTTTACATACGTATTCTGTCTACTGTGAGTTTTTATTCTCATCTGAAGCACAATTATGAGATAGAAGAAATTATAATAATTCCCAGAGCTGCAGTCTTTTTAATTAAATTTGCATTCCACCTATCCATGATAGATGGGTAGGCACTTGAGAGGAGATTAAAGTTAAATGATGCTCCTTACCCAATAGTTAGTTATTTTTGTAGGTGATTTTGCAGGTTTCTTGGGCGATAGTTTTAGATTAAAAAAATGACAAATGTAAGTATCTGTGTGTGCATGTGTATACACATTTGATAAACATTAAAAGTGCAGTTTGCACCAAATTGTCCCTGTTTGAATCCTAAGCTTGTTTCTAAATGCTTGGAGACGTTTTGGCCCTCTCACGTTTTAAATACTACATACATGTTTAGTCTTAACCTCTTGCATGGTTATTGCTGTCCAGGTTCTTACTTCTTCATATTAGGTCATATATTTTTCATTTTTTCCCCAGTTTTCATTAATATATTATTAAAATATTACATTAAACTCAGTTTTATGCATAATTTGGTTTAATGCTTCCTAGTAATCGTCTGCATATTTTAGAGCAAAATTATAGCAAGCTTTTCTCAGCTGATACGCTCTTGGCAGCTGGAATCACAACTATAACTCCATTTCTGAAAATTTATACTGAAATTTCTATTGGAATTTAATTGTTATAATTTCCCAAACAGGACGTTAGAAGCTGTGGCTGGAGACATAATGTCTACCTAATAGTTATTAAAAGTTAAAAAGTGTGGAGAACTTCATTAACTCACTGCTTTACAGCTATGATTCCAGAAGGGTACTGCTCCGTATGACTGACAAAAAAAATTAAATGTCAGTTCTTAATCTGTTGGGTTAAGAACATAGCATAAAAGACTATCTCTTGCCTCCAGTGTTGTATCTTTGTATCTAGTCTGTATGTATGTAATCTGATTATTACTTTAGTAGGGTAACAGATGTATCTTGCCAGACAAACTACCGGTGAGGTATGGAAGTTGTGCAGATGTATAGGTTGTGCAGATGAGGATACTGAGGAAAGAAACCAAGGACATCAGGCAAATCCAGAGAGCAATGTAAAGCCGATGCGCTTATTTTCTTGCATGGTTGGTTATTAATTTGCTAATTTGTAGATGTAATGATCTGGAGCCTTCTTGCATGTCCTCCATTCCCTGTTCACAGCTGTTGTCTCTCCAGCTCTTATGCCCCTGTGTTAGAGACCCCATGTGAATTCAGTGTGGTTGGTCACAGTGATTTGACACTGTGAAAATAAAGAAATGCAAAGGTTAGCTCAGTTCAGCTTCCTGAATACTTCTTTTTCTTTGTTGATACAAAGTGCGTGGAGTAAGTAGATCTAAACTGAGTCTTGTATAAGGAGTCTTGTATACCCAGTCCGCCTTATCCCAGTATATAGGCTGGTAGGAAGTATGCTTAGTGAGGATGTTAGGAGAAGAGTATTGAGTGATGTATGAGAAGGAAAGATATTGAAGGTCTATACACTGGCACATTGGACTTGTCAGTCATATCACACACTGAATCCAGTCAAGCACATTAGCATCCTTTCAGGCATGCGGACACATAAAGACAACCTTGAATACCACTGCTAGTGCAAGACTATTTAAATAAGGCTGGCTGATACCAAATATAAGAAAAGAGCAGTTACAAAAATCTGCATTAACTGAAAATATTGCTATATGTGTCAATAGCTGATTATTTATTTCCAGTTGAATCTCTCATTTGGAAATATTACATAGATTACATTATTGGGATTTAATAGTACTGCTAATAGCGTAATATAGAATTGTTCTTTTTTTCCAAGAGTAGGGAACCTCTTAAAAGTCATACATCATTAAGAAAAAATATTTGGTACATCTACTGTAGAAAAATATATCGTGAAAAGAACGAGAACAGAGAAATGCCCTTTATGAAGAACAGCTTATTATTTCTGTTGTAGTTTCATCCTGAGGCCTGAACAAGATCAACTTTATGAGTTACTGATTTAACAATATATTTATCCCTTATAAATTGTTAAACATTCAGTGACAATGCTATTTTGTTCATATTTTTCCTTTTAGCAGTTTTAGCAGCATGTAAATAACTGGTCTCGCTATGCTTACGTGGAAGCCATATGGCTAAATACACGGGATACTTAGACACCACTTGCTGCCTTACCATCTAAGCTTAAATACCCACTTAGGACACGCACCTGGAAATAATACTTTGGACCCGGTTTGTTTCTGACTGGTAATTTATTTTAGCATTAGGTGAATCAGTAGACCTGTGACCTTTCTCATAACAGCGTTCCGAATAGATTGGTCCAAAACTGTACTGCTTCATGCTGTCAAGGAGCAAAATATTTTTCACGATAGTAATAAAAGTAAATTTTATGCAGGTTTTGCAACTATGCTTCTGATGAAGGTCAAAGGGGGAATGGGGATGTAGGTGTAGTCAGGAGATAATCAAGGCAGTAGACAGAACAGTGAAATGAAAAAATAAAGAGAACGCAACAGGATAGGATTAGAATTGAAAACGTAATGGATTGAGGGCTGCTGAAAAAAACTGTGTTGAAGAGAGAGCAGAAAGGAGAGATTTGGAATAGTGTTGCAAAATGTAAAAATACAGAAAACCTAGCCAGGAAGTAAAATGTCTAAGAACAATAGAATTCTGTCTGTACATAGGAACTGTACACATTTTGAGTCACATTTTCACAACTTTAAAAGAATTTTATGAAATTCAATAAGGGCAAGTGTAGGGTGCTGCACCTGGGGAGGAATAACCCCCTGCACCAGGACAGGTTGGGAGCTGACCTGCTGGGGAGCAGCTCTGAGGAAAGGGACCTGGGAGTCCTGGTGGACAACAGGATGGCCATGAGCCAGCAATGTGCCCTTGTGGCCAAGAAGGCCAATGGCATCCTGGGGGGCATCAAGAAGAGTGTGGCCAGCAGGTCGAGGGAGGTCATCCTCCCCCTCTACTCTGCCTTGGTGAGGCCCCACCTGGAGTGCTGTGTCCAGTTCTGGGCTCCCCAGCTCAAGAAGGACAGGGAACTGCTGGAGAGGGTGCAGCATAGGGCTACAGAGATGATCAGGGGACTGGAACACCTCTCTTATGAGGAAAGGCTGAGGGATTTGGGTCTCTTTAGTCTAGAAAAAAGACGGCTGAGGGGTGACCTTATCAATGCCTATAAATACTTACAGGGTGGGTGTCAGGAGGATGGGGCCAGGCTCTTTTCAGTGGTGCCCAGTGACAGGACAAGAGGGAATGGGCACAAACTTGAGTATAGGAAGTTCCACCTAAACATGAGGAGGAACTTCTTTACCTTGAGGGTGGCAGAGCACTGGAACAAGCTGCCCAGGGAGGTGGTGGAGTCTCCGTCTCTGGAGACATTCAAAACCCGCCTGGACACGTTCCTGTGCAACCTGCTCTAAGGTGGCCCTGCTCTGGCAGGGGGTTGGACTAGATGGTCTACTAAGGTCCCTTCCAACCCTATGATTCTATGATTTAACAACTTTAAAATTTTTTAAAAATAAGCCTTTTGATTCAAATGTCTTACATTTTGGGATAAGATAACTTATGGAGTAAATCTACAAATCAGTAAATCGCTTCTTTAAATTTATGTCAGCTTTCTTTTTCAGAAATTATATATTTCTTCTTTTCCTCCTGACTCATTTTTTTCCCTGTTCTTTGTGCATCTAGAAGTATTGGTGGAGATCTTGCCTTTCCCATCCTCCTCTTAAAAAAAGTACATCTTTTTAATTTCTGAACCTGCACCCTCTATTCTCCTGAGCAGTGCCATTAGCTTTACAAAGAAGATAAAATGGAACAACAGCATGATGAATTGCAGCACCTATCTTCCTTTGCATGCTCGTGCTACACACAGTTTTTCAAAGGCATGTGTCATTCTCGTGCAGGTCCTGTACGTCTGATTAAAATGAAAGATTTGTCACATGGAGAAAGCTTCTTCTGGCAGTTTATTTACTGTCTCACCTCATTCTTTTCACAGTATCATGCTGAAATGGTTTATTTCCAAAATTTCTGCTCTGGATGCAAGCAAAAGAGAAAGAAAGACAAAAGTGTAAACAAAAATTCAGTGGAGACAATTTTCCCCCTTTTTATGCTCTTCCAAAAATGATTATAAAAAAATTATGTATTTTTCCTCAGTTCTCATCAGAAAATAAATTTAAGAGCTGTGAGGATGATCAACTTTTTCCATATAAAAAGAGCTACATGGTATGGTCCATGGCATGTTTCAACCCAGATCTTGCTTTCAGCCTCCCTGTCATAATTTTGTGTTCTGCCTGCGCGTGCGGCTCTTTATTCAGTGAGTATTCAGTATTAAACTGAGTTTGGCTGAAAGGAATGACAACGAGTGGTTTGAACTTTCCACCATGGGAAATTCTTGGCTTCACTTGAGGCTCTGTAGACATTTGCATTGGGGACTTTACTCCTGTAACTGGGCTATTTCTGCATTACTTTGTTGGTGAGTAGGAAGCAGAGAAGCAAACAGTCTTTTCAGGATTAGCAGGCCAGTTCTGCATTCACTGACTGGAAAATACATTTGAAAAAACTGCCTATGCAGCCAGCAACCTATGCAGGTTGGTGTTGTCTCCTACTGGTTAGTGAATGTAACGTTTTGTGACCCTAGAGAATTCGGAGTAACTCCTTTTCCTTGTTTTTTTTGTCGTTTAGGACAAAGGTGTTTTAGCCCCTATCTTAGACAATATGTTGTTCATAGTGCAGGTGAATCTTAATGTTTACAGACCTGTATTTATTTTTCAGGTGTTCAGATGTGTTATCAGACTTCAGCACTACTCTTAAGAAACGTGCGCTTTCGTCTTTCAGTACATCCTTAGACCATGACTTTTCTACAGCAGGAATAAATAGGTAAAACAACTGTCATTTTTTAATTTCCTTGTTCACTTGATGTAATAGAATTTTTCTCTTTGAATATAATGGTAATTGTGTTAGGCCATTAATTCCTATGGCTATGCAATTCTGGGGGAGAGATGCCTTGACATAAATATCCTCGGATCTACAAAGGGCTCTATTTTTCCAGCCTATTTATTCTTTTAAGAATTCAAAAATAAACCCCAGACTTTCTACGTTTATTTTCTTGCTTGGAGGACCAAAGCACATGGATCTTCCATAATTTTAGTACTTCCATCATAATAGTACTACATTAAGATGAGGAAGAGCCATAACGTAAGTGCGTAACTCCCCAAATACAGTTCTGAAACTGACTTCATTGGGACAGTTTATGGTACATGTGAAAAGTTGCCAATGATTAGTGAACTGTCCATATACTGGCATATAAAACAATAAATCATGACTGAAGAAATTTGTTTCTGAATAACTGTGCACCTCTGTGCCCTGAAGTTATTTTCAATGAGACAATAAAACTGGATGGGCCTGGTGTTCTGTGGATATGATTAGGAGAGATGGACTAGACTTTTTGACATTTACCTAGACTACCTGAATTAGGATTCAGACTGTGTTCCAGTAAAATTACTTGTGCAATGTGAAACAGTTCTACTTGAAGACATTGAAAGAGACCTGCTCAAGGGTGTTTGTTATAAACGTATGTGTCTTCTTATGTATGGCTGACAGATTGCTAACTTGAAACAGAACACTATTCATAGCACAGGTGAAATAATTCTAGAAGAGGCCAAGGATCTTTTGAAAAGTGTCGATATTAAATTTTTCTTTATCAAATCTGAAAGTTTACCAGCTTGGGTTAATAATTATCGATTCCACAAAAGCTTGATCATTTCTAAAGTTCTTGGCCTAGCATTGAGCACTACCTTCCTGTGGTCCTACCTTCTGTGCCAGGCAATTGAGTGAAACTGTCTGAGACCATGGGAATTCCATGATGGCAGTGGTGTTACAGGTCAGAATGTCATGCTTCTGGGCATGGGTTGACAGGACTGTAATACTGTTTCCAAGGCCTGACATTTGGTCACTTATAGTGCCCGTTCCCTTTGGCTGTACCAATGTACCTGTTTGTACTAGCCTACATTTAACACGGTAGGTTTGTCTATGGCTTGTTCAGCTGAGATACTCATAATGAAATTTAATATTTGTTTTAAAAAACGAAGCTGGAAGTTCTATAGGAGTTGCTGCATTTTCCTAGGTTGTCTTTCATTTATCATGTACAATAAGGTCTTTCAGACTGTTGTAAATACACTGTAAGCTTCATCCTAGGAACACTTAGGACTTTTCAAAGCAATAGGTAAATTATTGTGGAGGATTTATTTCTTATTTTTATTGTAGTGCAGGCCAATATAATTTAACATAAGGATTTGAACATTTTTTATTAGCTGAAGTTATGCTATTTTTCCACTGCTTATTCACATGAGAGATAGAGGTACAAATCAAACTGGCAATACTTACCTACAAATGCAACAGCCTGCGAACTTGGATGAGGGATTTGTTTGTACTTACGAGAAGGTTCTGTGCTGCAGTTTGCTGTATCACCTGTAGCATGGCATCTGTTATTTACACAGGTTGTTCACCTTTAAGTTTTAGTTTTGAGGAAAAGATGTCTAGGTAAATTTTAGATCACCTTAAAGATAACAAATTGAGTCAATATATCTAAGGACACAGTGGGAGCAATATATAGTGTTTATTTTAGTATACAAACTTTTACGGTCTGCATACTGTGGTTCTTCAATTTAGTTTGTTAAAGAGCTGTTTAAAGGATTTGCTATAGAGTAAAGCTACTTTGCTATGCTTCCTGTTGCAGTCAAACCATTAGAGTTTATCTTTTGTTCTTGAATTTAGTCTCTTTATGTCTTGAGTAACTTCTGGATATCTATCTCTTTTCTACTGACGTTTTCAGTGATGCTAAACAGTGTACTATCTATGGTATTTGGAGGAATAGACTTAAAACAGTTAAATTCCAAACAATTTGAATTCTTATTGCTTCATACACATTATTTTTATCAAGATACTGGTTCAAGAGTGTTTTCAGTAGCATGGATGTTTTAAGCCCCAATGAAGCTCATAAAACTCAAGTGAGTTAGTAAGATTATTTTGGTTATTCCATAGTCTGAGTTCTGTATTTTGGTGAATAACAACTGAATGATTTATTAGTTGCCAGCACTCCCAAGTTATGACATCTCAGTTAGTAACTGACTAATTGTAAGTGAAATGTCACTAATAAAATGAGCATTAAACTGTGTACCAATTCCTGAGAGGTTCCTTAGCTTGTTTTCGTTCAATATATTGAATGGTGGGGGAAATCCTATTATTTCAAGCAAGTAAAACTTAAAAGAATTACAAAACCATTAAACAGCCTTCAGATAAGCAAGTATACTTAGGAGGTTCTGAGTACAAAATACCGTCCACCTAATGTGACTTGTGAAGGACCTTTATACATAAATGAGCATAAATCAAGAAATAATAAACGGAAATTAAATCAAAAGGAAAATGGCAAGCCTATTCTCCCTGTCTCTGCATACTAAGCAGGGAGAGATTATTTATTTGATTCTAATAATGCTGAAATTAGTGATACACGTTCTTATTTTTATCTCTCTCAAAAATAACGTTACCTCTGCAGTATTTTCTTGCTTTTCAGTGTTGTGTACTTTTACATGCCTTCCTTTTTTTCTACATGTGTATATTTACATGGGTATGAAAGCAGTAATCCCAGTTCTCCTCTGATTTACAGTCTTTGTGGGTGTCGGTAATATGTTTTGCATTTGTGTTGTAAAGGAGGCAACTGCTTGAAGAAACTAAAGTTGATAAAGGCATTCCTCATTCCCCACCTGAACAGACTTTGGTTTAAGAAAAGGGGGAAATTTATTAAGAAATACATGTGTGCAAGTGTCCAGTCGCCCCCCCAGTATGAGTATGCTTTATGCCTTTTCAGAAGGCCTGTGTTTTCAATGAGAGAGGTGAAAAGTGTTGGTGTGGAGAAGGCTTAGTCATGAGATTGCTGGCTAGAAAGGACCCCTGTTACACTCAAAATCTTATGGGTGAAAAGAGGAACACGGGAACGCTGCTTACAATGCAGTTAGTAATCTGTTGCCAGCCCAATTGTTCAGTGTTTCTGTTCTCTTTGTTGTCCCTAAAATTGGTTTTAATTGAACTGTACAAGGTTGCATTTCAATAGTGACTGAGCATTGTGATTTTTGTTCACAGTTTAGGGCCTCTGGTGCCGTTGTATGTGTGGTTTCTTCCACATAATTTTATTCTAGAGTCATAGACAGTTCAAAATACATTGAATAAGTACTTGTTCTCACTATAAACCGAAGCTACGAAAAAACCAAATTTTAGGCAATACTTACCCGATTTCTTGGCAATTGCTATCTCAACTAAGGAACATAAAATTATCTCAGGCCAGAACAAACCCAGAAAAATCCTGAGACTGTACACTTTTAAGTCAGTGCACTTTGACCTTTTATTAGTAATGTTAAAAAGTTGTATTTACTGGTTTATGTTTCTACATTCCTTTTTCTAACCTGACAGTTGCAAATGGGGGCTACACAAGCCCTTTCTTTACACAAAAGGAGATACACAACATTTCTAAAATTCTCTAACAATTTTATATTAAGAGTTCCCCAGCTAATTTCATGGTTATGTTGTAATTCTAATGCATGTACAACTGATCTGTGAACAGAGAGGGCTCCTATCGATTATTAAAATGGCATCTTCAGCATAGTACAGTAAATTCTGAAAGCACAGGAGTCATTTTGCTTCAGATGTGTCCTACAGTAATCTCTGTGGAATTATGAATATGTTTTCGAGTTGTGGATGGGAAGGCTAACCGTCATTATTCTTCATGATGATTAATTGTGAAGTAGACTATATTTTAAATTCTATCCATCTCGTTAGGTGCTCTATACTAAATATCAGGACTATCTCAGTAAAGATCACCTTTACTAGCTCAGAGAAGACATTATAATCAAATTTACCAGCAGATTCCAAAATACTCTCTGGGATGAAGCAGCTTTGCTAAGTCAGTTATTTTTTAAAAGAACAAGGAGGGAAAGGAATCAGTGATTTATTAACTTGAGTGTTCTGAGGAATATTGCTTCCTGTCAATGATCCTACAGTCACAAAAATTTTCCATGGTACAGTGAGATTGCAAATGATGGATGGATGGTGTTGGGCATCCAGCCCAAATGTCCTGACAGTGTAAGTATATCCTGACATTTGAACACTATACACCACCACATAAAGCTGGTGGTGAAGATTTAGATCATATTGAGTGTTTCACTCTGAACTTTCCATGCTAAATAACAACTTGAGTTTCCTGACTACAAACAGACATTTCAAAGTGAAAAGAAATGCACTGTAGTCTCTACTACAATAAGCAATATTAGAGGTGTGAAGAATTTCCTACCCTCCCATGCTCGCAAAGCCCTTCAAATTCTACAAATGTACTTATTTTTAGGTGTTGTATTATGTTTTAAATACCATCTAAGTGTTTGATGTATAAGACAACTACAGAAAGCCCAGTCTTCTGCTTTTATATGAATATCACACATTCAGATACCCTATTATTTCTCTTACAGCAGTAATTTAAAATACAGTAATGATATACATACAAGTTAGGTGTAGTAAGAAGCAGGTTTGGATGATGTCTTCTTTCCTACTCCTTTTCTGTGTGTCATCTCATACCAATAGATCTTTGGGGTATAGAAGACATTGTCCTAAAGAACATTCACCAAAGTATCAATATATCATACAAAGATACGTAGTATGATAGGACAAGGGTCAGTAGTGATAGGACAAGGGTTAATGGCTTTAAACTAAAAGAGGGTAGATTCAGACTAGATACAAGGGAGAAGAATTTTACAACAAAGGTGGTGGTACACTGGAACCAGTTGCCCAGAGAGGTGGTAGATGCCCCATCCCTGGAAACAGTCAAGGTCAGGTTGGACAGGGAAGATGTTCAAGTTGAAGATGTCCCTGCTCATTGCAGGGTTGTTGGACTAGATGACCTTTAAAGTTCCCTTCCAACCCAACACATTCTATGATTCCATGGTGCTATTTAATCTACAACCTGTGATTACTTGAAAATGTATATACTCTACTAAATATATTTGTGCTTTGGAAAAGCACAATCACATCTAAAGGGAAATGTTTCAAATTTTTCTTTCTAGATTTTAAAATGCTTCTGCAAAGCTTGGGAGAGCTCTGCATATGACTTTATTTTGAACTGCTTAGGAGCAACAAGCAAAGAAGTTATGAATCAAGGATGTTCTAAAGAGAAAGAAAATAGATATGGCTTATCTTAACAATTTCCTTGAAAATTTGGGATGTGGTTCATCAGGCAGAAATCTCTTAATGGCTCCTACTCCAAAAGAAAACATAATTCTTGAGATAGTTTTTTAGAAAATTAATTATGTGCATGTACAGGATGAGTACTCTCTTGTGAATAAATAGTATGCAGTAATGAAATGCTCAAGAACCACTGTTACATCACCCAGATTCAGAATAAAGTGTCCTGATGTTCCAACAGTGTCTGCAAAGCTCATGATTCAACTGGTTAATAAGAAAGATATATATTTTTTTTTCAATTTCTGGTGGCACTTCTGTGAAAAAATAAAATAAAACCATAGCTTGACCATAGCAAAACTGTGCCTGAGATGCCTATTATGGCTGTTTCCTGATTCTCAGAAAATGTCTTTAATTCAGCATTTCCTGATTTCTTCAGTGGCACTGCAAATGAAGTGTGGGGAGAACATCAGAAATAGTTATCCATAACTGCATAGCAATTAGATGGGGTGACATATTTCTTACAGCATGCAACATATGTGATGTTTCTTTGGGTATTCAGTAATGTGATTTCTCTTTTTTGGTGGATTCAAAATTAACTGTGATAAATGAATGTGTTCTGTTATTAACAGTAAGGACAAAACAGTAAACATGTTTTTGCTTAGTCAACATCTCCAGTTGACTTTGGTAACGTAATTTTACATTGAGGGTTCTCAGTTGTATGATGTCTCAGTAGCTCATAGGCTAGTGAGGTGACTCTTGTCACCTTTCTTAAAGAGAAAGGAAAGTCAATTCTTGAGAGTTTTTTTCAGACCTCTAATTGAAATGTAAAGTAATTCCTGTTGCTGGAAGGATAAAGACTAGGGCTTGTAGTTGGAGAGTTACAGCTGAGGAATTGTATCTACTTAGAGTCAATTTTACATAAAGGATGCTCTGTTCCGCCATAATTTTTGATGTGTTAGGCAAAGACATTTCACCCCCATTCTTAAATAGCTTATTTTTTTTTCCACAGAAGGATGGGGTTGTTGTTTTAGTTCTGCAAGAAAACCTCAGTTATGACATTCTGTAATTGCATTTTGAGAGAATCCAAATTAAAAAGGCATCAGGCGCTATTAAAGTGAATGTGAAATTGCCAGCACTCCTGTGATGATTTATTATTTTCTTTGAAATAGTTTTGAGGTTATGTTGATAGACTTGCTGGTATGGTGTGACTTTTCATAGCATGAGCATGCCTTTGTCTTTTGAAAGATACAACAGATCACTGCTCTTATTTTTGCAGTACAATTACAGATTATTTTATGAGAATCTCAGGAGTTGGTAGGGACTGGAGAAATGCAGCCAACTACTTCTGATGATATTCATTACCTTTAGTAATGATTATTCACTGTGCTAAACCTTTAAGGAAGCAAAACAATAGGTAATCTCTCTCTGTTCTTTCAAATATGTGAAGCTGCTGTTAGTTATTAAACAGCAGTTAAAGAGCTGTTAGAATATTTTGACAGTGGAGCACTAAGGGGGAAACCAATTAGAAAATAATCATGAGGCTGAATGAGCAGCTAAAGATGTTGTGCCTATCATGAATGGCAGGTGATGGTTAAAGAAGTTGTACGATTTGTCTGTGTTTGAAAAAAAAGTGCCTGCACAAAGAATAGAAAAATACGAAAAGACCTGTGCAAGAAATCCCTGGAGCGTAGATTTTAAGGGCCATGCTTATTATTACTCTTTACTCCAACCCTTTTTTGCTCTCAAGTTTGAATAGGATTTAAAACTTCTGAAAACAAGGGGATTGAGCAAGTGTCTTTCCTTCCCTACTGACATTTTTTTTAAACATCTTTGTCATACTGTCAGTGTGACGGTGTCTAAGCATGGTGACGCAGGGAAAATTATTAGATGTATTTTTACCACTCATTTGACAATTTGATTTCTCTGGGTTGTTTATTTCTGTCCACGTGGTAGGATTTTCCACCCACTTGGAGGGTGGCCTGAGCTAATTTAGCATAGCTGAAGTAACAGAAATCTTCAGTGGGTTTGGGGAGTAGGAGGTCAAAGAGAGAGGGAAAGCTGAATGAGCACCTGCTACACTAAGAGGAGAGCTATCAGATACCCTCTGCGGTGGCCAGTCTTTACACATTCGTAGGAAGTGCCCACAGGACATCAGGACGTCTTCAGGATGAGAGTATGAATGAATAGCTCTGCATGGCAATAGTAAGTAGGTAGTTTTATGATATCTTCCTATAATAAACAGACAGTTTACATAAATATCCCTGACTGGTTTATTCTTCTGCTTTTTTGAACTGATTTATATATACACCTCAGCAAATATTTAAGTAGTCTGGAGAAATATGTCATAGATAGAGTTAACAGTTTGCTATGTTTGGAGCTCACCTGTGTTTCTTTGCCCTCTGTTCCATTCTTTGTTATGCCTGTGCATACAAAAGCTTTATGATATACTGAGGCAGAAAATTCTTTGCCTCATGGAATCATAGAATTCCCAGGTTGGAAGGGACCTTTCAGATCATCTAGTCCAACTGTCAACCTAATTCTGACAAAACCCATCACTACACCACATCTCTGAGGACTGTGTCTACCCGTCCTTTAAATACCTCCAGGGATGGTGCCTAAGCCACTTCTCTAGGCAGCCTGTTCCAATGCTTAATAACCATTTCAGTGTAAAAATTTTTCCTAATATCCAATCTAAACCTCCCCTGGAGCAATTTGAGGCCATTTCCTCTTGTCCTATCACTTGTTACTTGGGAGAAGAGACCAACCCCCACCTGGCTACAGCCTCCTTTCAGGTGGTTGCAGAGAGCGATAAGGTCTCCCCTCAGCCTCCTTTTCTCCAGGCTGAACACCCCCAGCTCCCTCAGCCGCTCCTCATCAGACTTGTGCTTCCAGACCCCTCACCAGCTTCACTGCCCTTCCCTGGACACGCTCCAGCACCTCAATGTCTTTTTTGTAGTGAGAGGCTCCAAACTGGACACAGTACTAATCCCCCGTTACTGGAGCTGAAAAAGACACATTTTGCATCATCACCTGATGAAGGGGACAGCCTGTGTATTAGCTCTATTGTGTGGCGCAGAATTTGTTCTTTATGGACAAGTCACTTAGTTAACCTAATCAGAGTAACTATCTGATAGGTAATTTAACCAGGGATCAACAAACTTTCAAATGTCTAGATTTTGTACCTCTCTTGCACAATACTTTGAGGTTGTAGGAAAAGAGAATGGCTTCTTTCCCCTTAGTCTGAAACTTGTTCCTTTGCACTTTGCGGTGCACGTTGCTTCCTAAACAGATTATATTTGAAAGAAACTTTAAATCTTTTTCTAACTAAAGACATATCTTTTGGATTACAGGGGAAAAAATAAAACAAAAAGTATGACATACACCTATCATAAATAACATGTATTTCCATTATTCTTCTCCTGTCTTCTCTACAACCCTCAGTCTATGATGAGCATGACGTGAAAACTCTATCATGTTAAAATTAGAGATGAACTTTTGAACCTTCAGTAATGAAAATTAATAAAATAGCTCCATCCTCTTTGGTTGATGCAATGAATGATATAATGCCAGTAAGAAGAGATTGTATTGCAGAGTGATTTTGTGTTAGAAGGATTGCACTGCACCACCAAACACACTGGAGTTAGAGTAATCCTATTAAGAAGAAGTGGAAGTACAAATGGAGACATTTGTTAAGCCGATATGCACACAGGAAGATGAAATAGCTCAGTGTTGGTTTCACAGTGTAGACTTATTTTGTTTTTAATCATGCTGTTACCTTTCGAGAATATACCCAATTTTTTTCTAATATGGTAGCTAGAATTCTGTTCCCCTATAATAACTTCACACTTGTTTCTGTGTAAAAGTTTATGTGTACAGTATTATGCAAAGGGTGTAATCTCTTTGGTAATTATTTGCTTAGCCTATCAGTTTGGAGCCGAAAGGAACTGAAACTTTAAATTTTTGTTTCTGTTCCATACAGCTATGTGATGACCCGTATTTTTCCATTTAACTTGCCTAACTGGTAAGTTCTGTTGGTTAACTTTATTCTGCACCCATCCAGGCCTATTCTAGCTTAACAGAAAATAAAAAGTGAGCAACTTTCTCAGCCTTCTAAAATGAACCAAGACGTCAAACATCGGTTTTGATTCATAGAAAGTCAGCGTAATAAAGATCTGTGTGAGATCTTATGCTTACTAAATCTTATCTTTTTGCATCAAAATTTTGTTTCCTTCAGTATTGGTATGCTATAAGAAGTCTGCACTCATTGTTTGTGTTTCCTCTTTTTATGTATCTTAGGGCTAACAGGAAAAGGAATAAATCCTTTATTATCTTACTATTAGTAAAGTGTAGGGTCTTCTGCCAATGACCATTTCTAGCCTTCACGGAAGCAATATATTCTTTGATGTTTCATTGCTATTTTGTTCTTGGTTATTAATGAAGGCTATTCATTCAAACCTTCTACTGTTTTTTTCTGATGCTTTTTCTTTCTCCCTCTTTGCCCCTCCCATGCACGCACTACTTTTAATTCCATTTAATTCTTTCAAATAATGATACCTCTTGTGTACTTACATGCATCACAGGCAAGATGTGTTTGCAGGTTTATCTTGGTTTTGAGTCATTTTTATGAAAGTTGTCATTACAAACATAAATTACTCATCTAGCAATTCCCTGAGGGAAACATGAGAAAATAGGGATTTTGTGGTCTTCGGAGTTTACGCCCTCACTCTATTAAATTGTGCTTAAAAGGGGTGGAAATAAATGATTATAAAGCCTTTCTCCATAGGAGATGACACCCTCTATCTTAAATTGAATAATCTTGGGACAGATTCTTGCTAAATCAATCTTGTACCTGTGCCTTGTTTTACCCTGCAGCACCTCAATCTCCAAGAATTCTTATAGGAATTACTAAGAAAAGCTGATGAGGAAGTAGGAAATTAAATTATGATGGTGTGTGAGTGGTGGGGTAGTTCTCCATGAATAAAAGATGATCTCGGGGTAGAATGTTATGCAGCAGATCGAAATATAAAGTGCAGTCACAAAGGTTTCAATTGAGAGCTTGTTGGGACTAAGAATCTTTGATTTTTAAGGTGATTTTTTTCAAATATATATTTTGAAAAGTTATCTTCTCTTAAAATATTGTTTGGAAGGTATTTTAGTGAGTTTATTTTAATATACATTCTACATAGCCCACCATTAACTCTTCCCTTAGAGCGTCTACATGTTTATGACAACTCCATTATAAATTAAAGTAATTGTGGAAAGAAGTCTATGTTCATCTGTTGCTAACAGCAAAATCCTTCTACTTCTGATAAATTGGCTAATAGTTTTCTTTTAGGTTACCTAATGTTTAAAATTTTTGTTTTCCACTGACTGCAGACATTCTTGTGCATCTGTTCCCCTTAAGTTTTTTTTTTTTGTTTGTTTGTTTTTTAGCAAAATCTACAACTTTGCTATTCATGAAATTCTTACTTAGAAGAGGGGCCAGTCAGAAACAGTGGCAGTGTTATGGAAATTCAACAGGTGTTTTTGAAGTGTCTGATCAGTGTTAGAACATCGGAGATAATTTTCAAACATCTTTCCTACTCGTTTGCAAAGTTAGTGATGGTCCATGGATTTTGATTTTGTTATCCTGGAAGCCTGTTCCAGTTATCCATATCTGATATGGTATGAATGATGGCTGCCATAGACAGAGAACAAGGAAATACACTAAATACGAAATAATTTTTATCTGTCCTGTGCTGCCAAATGATGAAAGTTCCTTTAGATACATATGGCCATGACCTTTTTGGTACAGTAAGTCTAAAAAAATAGAGAAGTATCTTCCAGTGCTGGAAACTGCATTCTTGAAGCACAGTGTTAACTTCCTCAAGCTTTGCACTTCGTTAGGTATCAAATGGTGCATTCAGGTGAATTTGAATTTTGGCTTTTTTTTTCCCTTGATATTTTTTCTATTAAGAAAAACAAAAGGTCATGCTTTTCATTTAAGTTAATGTGCCTTTATTAAGCTGAAGTAATGCATCTATCTATCAGTATTAATTCAGCCATCTTTTAAAGTTAATTGCAAAAAATATTATCTGTTAGGCTACCTCTCATTTAAACCAGAATTTAGTATAAATGAGAATTGATCCCAAGCTTTTAAATAGTGAATACAAAATCTGTTTAAGTTAAACTACATCTCAGTGGTTTAAAAGATGCTCAGTATTTTCTTAATAATTTCAAGCCATGTTTTTTGTGTCACAGTGGTGCAATGTTTATTTCTTGACAAATTTTACTCCTTGACATTCTTTTTTATGTGAACTAAAAATGGTCTTCCTAGGCTGATACAATCAGTTTGTACCTCCGAGGTAATGAATTCAAATATCTATGCTACTATATACCTTGATAAGAATGTAGAAAAAATGTAAGTGTAGTATATTAATGTGCATAGTATGTTTCTTACAGTGTTAAAAGACCAAGGGGAGAAAGAGAAGCAACACTGTTTAATAATTAAAGTATAGAAGTGTAATTCAGATGTAGAGCTGTGCAAGTAAATCATCCATGGATGTGTACTCTAATTGAAAATAACTCATGTTACCTATGATCTGGTCCCACGTTTAGTACTTGTATATCATGATTCATTTGATAGAGCACTGCTGTTCGGTGTAAAACATTGGGAAATAATATTCAGGTAAAACACTGTTGCTGTCACTCATTTAGGGAACAGGATTAATACCTCACAGCAAACTTTCACTTGCACTGTTCAGAAACTCTCGTAACCTGTGCTTGCCTTCAAAGTAATGGAAGAAAAAGCACCTTATGAAGCAATTTCAAATATAAAATAAATTGGAGGTTTCCATAAGTGAGGTGTATAGTTGCTTCAGGAGAACAAAAAGAGAGGCTAAATTGAACAGATTAATATATTACAAATTTTAGTTTACAAATGTGTCATATATTTTAGAAAACTACATGGTACAAGATGAGCTTTTCACATGAAAGAACAGTGATCTAGAAAATCTATGTGAGTGACCTAAACTTAGTTAATGGAAAACTCACAACACAGGCATATATGTCTTGGCCCCTTCTGCCTTGTGGATGACTGAGTATCCTTACCAACAATTTTAGAGTAGTTTGGGCATAGAGATGTCTTGCACCCTTCTCATTCAAGGTTCTGCTTCCACGTAGAGTAGAAGAAAAGTGATATGGAGACAAAAAGAAAACAAACATGAAGAATATGTGTAGTACTGGTGTTTACTTGTTTCAGTAGTCAGCTAAAACTAGGAGTTTAGGTGAAATCCTGAGTTCCTGACACTACTGTGGTTTTTTATAACTGAGTATAATGTAAAATGCATAAGTGCTCTTTTGTCAAGATGTCAGTCCTCCACATAATTCAAGTTTTGTTTAGGAAAAAATGCTGCTGTTTCCAAGATATCTTCTCATAAGGAATGTTTAAATTCTCTTTTTGTCTGAAGAGACTCTACAGGTCTTCCAGCTCAGCTGGTAAACATGGTGTTGGGGTCACTGCCACGTCTCTCTGTCTTTGGCCTCAGACATATCATTGAACAGGCCAGCACTTAGAACTTCACTTCAAAATTGGGGTAAGCTGTTTGAGGCCAAACTTCTAATACTTCAAAATACGCAAATCATAGAATCATAGAATGGTTTTGGTTGGAAGAGACCTTTAAGAACATCAGGACCAACTGTTAACCTAGCACTACCAAGTTACCACTAAACCATGTCCCTCAGCACTACATCTACATGTCTTTTAAATACCTCCAGGGGTGGTGATTCCATCATTTCCCTGGGCAGCCTGTTTCAATGCTTGATAACAGTTTCACTGAAGAATTTTTTTTTAATATCCAATATAAACCTCTTCTGGCAAAATTTGAGGCCATTTCCTCTTGTCCTATCGCCTGTTCCTTGGGAGAACAGACCGACCCCCACCTGGCTACAGCCTCCTTTCAGGCGGTTGCAGAGAGCGATAAGGTCTCCCCTCAGCCTCCTTTTCTCCAGGCTGAACACCCCCAGCTCCCTCAGCCGCTCCTCATCAGCCTTGTGCTTCCAGACCCCTCACCAGCTTCACTGCCCTCCTCTGGACACGCTGCAGCACCTCAGTGTCTTTCTTATAGTGAGGGGCCCAAAACTGGACACAGAACTTGATGAGTGGCCTCACCAGTGCTGAGTACAGAGGAACAATCCATTCCCTAGTCCTGCTGGCCACACTAGTTCTAATACAAGTCAGGATGCTGTTAGCCTTGCCCACCTGGGCACACTGCTGGCTCCTATCCAGCCGGCTGTCCACCAACACCCCCAGGTCCTTTTCTGCAGCACAGCTCTCCAGCCACTCCACCCCGAGCCTGTAGCGCTGCTTGGGGTTGTCATGACCCAAGTGCAGGACCCAGCACTTGGCCTTGTTGAACCTCATACCACTGACCTCAGCCCATCGGTCCAGCCTGTCCAGATCTCTCTGTAGATCCTTCCTGCTCTAAAGCAGGTCAACATGCCCACCCAACTCGGTATTGTCTGCAAGCTTACTGAGGGTGCACTTGATCCCCTTGTCCAGACAGTTGATAAAGATATTGAAGAGAGTAGGAGCTCAAGGATCCCTCAAGAAAAGCCCCCGCATAATACAATAGGAAGAAGTCTGATCCCTGTGTCTTTAATTTTGTCTGGTACCTGTTTGCTAGTAATAGACAACCAACTGGAATCAGACACTCTGAAAAATCATTCTCCACCAAAACAACTTGAAGCTTTTCAGAAGGTTAGCTTTGTTGCCACCATTGACTTCTGTGCCTGATTATACTTCAGATAGAAAAGAAAAGAAAAGAAAAATAAAAAATTTCGCCAGTATTTGCTCTTAGTGTGTGTGCAACAAGTATGATGGTCCACTGTTATCTACAGTGTCTTTTCAGGTATTATGGGCCTATTATTGCTTTGTTGGCATCAATATTACAATAATATTACTGTGTTTCAACTGCTTTCTAGTGTAAGGACAGAGCAAGCTTGTTTTATTAGAACAGAACAAACAGATCCCATCAATAAAGATAAGTATGCATTACTTTTAGAGAATTTGTATAAAGTGAAATCTTACCAGAAGTCAAAATCTATGTTGCAATTAATCACATCTGTTTAGACGCTGATGACTAATAATTTAGTGCTGTAGTTACTTTCTGTATATTAACATAATCTTAATGGGATCCCAGAATGATTAATTTGTAACAGGAAAGAAAAATATATTTTGTGTATTACACAGTATAGGTCAAAGTTGCAGAATACTCTACCTAAAAGATTTGCAAGGTTATTATTGCAGTTCATCTGACCTGTTTTACTGCTGGAGGCCATGAACTTTCCCGTATGGTGAAAATTTTAGATGTTGTCCAATGTTTTAATCTTTAAAATGTCCATCAGTAAAATCTTTTTCGACATAGTGGATAAAGAATTAGACTCAGATGCAGAGAATAGCATCATCAGGATCACTGTTCACCTTAAGGCTTCCAGGAAATGCTTTGTAATGATGTAGATTTGATAGATTTGATTACCTTTCCTTCCCTATCAATGATGGAGCATTAGTTTGGTGTCACTATTTTTGACAGGATCAGTATTTTTAATTTCTATATTCTTAAATCAACAGGTGCTTTAAAAATATCCTAGGTCCCATTTTAAAGGTAATAGAAGAGCAACTTAAAAATGAATTCCCTATTGATTTGTCCGGTCAGTCTCTTGAGCTGCATTTGAAAAATGAAACTTCAGATCTAAATCATCTAATGACCTTGGGAATTAGATGGCTCATCCCTGAACAAAAGCAGTGCCTTTTCATTCACGTGTATTAAAATACACTGAAATAAGATGGAGGAAGTAAATTATTTATATTTCTGGTTGACAGGAAGAGTTGAACTTCAGTGTTCTGTACTTGTTTGTTAATTTACCAAGAGTCATCAATCCTGTAGATTCTTCCTTCAATTTTCCTACACAGAAGTGTCCCCACCAGGACATGCAAAGGTACTGCAATCAATATTCTGTGCTCAGTTTTCTTTCCTTCTTTTCTTTGAGAAGTACCCTTCAGTCTTCCAGCCTATAACCAGCAGTAGCTCCTTAATGGTGCCACTCACACGCTAAGAGTGAGCATCTGGTGGAGGCGAGAGGAGGACAGACGGCTGGTGTGCACTTGGAGGCATCCCAGTCAGCAGCCATGTGAGCTACACGCATTCACACAGGCACATGAGGTGTGACAATATATTAGTTACTACCTGTCTTTAAATCTGCTACCTGCTAATGCCCGTATCTTGCATTTGAGAAGGTGTGAATAATCATTCCCTGCCTACCGTTTTCACAGCTTTATAGAGGTGATGGATGGGATTGGGTAGAAATATAGGCACCTAGTACCACTTTAGAAGCCAGGGTGTTTTGACTGTCAGAACTATGAGTATATGGGTCTCCTATTTGCCTTTTAATATCTGCCAGCATAGTTTATATATATCAGGTAACTTGAGTATTTAAAGTGGATCTTTATTCTGGTTTTGAGGTATCTGAATCTCTCATGAATTTCAAGTCCTTTTTGCATCTCTGCTTATGGAAGAGCTTTGAGGGTGAGTGCACTTTGGAATGAGTCAGTGGGATAGTGGTATTTTCCATTCCTTTCTTAGTACTGTCTAACATTCACTTACTGGTGTGACCCTATTTGGCTCTTCCTTGAAACTTAAAAACCCGATATTGGATGTCTATTATTAGCTTCTCCAGCCTCTTTTCCATTATATCTAAATTGTTGTTCCCCTGCTTGTCACATGATAAGTGAGAGAAATGAGAATAAATATTATTTTTTCCTTATGGTATGAATTTAATTCAATAGAAATTCTTTGGTACGGTTTTATACAAAATATGCATTCACCCATGATTGGGTTGTTGGTTTTCTTTCTGCACAGTTCCATTTTCCATCTTTTTTACTTCAAGGTAATTTTTTTAGTGTGTGCTAGAGATTCCCTTTAAGCACGTATCTGAGGTATCTTGTATAGGCAGTATCATATGCCAGTATCTTAATGTAAAAGCAGGAATCTGTGTTACACTCTCTGTTTTTTGTTGGGTTTTGTGGGTTTGGTTTTTTTACACCTATCCTTGGAATAGAAACGCTTGAATATTTAATCTTGGTGTGTATTTTTTATATGCTTGTTTGGAACATTTTGATCATATCATACTTCATTATTTCATGAACTTTCCGTGTTCGTGTTGTGCACTGGTTGGATTGTCTCCCAGTCTTAAATTTCAGGAAGAAAAAGTCAAGAGATGTCAGCAGTAGTTGTGAAACACAGTTTGTGGATCTCTTTCAAGGTGCTTTTGTGTTTCCTCACTATCCCTTCTCCACAGTTTCTCACTAGTTGGTAGAACTTGGATATAGTAGGCAGGCATACATTTTTTGATTCAACTTCGGCATCAGCTTTCCAATACTTTTTTTTTTTTTTAAATGATTGAGAGGACCCAAACCTAACTAGTAGCACTTTTTACTTGCTATTCTAAGCTTAGTGAAAAAATAGGTCTTTATTTTACCCTTTCCTCCTTTTCAAGTTTCATATTTAAAGAAAAAAGAAGGATATTCTAAGTTTTTCAATGATCAGACTGGCAAGTTTCAAACTGGAAAAAGGTATAGTATTTGATATTTGTATTTTCAGTTAGATTCTTAGATTACAAGTTATCTTACAAGGTAGCTGACCTATCTCTTGTTCTGAAGAATACCAGTGACACAGCACCCTTAGAGCCGTAACAGGGTCTCCTGGATTCCTAGTATGACAGTATGCTGGGCAGTTTTCAGTCATATTTTGTAAAACTGCAAATAGGCAGTACATAACTTCTAACAGGCTGTTGCTGGTGCTTCCATTTCAGTATGATGCTGTTCTTTGGTAATAAAAAAGAAAGCACATCTGACATCCAAATAGGAAGCAGAGAATAGTGATGAGAAATAAAATAAACTGTTGATCTGTTGCGAGTTGAATAATTGCTAACCTTCCTGGCCATGGTGAGGAAAATCGTCGTGTTTAATGATCAATCAGGTTGCTTTAAATTTCTGGCTTTTTAAGCTGTGGGACATCAAGATGGATATCCAATGTGGGTGGAAGTATTTGATGATTTTGTTAGTTCGCTCTCCATTTGAAGTTAGCAATTATGCAAGCAGAGACAGCTGATTCCAACGGGGTGACTGAGAGAACTCAAATAATCTAAGAAATTTATCAATACGTTGTCTTTACTGTTTCTCAGTTCTGTGTGAGGTGTCAGGTAACTTAATGCTAAATAAGTCATAAAAAGAAATCAATGAACAGGGAGAATAACAAGAAGCCTTTTCTGTCCTTGATACTACAAAGGAGACACAAACACTCAGAGACACGCACACAGAGTGGCACAGAGAGGGCCGAGACACGGTGCTGCCTTCAGCATCACCCACCTGCAGGACTGACACGAACACAAGCACAGAGAGACAAGACCCTTCCTCCTTTTTGGCTGGTAAAGACTGAAGCTCACTACTGACAGCACACGCTCAACACTCGATTCACACGCACACACACACTTTGGCTGATCCCTGGAATGCCAGCATGACCCTTCTGTCCGTCCAGCATCCCTGGCCAGTTCCCAGCCCACACCTCTGGCCTGACTCCAGCTGCTGGCCCCAGATCCATTCACGTTGATCCTCCCAGTAGCTGGCACTTAATCCTTGCAGCACTCATGCACACACAGGATAGAGACTGGGATTACACAGAGGTAGTCAAGAAGGGATTTAACACGAAGACAGGACAGACTGTGGCAGCCAGGCGCAGGGCTCAGTCAGAGAAGCTTACCAACCAGCTCCATTTTACAAGTGATCAACCCCTTTCGTACCTCTGTCTTTCTATTCCCACTTCCCCAGTCCATTATTCCTCAGTCCACTTCCCCAGTCCATTATTCCTCAGTCCTCTTCCCCTGCACGTTCCTCCATCAGTTTGCATACCTACAAGGACCTCAGTAACAGCCTGAACCCTCAGGTTTGCATCCTAATGAGCTGCAGGCTCCTGGTTTGCCTGCAGTTTCTTGATAGCCTATCAGTTAGTGTGACTGACCACGTTTGTTTCTGGGCATTGTCTCCTTTATGTTGTTCTGTCAGGTTTGTGTCACCATATATTTTGTTTATGGCTTCTCCCTTCTCCTTGGTATCGCGTTTGGCAATGTCCTAGATCAGGTAATACGGAAATAAACATTTCTGAATTCTCCGTACCTTCATCAGTTAGTGTGACTGACCGGGTTTGGTTCTTCTTACTGCCTCCCTTATCATTTGTCAGTAGGTTTGTGTGTCTCTATGTTCTTGTTTATGACTTCCCTCTTTTCTTATTATTCCTTATCCCCTATTATTATAAACCACAGTCTATTGTTCTTCCTTTTAAAGTTGACCAGCAAAACCAAAAGATTATGCTTTTTTTCCCCCTTTCTATTCTACTCTATTTCAAATGCTCTGAGTAATTGGAGGTCATTCCTGAAATGGTTTGCTGTCGGTTGGTCATTGTATGATGCCCATTTATTGATTGATCATACAGAAAGAAGCTTTCCCAAATCAATTGAAGAATTTGAACCCAAGATTTCCCATTATTTTTGCATCTCCCATTGTCTCAAGACCTTGATGCTGTTTTATTCCTGTAATGCAGTTTGCTGCAGAATTCCAAAAGGTTTCAAAAATAGATGGGGCCCTAACTCGAGGTTAGAGTTACAGCTTCAGGCGTGGATGCAGTCTGCCTAAGAGAAACCTTGTAAAGGGTTGTGGTTTGTGAAAGAGGAGGGGAAGTTTGAAGGAAATCAAGCCTATTTCATTTTCTGTTACATGCACACAAAAAAATCAGTTTAGGAAATTTCGACAAAAGCGTATTTGCATATAGTTTTTCTCCTACCTTTTAAAGGTAGTCTACAGCTAACTGTGTAGCCTACTTGCAACCATGAATGAACAAGTAATACATGTACTTAAAGAGGAGTGAGCAAATACATTGGTCTTTACAAGTGTGCAAAATTCATAGTGTAAACTAGCTTTAGAACGTTATTATCCTTATAGCAATGAGGGCATTCAGATCATAACATTATTAACACATAAAAATGGGAAATATGGTAAGAGAGTTACTGGCAAACATTTACTGAAATGTATTATTTCATTCATCTATTTTAGCAGCACTCCTTTTGTTGTGCCTGATTTTCCAGATTGAAACTGCATAGTAACAACATGAACAACATGACTAAATCTTAAATTGCTTATACCAAAATCTGCCTTCCTTTTTTCTTGATCACCAATCAGGAAATGGAAAATTGCCATGAAAGCCATATATCTTCACTCACAATTACTTACCACCACTTGGATATCACTTAGCAACTGTAAATGTTCCACATAAGCTTTCAGACCATGGAACTATTTGTACGGTTTCAAATAATGAATGTCTGAAGGAGTCACCATTTTCCTGCAGGTATTTTGTGACAGGAGGAAACAGAATTGAAACACACATATGCAAAAATACCTACATCTTTTGCCTATAGTCTCAGTCAATTAGCAAAGCTCCCTTTGTTAGGTGAGAATCCCATATATGAAATTCTGTCAAATCCAAATGAAATAGCTGATTCAAGTGTGGCGAGCTCTATAACCTCATATTCCTCTAGGACACAACCATTATCCTGTGTATTTGCAGAGAATTATAAATTTTCTAAGATAATACTGGTGAGCTGAACATGTCCAGAATCTTAAACAAAGATTTATTTGCTTCTGTTCTTCACAAATAGAATATAATGATGTCTCCAAATGCTGAAAGTTTCCATCCTGTTTGTTTTTCATCTTGCAGCGTTAATAACATTCTGCCGATCAAATTCACGCACAATTATTTTTAAAGCCCCTGATGTTGTGGCTTTGCTCTTTATTAGACAGATAATAAATGCTTACCTTTTTAATACACAAAGGACGAATACGTCTCAAATGCAAAAACATTCTTTTTAGAAAAAAAAGAGTAGATACCCTTTCTAGACATCTATTGTTTTTTCCAAATCTCCATGAAGTTTGTCAAGTTTCAACGTAAAACATGGATCCCTTGTTGTGTTTTATCTTTTATTGTTGATTGCATAAGCAGTGAAAGAGGTGAAGATGGAAGGGTGGATAGGGTAAAAGGCCCCGCAACTTAGCCGTTACATTCTAGCACAGCATATTTAATTCCTTTATTGTTAAAGTTTTTATTTTGGCTTGGATGATTTTGGTCAAGAACTTTCTTTGTTAGCTGAAAATGCCTATACCAAGAGGTGGTTATTTATTTTTAATAGCTTCAAAGCTATTTTGACCACTATTTTTTTTCTTTATTTTTATCTTACCCCTAAAAGAACTGAACAGGTGATGAGTGAGGAGCTGTTAACAGTGTATGATTTGTCATGGAAATAAGTTCTTCCCATTACTTTATGCTCATCAATTATATTTTTTAGCAATTTTGGATGTTCAAAGATGCTGCTGCAAGGTGACACATGTTCAGAAGTCCTCATTATAGGTTAGATCCTACTTTTTTATCCCTGCTCCCAACTTTTAAAGCCTCAGATTTAATTTGCAAAACCAATAGTTTGCATTGCAACTTTGATGCCATTATTTTAAAAAATCAACACTTTTGTTTGTTGGTATCAGTCCTTTTCACTCCCTTACATAGATCACCCTGCTCCAGGAAGCTTATCTCAGGGTTGAAAAAGAGCAACAGCGTTGCTGGTATATGCAATTTAAACAATCAAAATAAACTTTCTGTCTCCAAACTTCAATACTTCTTGCCTTAAACCTGAAGGATTTTTACTTTCTCTATTAAACTGTGAAGCTGTTTCTTCATCTTTTAACTATTAAAATACATCCATTATATAAATTATGAACATCTCATGTGATGTGAATATGCTGTGATGTAAATATTCTAATCAGTCACAAATTTGCTTTTCACACAGTACGTACCTGTGCATCCTAGCTTTCTGCCGCTTAATGATAAATCTTTGCTTTCCTTAAAACATTCTGATTATTTTCTGGGTTTTTTTTTGTCGTGTTCTTTTATGGTATTTTGCATAATTCACATTCGGCTTTGTATACCCTAGCTGCAACTAAAATATTATAAAGGCTGAGTGCTAAAGGCAGTGGAAGCAATTCTAACTACTGTATAGATTTTGGATGGAGTCTATTTAGAATATGCTTTGCTACAGTAGCTGTATTTTACTGAATCAAAGCTTTAATCCGTGCAGGTAAAATGCACGCAAGAAGAATGAGGAAAAGAACAAAAACAGAAGTAAAAAGGAGTTTAGCGTGGTCTTTTTGTACTGTGGTTGTGCTTAGGAATTATACGGACACACGTTTCCCTTCAGCTGAACAGGGTCTTGTTTGGACTCATTCTATTTTTACCACCAGTACTTTGTAGTGACATCAACCATGAAAAAGGATGTCTGCACACAGCCAGCCCTCACGTATCGAAATGTAGGACGTTGTTAAGGTACAGAGGCAGGTGGACAGCCTTGAGAGGCAAGTAGATAAACTGAACATTCCCTAACACAAGGTACAAAGCAAAATAAATAACGCTTGAAGGAAGCACTGTGGCATATTAATGAATTTCAAGTTAGAGATAGGAGCACATGCACAAACTTGATGTTGCAGTGTTTTAAAAAAACTTAAAGTGATGGGTGTACCGGTTTTGTTTGTATAGGGGAAGAGAGCAATTTGCAAAGGCAAAAATTATTTGATTAGGTTGGCGTAATATTGATATAATATTATAATGAATGAACCATGGAGATAACACGGTAAATGAAAACAAGGTCTAGAGCCTCAACAAGATAGCATTTCATCAATAAGCCATTAGGATTGCTGAACAGTTTGTAATAGCAATTAATAATACTTCTTAAGCAATTAAGGATGTGCTTGAGAGAAAAAACCACTGCAAGCTACACTATATCCAATAGTTTTTACCTCTCCTGTGGAATTATTATTTTTTTTTTTTCTGGGACATAGAATCCGGCTGCTTCAAAGGATGATGTAAAAGAAAACTTTTTTTTTTTGTTCAAATTGCAAGGAGACTACATGTCTTCTCTTTAAAATCAGTGACAAAAAAAAAATGGGAACCTCTTCAAAAGTATTAAGTGATTCAAGTTATTGAACTAAAGCCTGTGAGCTGCTTAAGCACAGAAGCCTCTGATTGACTTCTTTTCTTTCCTTCCCACCTCCCAAGAACATGAAGAAGAATAGAGGCGGTGATAATATACTTGGTATTTTTTTGCATAAATCAAGGAACAATATGTACCACAGGAGCGCTGGAAAATTTTTGACTTTGAAATGTAGCCTTCAAGGGAGAGTGCACAGGGCACAGTGGGAAAGGCACCACAGTTCACATGATTCATTCCCCTCAGGGGTTCTTCTAGGGAGAAAATAACTTTTAAAAGATGTCTGGGATTTTTTTGAGATCCCTGAAAATTCTGAATCACCAGGATAAGCAAAAAAAGAAAGAATCAGAGGGCTGGAACATTCAGTTGTGTAATGTGACACTGTGTATTATTCATGCAGTTCATTGATAAAATTCAGTTCTTGAAACATAGCTACTTGCTCATATCTGTGCAAATGAACTTACTATAGACTGTCACACAGGCTTGAAAAGTGACATGTGACTGTTGACCTGTTTTCTAGCAAAGGTTCAGCCAATGACAATATTTTCTCAGGTGATATATCGTGAAGCAAGAGATTATTCCTAATTGTTGGTGTGGGTGAGGACACCCTATTCTGGGAAGAAGAAAGACAAAGCACAAGGAGATCAGTACCATTTATGCCTGTGCACAGAGAAAGTGTGATGAAATATTTTATTTTTGGTGAGATGATAGAACATCAGCACTACCTTGGGGTGTGTTGCGAGAAATTGAGCTTCAGATATGGCTTGTTTTCATAAAACAATTATTATCATTTTGTTACAGCAAAGACTAGGTAGCCAAATAGGACTGCTCTTTGCAAGTGAAAAGTAGGGTTTCTCTTGAAGTAGGCAATTGGGTCTGCTACAACGGAATTAACTAGACATTTTAAATGTTACTTCCCAAATTTTTACAGGTCTCTTTCCTCAGTACATGAGTGGAGGACTCGTACCATATTAGGAATTCAATATAACAGCAAGAAAAGTAGTTTTGTTTCTTCGAAACAACGTCTTATGTCTTTTGTGGTGTGACATTTGGAGAAGTACAGCATAGTTTGTTAATCGCTTGAGCTAAAGCAACTTTTAACAGAAGTCAAGATTTTGTGATCCTTCTCAAAACTGTAGACAAACAATTAAATAACCCAAAGACAAAAAAAGCTGAACCAACATAAAAGCAACACAGAAATACATACAATTGTAGTAAGATTTATTAATATTCCCTATTACCAGTTTCCTATTGTGTTTTCCTGGATTTCACGTGGAAAAAATTATTTCATATGTGGTGGTTCGCCTGCAAGAATAACATTCAATCTTAAAAGCCTTTTAAATTATTTCTTATAATATTACAAAATCATCTGACTAAGATAATGTTTATGAGATCTGGTCCAAAACTTTTGAAATGGGCAAAAATGTTCAATTATTACAGTTAATTTTGGATTGAGACCATTTTTTCATGAGGCTTCTGTGGAAAAACTAGGGATGATTAGAATCACAGTTTTACGGATCACAGTTGAGCTGCATAAAACTGGTTAAGGAAAGGAAGAAGAAAAAAGTGATAATGCTTTACAGCAAGTTAGTTCAAATAACTGCATACTGTTAATGATTCTTGACATTCCCATTAATGACAATCTATTTCAGTAATTCGCAAAGTAAATTCTTGTTAAATATACCTATTTTTTACTTTCGGGATTACTTTTTCAAGGTAACTTTCAAGAGATTCACAGTTTGTGTTTTTCTTTTTAGGATTAGCATAAGCATCTGGAGGTATCTGAGCATTTCATTTAACTAGGCTTTTGTGTAAGAACACATCATTTATATTAAAAAGATAGTATGTTTTTAAGGCAGGTATACTGATACATCTATTTCTAGAAATAATACTTTCTTTTAAATTTACATCTTCAAAACTAGAGTACGATTCCAGATAGCCAACATTTTGGAGGATAATCAGGTTTGATGATCTCCAATCATTCCTGATTTCTGTTGACATCAGTAGGTCTGGGGAACACAAGTAAAGGTCAGTGAGGGAAGTGCTCTTCAGTGTAACAAATCACTGCGATAGCATCCTCCAGGCTTTCCTCCCCAAGTCCCCTTTATGTTATTAAGTTAGCTCTTGAAATAGGCATTACTTAACTTCTAGTGCATATTAGCTTGTTTCTATTATTGAGATAACAGCTAAATATTTTATTAGTTGTGGAGTGTGTGCAAAACAGATTGAGTACAGGTAGAACTGTACTTCCCTGTGATGGGATTAACTGAGCAATAAAATGCCTTCTCAAGGCCATTTTAGTCCTTTGTTTTTTTCCTTTCATCTTTTGCTGTTGATGTTTGGTTTTGTTTTTTTTAAACTTTTAAATATCATCAGGAGAGATTTTAATGGTTGAATAGACAGACTGTGTAGTTTTCAGAAGTAAAAAAGAAAATAAGTGACTTCCCTTTAGTGAGTTATAAGAAGGGTCACTGATTATTAATTTCTACTAAATGACTGCCCAGCATGGGGGTAACTTAGTCACCTTAGTCACTCAGGTGGACTGCAGTTTCATTCGCAGACTTTCAATTTGATTGTGAGTAGGCAACGGGAGAAAATGACTGGATGTGACTTCTCAGCTGCCTTGGCAATAATACAGCCGGAGGTAGAAGAAAAAAAGGCAAGTCTAGGGAAAGCTTCAGTTCCTGTACTTAATTATTTAAAAAAGCTGCCTAATTGTAAGCTTTATCTTTGACAGTTGTCAGATGTCTTCCTGCAAGTGAAGATCAAAAGGAATAATTAGTATGTAGTCTCTTTGTCCCCCTGGCTAACAGAATTTTTTTTTAGTCTGCTAAAATGTGCATGGACAAAGTCCTTAATGGAAGGCAGTGATTTTCTCAGGTGAAAGTTTCCTTTCATTTTATCTAATTCTGTCTAGTTCTGGTTTTCAGACAAGTGGAAGAGTAAGAAAAACTTGCCTTTGTGTAGTTTTTAGCATAATTTCTTCAGCAAATTGACAAAAGGCTCCTACTGTGAGAGAAATGTTTCAGCATAGTTTCTTTTCTCTAATGTAGAACAAAGACCTCCCTGCAAATGTAACTTCGAGCTTTGAAAATATCAATAATGTGTGAATCTGTTATTCCTTTCCTGTTTTATTCCTAATTAAAGCCCTAATTGGCTCCCAGCATTGAATATTTTGGACTGGATTCTTATCTGAAATACGAAAATATATGAGTTAATTCAGTTTCTAGGTAAAGTGATTAATACTTCACGTGCTTCTACCTTTAAAACTGTGAAAGCGAGAGGAGGCATTCCTCCCATGAGGACTTGAGGAGTAATGGAAGAGAGGATGAAATCTCTCTAGTGGATGTGGAAGGGTGAATTCCTTTGGTTTGCTTTTGCACTTTAATTCAGACAACCCGGCTTAAACAGTCAGTGCGGCAGAAGAATCACAGGTGGTTGAAGGATATTACAGCTTATCTCACTCCTTGTGTACTGCTACCTCCAGTGACAGCCAATGTCTTCACACAGAAGTCTGGAAGACTCCTAAACTTGGTCAGGCCCTTGATCACTCTTGCCCACAAAAGTATTATTTCCCCTGAACCCTTAGCGTTCACCTATCCTTCTCTCTGTTCTGTGTGGCCTTGTACCTCTGCTTTCCTGAGCTCCTCCTGAATCACGGAATCACGGAATTTCAGAGTTGGAAGGG
>VXBO01014341.1:135689-154416 GCA_013400135.1 Rhinoptilus africanus | reverse complement strand
CATGCTGGATGGCAACACGGCCCTCTGGGGTGTCAGCCACCCCTCACAGTTAGGTATCACCAGCGAATTTGCTGAGGATGCACTCTGTCCCCTCGTCCCGGTCGTTGATGAATATGTTAAACAATACTGGTCCAAGTACTGACCATGGGGGACACCACTGGTTACAGGCCTCCAACTCGCCCCTGCTCCGTTAAAATTCACTGTGCATTCCTTTGTCCCTCCCAATTTGTTCTTTCTGAAAAAATATAGTTTTAATGAAGGGATGGTAGGAGAAGCCCTTCAGTGACTTTTAAGTTCTACTTCTGTTAGCAAAAAAAGATATCCAACTGAACAGCATATACTGTTATTATATAGAAAACGACAGAAACCATCAGAAAACTTTAGAATTGCAGAAAAATAGGAGACGGTAGAGCATAACCCAGTCACCAGCTATGCTCAGACCCGAAGTTCCTTATCACACGGTAGGTTAAAGCTTGCGAAGATTTGTATAATGAGATGTATCTTCTTCCCATGCACAAATTTGCCCTCATCTATTTCTGTTTCTCTGTGAAAATATGTTATATCTTGAGATCCTGGGCAACTTTGTCAGTGATAAAGTTTTTTGCAAGTCTCAGAGTCCTGAAACTGAAAACTCTGTTTCTGATAAAGGATAGAAAGTTGCTGTTTATGTATGTAGAAAGCCATGAGAATATGACTTGAATAAACTTAAAAGCTTAAGACACAGAAAGCACACAGAAGTCATGTTATTAAAAACATAAATGCCTCATAAGTCCAAATTCAATCTCCTCATTTACTCCTCATATACATATGTTACTTGTGTATGCGCGTCCACACATGCATGTGCAAATATGTCTTTTAAAAATATGTGTTTCATTTTAGAATATTTTGAGTTGCAGCAGCCTTTCTACATTCAAGTAATGCTTTTCTATGGGCAATAAATCTGCATTTATGAATTGATTTTAAATAATTTCAAGTGAAAACCTCAACAGGAATGTAATAAATAAAAATTTTATTTTGATTTGTGGCATGTGTGTGACTATGGGAGTCAAGCGCTAAGTCTTACAGAAAGCAGAGCAGAAAATGTAATTATGTCCTAGTACTCCATTGTATAATGTTACTCTTTCAGCCAAGCTTAAATTAAGTAAGCCAGAATTTAGGAAGAATTAAGCTTTTTTAAAATTTAGATTAACCTTTCAATTGTGTACACGTGACAGTCACTTCATATTTACAGAAATAGTATGTAAAGGTGTATCAAAATAATTTAAATTGTCAATGAGAAAAAGCTATATTTTTAAAGACAAATATAAACATGAAGATATAGAGAAAAAATAGAATAAAACAATGCAGAAAGAAAGGTACCATTTACCATTCTTCTGCATGTGTCTATAATCCTAGCAGTGCAAAATTGTCAAAAAGATAAAGATAAAATATTTTTCTGAAGAGAGGAAAAAATGGAAGAAAATACTTATCTGTGTAGTAATTAAATGAATTATTAGTATTATAGAATACACATGACACTGACACGTGCCTATAATGTTACAGTCATAAAGACTATTTTAAACAGAGCTACACATCTAAGAAAAAATCATCAGCTTCTTAACCTGGGGGGGGGAAAAAAAAAAAAAGAAGAGAGACATGAGAGAGATAATACATTGTATGGCTGTGCCAGGGCCACTGGGCATGTGTACGCCCTAGGTGTCTTGCTGTACCCATTGTCCAGCTGTCAGGGTGAAAGGACTGTTCCTCTTCTCATGGAAACCACTGAACAAAAAGGGGCTTGAGATGAGAGAGGCTTCGTGCATCCCCAAGGACTTTGGCGTGGCCTCTGGGAATGCTCACCGATGCGGGGGCCTGCCAGCAATGCAGATACAGCTAGGTAATTCTCTCCTAGCCCTAGGGCAGCCTGAGATGAGCAAGGAGTTGATGTCTTTGCTCTCAGGTCTGACACAGTCCCCTGTAACAACTTTGTCCTAAGTGCATACATTTCATAGTCCCTTTTGGCTCCACAAAAAACCCAAAAACCACATACACGCATTTGTTTTGCCCTGTCTTAACATTTTTAGTCTTTATCTGTCATTTTTTTAAAAAAAATAATATTCAGTGAAGGCAATTGTGTTCAGTTCCTGTTTCCAGTCCTGTTTATTGTCACTCACCTTTCCATAATTAATTAGGCTTTTTTTTCTGATTCATCAAATGCTACAGAAAAACTTTGCCATTTATTCTTTCTTTTTCCATTTCCTTCAGATATGTTGAAATGTAATATGGTCTATTGAGCCAAGTAAGTTTGCATTATTCATGACCAGAGAAACTTTCTGGCTAATTCCTATTACCTTTTGCTTTCATAAGTAATCAGTGGCACATACCATTAGTAGTTTTGTTGTGTCACTCCATTCATCATTTATAACTTGCCCATTACACTTCACTCTCTTACCTCCTCTGGGGACAATGGCAACAATTCTACTCGTAAGTCTCCCTTCATGTTTCACATTATTTTGCCAAATGCATATTGATATTTGGATGGCCAAGGCAAATTGATGCTTGGGCAACTAATGTGATTTTGTCTTATTATCAAGCCACTTTAGTTCCTGGAAGGCATCCAAAATTCAGCATGTGACTGTGCTTTTTCATATCCTTAATATTTGCATTTAAAATGTCCATATGTTAAGTGTACGTAGTCCAACACAAGTAATCAAGAACAGTATGAAAAGTAGTTTTCCTGCAGCAGAAAACCAATAGTGATGCTTTCAGTTATATGGTTTTTATTTTTCCAGACACCTGCAGGTTATTGTGGCGCTACCAAAAGCGCATAAATTGTGCTCCATTGTCGGGAGCTTTATTGTCCAATCTTTTCATCTGGACAGCTGTTTTGAATGGATTACAAGTAGTTGAAATGGATGCTCTTTCCTCAGACAATTCTTTCTACTATTTCATCCGTGAAGATATATAAGTATTTCTCTACCTAGCTCATAACTGTTCTTTATATGTTGAAAGAACCTGTATGGGTTTTTTGTTTTTATAAAAAACCCTAAAGCTGTCAGTTCAGTGAAATACACAATCACCTGTGGCGAAATCTGTGAGTTAATGGAGCTGTATTCACTTATACTGAGCTAAAGTTGGCATAATTCCTGAAGTACAGTAGATCTGAGGAACAGAAAGAAAATAACAGTTTAATGTGAGGAAATTGCATTGAAACTGCAAACCGCCTGGTGTATAAAGTTCTACAGATAATTAAGGCAGACTTTGATAGGGGTTTAGGTGACACACACTCAGTAACCTGGATTTTTTTAGAGCCTTGTCATAGGCATGTCCATAGATAAAATCGGAATTCTTGATCAGATTTATAGAATATGCAGTATTAGATAAATAGGTTACTCGAGGTCAGATACGCAGAAGGTGACTGAGACTTCAGTGACAATTGAACAAGGCTCTTACTGTCCCTGTCAAGTGGGCTGGTGACTGATGACATCATAGATCTGCAGCCTAAATTGGCATAAATTGGTTCTGCTGCGGGTCGTGCTGTTCCCTCCATGCATCTCGCTGATAAGATCTCCTTTGTGCTGACACATGCATTCATTCAGCCGTGCACTACCCTGGGAACAGATTTGGGTTAAAAATGTTTTGTAGAGGTTATTTCTCAATGTATGTTATTTTGCTATTCCAGTTCATCATGCAGCTTTTTAAACACCAGGCAGTGGCACTCAGAGAAAGAGCTTCACAGTGGTAGGAGAAAGCAGCTCGGAGCAGGGGCAGCGAAGGGTAAGACCTCTTCTGGTTTTACAAATTCTCGTTCATTCCTGCTCGAGGAGCTTGTTGAACAACATTGTTAGTCATAACAGTTTCACTCTCTGCTGTGTTATTCCATGATCTAGCAAGACTTGAAGGTATTTTTTATTCTATCTGAATAAATCCTTTCTCTCAATTAGCTTATACAGTAACACAGTAGTGGCACAGAACATCTGAACAGAAATTTTAAAACGTTTTTCTCCTTCTCGAACTCCTTCTGTATTGGGGGATTCTTTCCCATTTCACTCCCTTGTTAAATAATTGTTCTCATGTCTTGATGAAAGAACATAATATATATTTTTCCTTTCTTATTGTTATTTTCCTTTAAAAAAAATATTACGCAGTGCAGAAATAGGTATGGTCATTGGAAATAAAACAAGACCAGAAAAAAGCACTGAGCCATGAGAAAATTGTGGAATGATACTGTAAGCCTACTTCTGTGTTCACATGTAACTTACTTATTTCTTAGTTCGTTTGTATTCTTTTTCAAAAGTGGCTAATGTAAATTTTGTATTTTTTACCACATTTTTAACCCATTTTAACCATGGGACAGTGAATGACACTGGGTACTGTTACTTTAAGTATTATGCAGTTCTTTAACCCACTAAAGAAATACATTTTGAACATTGTTGGTGATATTTCACTTTCAAAACCACCTAAGCAGAGTGTTTGACAAAACTAAATTTCTGATGGGGAAAAAAAGAGGATGGAGCAAACATCATGAATTTCCAATTACTATTCCTGATAAAACATTTTTCAAAAAATTAGATGGAGCCCCTTGAAAATAATTTGGAAGTATTAGATTCTGAGTACTTCTGAAATCTACCTGTTTAATTTCTTAAACAGGAGACAATAATTAAATGCAATTAAAAATGACAAGGTGTTGGCGCTTTAATTATACATTACTGAGGAGATAATAAAATCCTAGGGAGGATATTCTAATTTGTGTGATCAACTGCAAGTGAGAGGTGTCACTGAAGAATAGCAGTCCTTCCCTCTCTGTATTTTACATTGCGTGCCCTTTAAAAATGAGTGCTGTAGCACCAGCATAGGACTTTTTTTCCTATAAGGGTTTGTGTTTTCAGCATTATCGAGTGTCTAATTGAGTAGTTTAACTACAGGCAACTGAGAACTTCATATAAATAAAAATGTGAAGGACTTCAGCGTAAGAGAGAAGGTCGAGTCTATCTGGAGTTGTAGGTGGCTTGGTGTGAGAATGTAAAGGTAACAGTCTTAATAGATCTCTTTTGCACTTCCACTGTGCATACACATGCCCATTTGCTTCTTGACAGTCACTGTCTTACTCTTGGTACTGGATCTCTACCTCTGTTCCTCTTCATGGGAGAAATGCTTTCTTTTCTATTTCCATGTTGCCCACTACTCTCTTTCACTGCTGAGTATTAGACCTCTGCCTTGGTCCTGGTGGATCAACTAGATAGCTAGATGGGTAGATAGGTATAGACAGGTAGGTACTAGATAGGTAGATACCTTCTGGCTCTGTCAAGCCACATTTCTTCAAATCTGAGTATCTCCACCTCTTATATTCTAGGCTTTATAAAGCTTTTCAGTAGCTAGATAGTCATGGTTTTTTATATAAAAAGCTATATTATTTAATTAATACAGTAACTGACAACAACAGCTAGGACATATGGAGACACTGTAATAAAAGTTTTACTGCTTCCAACACTGTTCTGGTCTAACTAGTAATCTTTTATCATCAATAAACCAAATCCTGAAGGAATATTTCCTTACTTAGGCAGTTGTGCACCTACTACAAGCCCTTAGAAACAAAAACAAGGCCTGAATGCTGTTTTGATCTTGTGACTGTTAGGATGTGAAAGGATTGCTGGAAGAAAAATAAGAAAGTGCTATGGGATTGAAAACAGAATTAACTGAAAAATCATACTGAAAGAAATGGTTTTCACCCTTCTCAAACATACTAAACATTTCATATTGCTTTTGTGCTTCAGGATGGTGAAAGAATTTCACTTCTTGAGGAAGACCCCTTCCAGTTCCTTCCTGGGGGTGGTATTAGATCCATGCTGTGCTTAAACAAGGTTCTGACTAGAATTTATCTAGCAAATGAAATCACGATGCTGATATACTTCTGTGAAAGGGATGCAGGGACTGTATGCCAAAAGGAGCATGGTACAGATCACAGAGCAATCGTCCTGGATTAGGTGTGTTTTCAACTCAAGCAGTGCAAGAAGAAAGTGGGGGTAGGGGGGCTAGAGGGGAACAGCCACTATTCCACTTCCATTCTGAAACACAAGATGGAGGGTTAAGGCAGCATTCAAACAGTTTTCTTCAGAAAGTACATCTTTCAGTCTGAATTTATCAGACTTGAAGGTTTGTCACACTTCTACCTTAATTAAATTTATACAACAGACTGGTAATAGAGCAACCTAAAGTATTCTTATTTCAGAGACAAACCAACTACTGAAACATGTTATAGAGGCATCTGGGCATGAATCCCCAGTTAGGTTTATCAGCAGAAAAGACCACAAATTGTTTTCAGTCCTGATGTCTGGATGAGTCGTACCTGTACCATGTCATCACCTCAGCTAGCTTAATGAGCAGGAAGAGTTCAGTGCTCAAATGCATTCCTGGGCTAACAGGGCTGGGTGTCATTCAAGATCTCAGTTAGCAGATGTTTAGCCAGCTTGATGGACTCTGTGGCATGCTCTGTTACACTCTGGTTCTGAGAAATACCTGTGGAGTCCGCTTTGGTATATCAATGTTGGATATGTCTATGATCCTGTAAGGAAGAGAGATAGAAAAGGTAGGAGAAATATGTGCTGGTTAAGTGTTAGCGAGCTTCTCTGCATTGAGTTATCTGAGACTAATCGTTTCAGCCTGAGTGTATATCTGACTTATTCCAAATTTAATTTAAAGTGTCTTAAGCAGTCAAGGTTTTAAGTCGTGTTTGCCAACCTAAGTTATGACTGTTCTAGTTCTTCCATTTCAAAATAGCTTCACATTACATTTCTGTAATTGAAAGATCTATCTCATGTTCTTCTTGGATGTAATATCTGGGGTAACAGATACTAAATAATCGGAAGGAGTGAAAGGAAACCATAAATCTCTTTCTCTCTCCATGTGACTTCCATATAACTGTTCCCTGTAGCATATGTTTTCTGTAGCTGTTTTTTTATAGTAGGTACCCAACACTGTAATAATTTTGCCATTGAAATGTTGATGGACTTTCATAGTTGCTTTTGGTCTCTGTGTTTTAATTTTTAAGTAATGTATTCTTAGCCAAAAGTGTAACTCCCCTCCATGCTGTAGGTTAAGCCTTTGAGGTAAGGGGCACCCCCCTCTGCTTCTTGTAATCTCTTCTCTGGACTGAGTGTTCCAGCAGTGTCTGGCCTTGGTGGGGGCGAATGGTATATTCTTTAGCATACTTGTGCTTTGGGGTGTAAAAGAGGGCCTTTGCCTTAATTTACCCAGGATTTTTCTAAGGGGAGTCCTGGATGAGTGAGGGTGAGGCATGCAGCATAGCCATCTCTTCTTGTGAGGGGGGGGCAGGGACAGGATGCAGTACACTGGAGAATGGGTGTCTGCCCCATACCGAACTTTCAGTTTATGACATCAAGTCAAAAAAGCACATTGTTATGTGTTAAAAGCTGTCCCTAATCACAACAGTAAGTGTATAAACACTTAAGCTAAGTGTCATCTTAAATGCTATCTTGACTCCAGGCTACTTCCACCTGAGAGAGGCAGGTGGAACTCAACCTTAGGGAAGTCGTCAGAAGATGGGAGAAAAGAAGTCTAAACTTTGAAATCCTGGGTAGCTGTGGAGTTCTGTAACTATTTTCAATTTCACTTACAACTTTAAGTCATTTGCTTTCCTGTGTATCTACAAGCATTTCTAGCATTCTGAATTGTCAGTTCATATGGTACACACTTCTAGAACAAACAGTCAGCAAAACTGTAGCACGTGTTGATTTACCGTCTGCCTTGCTTTCAAAAGATAGTGTGGATAGGTTTTTTCCTACCTATAGATAAGAATAAATTCTTATCCATATGTATTTGCACTGTATGAGTATGATCTAATGTTTAGATCATGAGTATGATCTAATGTTAGGTCCTGCAGATCCTTAGGAAACTTCTGTACCTCAAATATGCGCTGCCAAATAGAAGCACCCAAGATACATTGAGCTAGGCCTTGGCTGTGTCAGCGTGCTGTGTTGTCGTGGCTGCTCTGCAAACCCTTTTGATTTCCAGTGTTCAGGTTTATTCCCTGTGCTGTGCTGCCCTGGCCTTGCAGTGCTCACAGTGCAATGCGCTGGCTGAATGCAGAAGGTTAACTCCAAAGCAGGCAGGACGACACAGCCCGGCAAACCTTTAAACGAAGCAGCTGTATTGGTAAACAAGATGACAGAGTTCCTTAAAACACAACTTGCTAAAGTGTCATAGCTGTTTGGCAAGGCAGGGGACATGTGTGAATACATACATGCATATATATATATATATATATATATTTCATTCTCTGTCTATAATTTACAGAATAGAATATATAAATATACATAATTTCTTGCTTCTTATATGAGTAGTTGTATTGTAATTTCAGTACACTGCTGTATTGCTCTGCTTAAACAAGCTCCCTTGTGACATCAAGAGTCTACAAATGAATAAATTTGGTATTAAGTATTAAACCCTTTTCATGTGGGATATCTTAAAGGACCTGGCCAGAGAATATTGAACTCTGACAGGGATACTTTCCCTAAATCCACATCACATCTATTCAGGGAAGCCAAGTGGATGTGTACTGATGTCTTTCTGTTGTTTTAAGTTAACTTCATGAGTTTTCTGTACTTTCTGACAAAAGAAATTACACTTTGTCCTAAAGAGGTCATGTCATGTCTGTATGTGCTGTTACTGTCAATGTGCTCCCTCTGGGGTCTGGCTGTGAACCTAATTTGGTTGCTACCAGGTGGCGTATGCCGAATAGACCATCAGGAAGTGGTTATTCAAATTAATGATATAATCTCTTTCCATGTAGTGTTGAATATATTCTGGTGTTCGTAGCAAACATTCATATATGTTTTAGGAGGGAGTATGTATATGTTAGATATACTGATATGAACCTTAATACATTTCACTGGTTTTCTCTTTCTTACTCTTTTCTGTGTGGCATTAAAACCATACGCTTCTGCTGTGGCAGTGCAGAAGAGACAGGTAAGGTCCTGTTAATGCCCAGCTGAAATGCGTTCTGTTCCAAGGTCTGGCTACTGAAGATTTCTTCAGACTGTAATGAGCTTCAGGAAAGTTTAATTCCAAGAGAGATAAGAAAATGGCAGAAACTTTGGCAAGTTTTGATTAACAAAAGGTATATAAAATTGGTCTGTTGTTTGGGCTTTTTTAATTAAAAAAAAATTGAAATAAATCTGTCAAAACATCGGTCATGTTGAATTGGCATATTGTTGCTTTTTTATTGGTAGCCTATGGCTCTGTCATGTTGATTGATTTGTGTTTTCATCAATTCATTAATTGATCTACAGTTTGATATTTTTAGCCTTTATTAGGATATCTATGATACAAGTATTGTAAAACGGAATTTTGTCATAAAGAGAAACCAGTACGTTGACCTATCAATTACTACGGTATGTGTTAGGCAGAAGGAGGTAGCTGTGCATCCGCTAGGTATATAGTATATTTTGAGTCACTTACTGAATATGATCCAGCCATATGTGAAAGTGTTGATGCTGAGCCCAAAGTAATAAAATGAGAGTAGAAAGGTCTATTAGACTGGGTACCTGTTTCTGTTCTAACATGAAGTAATAAGGATCGGAGTTTTCATTTTCAGAGTCAAGATGTAACAAAGTTTCCAGTCTCACTGGTGTTATAAAATATCTCACTTGTTGCCTAATGATCTGAGATTATTCCTTCAGTAGCAGATTCTTTTATCAATAAACCAAAATCAGTGGCTATGTTCTTACGGCTTTCCCCCCAGCCCCTGCCTTTCCCCCCTTTCCTTTATTTGTCCTTTTCACTTCTCAGTGCGACTCCTGGCGACTGTTTGAATATAGCAAAGCACTCAAGCAAGTCGGGAACTGCTCTTGGTTCGGAAGTTGGTAACTGCTGTTGGTTCAACTCTTTTGTTAGTATCATGTATTACAGAGAAGAAGCCTCCAACCTAGCAGCATAAGAAAAGAGGAGGTTATTATGCTATCTGACTGTTTTCTTATGGCATCCAGTATTCCCTCTTTAGGAAGTGTATATGTATCTCAAGCTATGTACCTGATGGAAAGACGTGCTTCTGAAAATAAACTCATTACTGAAAATACCACCCTGAGCATTTGTATTTTAACATGATCAGGACAGTTAATCATAGTCTTGGTGGTGTAATGGAAGACCTGCTTTTCCACAATCAAATGCTCTTGTGAATGAGAGAACCGTAAAAACCCTGAGATGTAGTAGTTAAATTTAAAGGTGAAATTCAGATATATTTGAAGAACCTCTGCAAAAATCTCAAGTTTCCAAACCATGCAGTAGTGAGGTGTGATGATGTCTCCCTGCAGAAGCTTCTTACATCTTCACAGAAGAGTTCCTCATGTTATCTGTTGTGGAAAGCAGATTGTTGAAACTTACCTTGTGTTCAGGGATATGAAATGTAAAATAAAATACTTGTTATTTCACAACTTAAATTGCCTCTAGCAGAGAGGGCAGAACTCAAGCAGTTAGGTAGCTACCATGCCCTCCTTCAACAGTAATTTACGCGGTCCTAGAACTTGGGAAAGCAAATAAAAATAGATAAATAAACAAAAATCTGTCTGTACTTAGAGCAACAATACTGTAACAGGCAAAAGCAATTTGAGTTTAATATGAGTTAGCTGCTGGAATTGAACTTGACAGCCTTTAAAGGAATTTCTAATGTAATACTGGACAGGGAAAGGATTATATGTAATCTGTTTTTACTTTAAGTTTAGCTGATCAAATATATTGTTCAGAGTGGGAAGAACTTGGTTGCATTTAAGAAGGTATTTTGGTGCTATCCATTATATCGTTTGAGCAATAGACTCTGTAGGAGACCTATTGATATGAGTGGATCTTACAAAAACAGTAAGGCATTGGTGAGGTACTTCTGCTAGTGTATTTTCTCATCTTTACAGAGAATTTACTCATGCTGAATAGCATTTTGTGTCTCATATTAACACTTCATATCTCAGTCTCATATACTGATGTCATAATCATGCTGTGACATGGTAACCTGAGTCTTGAGCTTAAAACATATCAGATCTTTATAAGTCAAGGTATTGCCACAAAAAAGTTGCAGGGTGGCAAAAATCTGGTAAAAAAAAAAAAGGCGTCCTTTTAAAAAAACAATGACAAGAAACAGCACACACACCCCCCACACACACACCCTTCCAAACCATTTAGGCTTCTTAAACTCAGGGTCTTTGGAAGAGCTCTGAAAGTATTGTTCACAGTAGTAAATTCATTGTTTCTCTTCATGTGTTTTCTCATTTTATTCAAATACCTCTAGTTATTGCAAAAAGAAGTGTATTAGAAATCAAATGCCTATGAAAACCAGTATCCTGCTTAGCAGTAGATTCAGAAGGAAGCCCACAGGGCAAGAGCAAAACAAAGCACACGGATTTTGTCGGTGTTCATTCCCAGTGCTAAGAACATGTAGCTCCAGTGCTTCCTGAGCCTGAGATAGTTTCTTGTGTTTAAGATGGATTATTCTTCCATGCATTTATCAAATCTCCCATTAACTTATCTAAATGAATGTTCCATGAATGTTCATCCTATGGACAGGCAGAGGATGTGATATTGATTTTTTTTTTTCCAGCACCATTATTTGTACTTCAGGTTCTTGGAAATACTCATTTATTCTACGCACTATACATATATACCTGACAAAACCCAGTCTCCCCCCATCCCAATATTGTGTATCCCCCTTTTAAGCCTTCGCCCGTCCTTCTATCTCTGTATCTAGGTCTGTACCTAGAGGCATTCTGGCCCTTAATTAACTAAACAGTTAAAATCTATTAAAAAGATGTTAATGAGCTACATTAATTGTAATTTGCCTCCCATTTTCCTATTGTGGCACTGAGTAATAAACAGCAGTCTTCAGGTGTAAGCCTTGATTGTCTGACTGAGATATTTCATCCCCAAATTAATATTTGCAGTGGCAGATACTCAATCCAGTATCATAATTCATCAAAGCCACTGAGGACCACCTTCCAGCTTCTATAACTGCAATGCGATGCTGCACTTGCCTTGATGGTTTCATACCTTGTTAGCTTATAATTTAATGGAAAGTGAATAATAAACTGGAATGCAATTTCATCTTCAGAATTAAGCTTCTTTTCACCCTTCTCTTAAATTCTACAGTGGCATGTTCCTATATCTATTCCCTGAAACAATATTTTTTGGTAACGTCACAAAGCTTAAAGTGATTGGAAGGGTTTACCTGGAATTCAGGAGACTCTGGTAAAATGCTCTATTGTGAAACTGACTTTTTGTGGTAAACTTGAGCAAACTACATAATCCTTCTGTTTCTCACCTGTCTAAAATAGAGATAATAGCATTTTCCTGAGATAACCATCCACTGAGACATTTTAGTAAGTTGGATCAAGTAGGTGTGAAAGAATAGATATCAGAAAAAACAAACAGGAGTATAAACGCTTGTTTCAACTCTGAAAAAATATGTGAAAAATGGCCTGTTAGAAGTTGTGTCAAATTGCCTGTGGTGCGGAATCTTGTTCTTCAGGAGCTGCTGGAACTAATTCTTCCCTCATACCAATTCTACATTGTCCAGTGGTGTGGTAGCCTGTGATAAGAGACTGTTCCACATTTAGAAAATAAGAATAGCAGCTGAGCTAAGGATGTTCCCGCAGACTTAACTTATATATTTTGACTTTTAAGGGCTTAAGTCAGACCCCCAACTTTATTTAAATGTATTTTATATTGAGTTATATTCATCATCCTACTTACCTCCATCTGCTAAGCTGCTTAGAAAATAAACAGTATGTACTGCCTAAGCATATGCACTGAAAATAAACTGTCAAAAAGCCATTACGGGATTATTCTTTTGTTGTAGCTGTCATTGGGTGAGCTGTTTCTCATGCTTGCTAAATTATATGACTTTTTTTTTATATATATACTCCTTGCTTTATATGCTAAGGTGTCCCTGCTCACTTGTTTTATATAACATGTTACTGAAATGAAACAGAGAAGCTTTATTCCGCAGCATTCATTCCTGCCTGCCAGATGGCTAAGTGACTTCTGCTTCAGAAGTCTCAACATTTTCATGCCCTGACAACTGGATTTACAAATTGTGTGATTTGGGTATCTTGGAATGAGAGGCAAGCAGCTGTTACAAAAAGAACCTGCTACCTGCCTGTTCTCATTTAGTTTTAAGTCTCCGATGTGATCCCTAGACACTTCACTCCATGCCAACCTGATCAGAACCTCCTATATGTTCTTCCAACCCTACAGAAGCCTCTCCTGGTTGTACCCCGATTGAGATCTCTGGATAAGAGTAGGTGTTTATTTTATATTACCTTATCCTTCACAGCTTCTTTTCAAAAGTCAAGTTTTAGTTCCCTTCACCACCACGGTGAGGGTGTTTCAGAAGAAATTATCCACAGAACTTCTATAAATAAATAATTCATATTGGACTGTTTTCCTTAAAGAGGGGTATTTTGTAATGACTTAATGATTAATATAGTATAATGTTCCACAGAAGAAAGCTACATGAACTGGCTGACATTAATGAAGGTGAAAATGCTCTAGAAAGAGATATTTAAGCCCAGCAGCCAAAACGTTCTGTTTGGTCTGTGTAAAGGTATGGATTTAGGAGCATGAGAGTCACGAACAAATACAGGTCAAATGTGACACGTATCAGCCAATGAAAAAGAAAAAGGTTATACATAGCAAGAATTCTGAAATACGGTGGGTTTTATTTTCCTTTTTAAATACTAAAGGGAATTGTCTGTTTTTACAGTTTCAATAATACAAAATAAAGTGGCGTTATTTCACTTCAGGTTAACCTCTGTGGCTGGAATCTTGTGAAATAGAATATGGGGGGCTGGTTTGTTTTCTTTTGTTTGTGTTTTCCTTTGCATTTGATTGACCTGAAATGATGTGTTATTTGGGTTAGAGCACTGTGCAGAAAAATATGTTCTTGTCAAACTCAGTCCTAGCAATCCCTTAGGACCTCTTATCTGTCGGAATTTACTGAATATCCTGTAGTAGTCACTGCGCTGCCAGGGCTTTGTATTGGAGAAACTTGAGTCAGTCTTAACAATATTACTAAAGCATAACGTTGCTGTAAAAAAACAAGCAAACAAATCACTGTCTTCAAACCAATAATATTGTTCCAAGAATATTTCCATCCTTGTCATGTAGTGATACTGTTGCAGCAATGGATGTTCTCACGTCACATGAACTATTACCAGGCACAATAAATTTGCAGGGGTTGATACCAGTGATATAGTAGGCAGTTGGAAAAGAACACTTCAATCTCTCTTGACAGTAGGCTTACATGGTAACAGTCCTCAGCAGTTCCACAGCTGGTACCTTCTGCTGTGTCAATACCTATTTTTCTTCCTGCATGCCTGGAACTGGAGAGCTCTTTGCTCGTATCAGATACTGGTGGCTGGATAGATTGTCTTTAAATCTCCTGGCTCTTTAGATGGGTGTAGGAAACCAGCTAGAATTAACCTGCAAGTTTATTTTACCGGGTTTCTTTGTCTGTTTATTTCATGATCAGCTATCATAAACATTTAGATTCCTGCTACAATGACATATTCCTATATGTCAGCTTTCAAAAAAGAAGTTAAGCAATGACATGGGAACAGGAGGCAGCCCCTTTCTGGGCTTTCTAACTGTTCCTTAGATTGTCCTTTAGGATAACTTCAAATATTCCTTAACAGTTGCAGAAAATTCAGGCAAAACATTTCAACCAGAATGTGCAGCTCCTTCTAAAAATGGGGCTATGGGGAAAATACATTCTTTAGTCTTTTTCAGTTTAAAACAGTGGTGAGTTATGGTTTGCAGAGCTGTGCAGCTTTCCTGCTTGGAGGGAGAGCCTGAAATCCTTAAAGGGAACAATGTTTGTCAGGGCTGTGGTTTTCCAGATCTGATCAAACTCTCGGTGTATTTGTGTTGCTTAGAGGATGTACTGGGCTGCAGAACTTGGGTAGCATTGCACTCTCACTCCTCCAGGAGTGGATCCTGCTGGCAGGATAGGAACAACTTGCCCTCCAACTCCAGCGCCTGCATGCTACAACGTTGTGTGACTTAAGTCATGTAAGAAGCCTCGTGTCTTCTGCCGTCTCTTTGCTGGTATCTATATGCTGTGATGGTGAGAAAGCCCCAGCTGAGATTTTAGGAGTAAGAAATGGAGGGTGAGTAAAGAGGTAACTTGAGGAACAGTGTTTGAGGATGGAGACCAGAAGAGCAAGTCTTTGAGACAGAGAAGATGGAAGTTGTGTGTGCAAGACACAGAGACAAGTTAGGGAAGACAACTGAGAACCACCACGGAGGTGTGGAGGAAAGGAAAGCTGACTGGGAGAGGTCAGGAAGATTACTTCAGGCAGGTAGTGTGGAATAGGAGAGAGAATGAGAGAGATGGACACGGTGAAAACTAGGTGGGAGATCACACAGGTAAAGGCAGGAACCAGAAACGTATTATTTCAGAATTACAAAGAGGAATCAGGAGGAGTGGAGATTAGGACCAGAGTGCGAAGTCTTCCAAAATAATTGCAATTAGGAAAATAATATTGGGCGTTGTCCTGGTTTGAGGTAAAACAGAACCAATTTTCAGTAATTTTTCTTTTCAGACCTCTTCTAACTCTCTGAAATTAACAGCATGTTCTTCAGACAGTGTCTGCTACTACATAAGGCCTGCTGTTTGTATTTCGTACCAAGGACTGGTATGCAGAGAGGCGCCTGATACATGCCTTGCTGTAACAGCCAAGGGCAGCTGACTTTGTGATGTACCGAGTTGGAGGGTCAGCAGCGGAATCAGTATAGAGGGGTTGCACCTGTGGGGAGGAGCAGACAGGACAGGGGACCTAAACCTGAGCAACGGGGTATTCCGTCCCATCGACTTGTGTAAAAGCTGAGTGATCAAAGGGGTCAGCCTCTTTCTTCAGTGGCCGGTGACTGAGGAGGACTCAGTTCCTCTGCCTTTGATCCCAGTCTCTGCATTCCTGAATCCATATTCAGAACCCAGTACCTGACCATAGCTGAGTCCAGACTGGGACTTTCCCAGTGCCTGCTGGTGACATGATTGTCATGCTGGGAGCTCTCTATGGATTGTATATATTGTATATGTTTCAGTATCTTCTTCTTAATATTATTATATTTTATTTTTAATATTTAATTAAATTAGTTTATTTTCTATTTCCACCTATAAGTTCTCTCTTCCTCTCATTCTTCCTCCCTTCTCGGAAGAGAGCAAGATCAGAGAGAGTATCTCTCATTCACTGGCCACTGGANTGTTCTTCAGACAGTGTCTGCTACTACATAAGGCCTGCTGTTTGTATTTCGTACCAAGGACTGGTATGCAGAGAGGCGCCTGATACATGCCTTGCTGTAACAGCCAAGGGCAGCTGACTTTGTGATGTACCGAGTTGGAGGGTCAGCAGCGGAATCAGTATAGAGGGGTTGCACCTGTGGGGAGGAGCAGACAGGACAGGGGACCTAAACCTGAGCAACGGGGTATTCCGTCCCATCGACTTGTGTAAAAGCTGAGTGATCAAAGGGGTCAGCCTCTTTCTTCAGTGGCCGGTGACTGAGGAGGACTCAGTTCCTCTGCCTTTGATCCCAGTCTCTGCATTCCTGAATCCATATTCAGAACCCAGTACCTGACCATAGCTGAGTCCAGACTGGGACTTTCCCAGTGCCTGCTGGTGACATGATTGTCATGCTGGGAGCTCTCTATGGATTGTATATATTGTATATGTTTCAGTATCTTCTTCTTAATATTATTATATTTTATTTTTAATATTTAATTAAATTAGTTTATTTTCTATTTCCACCTATAAGTTCTCTCTTCCTCTCATTCTTCCTCCCTTCTCGGAAGAGAGCAAGATCAGAGAGAGTATCTCTCATTCACTGGCCACTGGATGGCCAGTCCATCCCAAACCATGACAGACATGGAAACGTGTCTCTAGTAGCTGAAGAAAATAAGAGCATGTGCATAATATTTGCANTAACAGCCAAGGGCAGCTGACTTTGTGATGTACCGAGTTGGAGGGTCAGCAGCGGAATCAGTATAGAGGGGTTGCACCTGTGGGGAGGAGCAGACAGGACAGGGGACCTAAACCTGAGCAACGGGGTATTCCGTCCCATCGACTTGTGTAAAAGCTGAGTGATCAAAGGGGTCAGCCTCTTTCTTCAGTGGCCGGTGACTGAGGAGGACTCAGTTCCTCTGCCTTTGATCCCAGTCTCTGCATTCCTGAATCCATATTCAGAACCCAGTACCTGACCATAGCTGAGTCCAGACTGGGACTTTCCCAGTGCCTGCTGGTGACATGATTGTCATGCTGGGAGCTCTCTATGGATTGTATATATTGTATATGTTTCAGTATCTTCTTCTTAATATTATTATATTTTATTTTTAATATTTAATTAAATTAGTTTATTTTCTATTTCCACCTATAAGTTCTCTCTTCCTCTCATTCTTCCTCCCTTCTCGGAAGAGAGCAAGATCAGAGAGAGTATCTCTCATTCACTGGCCACTGGATGGCCAGTCCATCCCAAACCATGACAGACATGGAAACGTGTCTCTAGTAGCTGAAGAAAATAAGAGCATGTGCATAATATTTGCAGACTGCAAAGAAATTGGTCTTGCATTGTTTGTTGGGGTTTTTTTAAAGGAATCACAAGGTCTGAATCCTGCTCAGAGCAGCAGCAGATCTCCTGCACGCAGTTCATGGGGAAGCACATTTTGAGCTCATGTAGAATTACGTAACTTTAGGACTAAATTTTCCCATTTTGCTATGTAACTTTTAAGGATGCTAATGGGGAATATGTATGTATCACTTATGGAAATTAAACCTTTATATGTAACAAAGCATTTTCTTCTTCTTTTTTTTCTACTGACCTGAATATTTTTTTTTCTGATGTATTTTTTCCAAGATGAATTTTACTGGAGCATGCATTTGTTTGTCTAATTCTGAGGTTATTTTAGTCACAGCTTAGCAGAAAATTACCTATGGATGCACTCAGTCTGTATTCTTGATAAGAAATAACAGAAATATAAACCTACAAATAATACTCCTACAAATAATAAATAAAGGAAACTAACTTTTTCACTTTTTAACAATATTCATCAAGGAAGCTAACTTACACTTGGTTTTTATAATTCAAAACAATGGAAAGAATTGTAAGTAATTAAATACCCTTTAAAAAGCTAGTAAAACTACTATTATCAGATAATTACTATTCTCTTTCACTTTTAAATTACTTAATATTTGATCCTTCTTGACTATAACTATTCTTTTCAGTGGAATAGCGCTCTCTGATCCTGCTAATGCTGACATATATGCCTGGCTTCACGTACTGTCAGCCTCCTGCAGTTTTGTATTTGCCTCTTCATAAAAGTTCCATTCCTAATAACAAAATATTTTGTAGTAGTAAATAATTCCAGTAAAAAGAATTGGGTAAAAGAATATTTCAAGATCAGTGTGTTCCTTGCATGCTGCATAAAGCTTCAGGTTTAAGGAAACATCAGTAGCTGTATTATTATAGTTACCATAACAGTGTTCTGTGGACAGGTTAACTATAATCTGGTCAGGATTTTATTTATTAATATGTATTTGTTAATGTGACATCCTCTGAATCAGTTGCCACTGATCCCCATTAGTATCAATTGCTATACGTAAACTCATCCTCATGTCTTTATTAGTTACAGCTGAAGACGTTTCTGTAACAATCTTCAGACTTTCTTGTTTGGGCTTTTTTTTTTTGTCATTTAAAT
>VXBO01014341.1:104731-134339 GCA_013400135.1 Rhinoptilus africanus | reverse complement strand
CTTGTTTGGGCTTTTTTTTTTTTGTCATTTAAATTATCTTTCTTTCTCTGTCTCAAGGATGGATGATAAATTAGTACCTTGTTCATCCTCTAATCATCAACTTATTGAGATAGGTTTAGGAGGTCTGGAATCGCTGTTTGGTGACTGGGGTTAAGTATTTCTTTCTCTAAGCAGTTTGGAGCAGGTTTTTCAGGCATTGAAGGGAGGCGATAGCTATGATGCAAACAAAAATATGCTGTAAATCTAATCGTAATTATGCTAATTTTAACTGAATTGTTCATGTTGCATTTTTTAGCAATTATTTATTAACTCAAACAGCTGTCTATGGTTTGTCTGTTACAGCACACAGCTATCATACTGGCCTACACCAAGTCAGGCCACATCTGCCTTGCGGTGTAAATTTAGCTTTTGATACTAATAGGAGATTTTGGAAATCAAATGTGTTGTTTCTAGTCCTGAATCCAAACCAACTCTTACTTCTTATCCCCTACTGGTCTCATTCTCTTAAAATCTTGTTCCTTCTCTGTCCTTCAGAGGATGCTTTCCTTATAATTGCTGTGTTATAGTTTGCCTAGAGGAATGTAACTGCTCCCAACCTCCTGCGGCTGAAATTCTTGCTGTAAAGATGTTTTATTTTCCCCCTGAAAAGTGTCTATTTCATGACTTCTGCAACCTTGCTTAAAAGTAAAATTGGACAGTAATCCTTCAGAGTGCTTAGATAAGCCCCTCAGGGAATGATAATGATATCGGCCGTTTCCTAAATAGCTGAAACAGAGCTTCTGTTTGAAGGAACCATTAAAGAGATGAGTAATCGCTGGTGACAGATCTTCACAATGGTATTTCAACAGCTAATTAGGATTGTTGTCACAGTTAGTGGCATTTCTTCTTGGTAGAGAAGCATGCAAAGTAGCCCTTATATTACCGAGTTGTGTGGCTGACAGCCCAGAAGCAGGTGATGGCCATGAGGTCAGTGTGCAGCTGCCCAGAATAGTGAAGAAATGATTAAATGTCTGCAACCTTGGAGACAGAGATGTTCTCTGAGTAATTCTTGTGAGGCTCCGACATGTCATCTGGTGCTGATATGAAGAGTCTTTCTAGATGCAATTCCTTATCTAGCAAAAGGAAACAGTCAATGACGAAAAAAGTTATTAAAGCAAAACTTGCTCATTGTCTAGAATCTATGCAGTATATACGTAATCTTGGGTGGTGAAATTAATTATCGTATTTTCCAGACTAGCAGTCCATTTGGAAAGGACAGAATAAAAACAGTACAGAGAGCAGGAACTGAAAAAAAATCAAAATTTCACCTGATTCCAAATATCTTCCCTTTCTTAGTGTCAGCCACAAGTTTTGCCCTCATTAATTCAGCAGCTGATTAAGAGAACAGCCTTTTCGTATTCCTACATCCTTTAGTGATTATAATGTGCTATAGTTAGAAAAGACTAAACCAAAAAAACAATAACTAAAAGTATATTAGTTGTATTAATCATGATGTTAGGAGAGATCCCATTTTTTCGGAAAATGTTTTCAGGTTTTTTTCAGGCATTAAAAAGAAGAAAATGTGTTAATATAATTCCTTGAGATGGTAAAATAGGTTCCTTCTACTATCAGCTTGATTAATTTCAGTACTGTATTACCTTGAATAAGCCAGGCCAAAGACCCCTTTTTTTTTTTTTTCTGTGATAAAAGTATTTCATTAATATTTGCTTTATACCACTGTGGAGATGAAACAAAACATTTTACTAGTTTTGAAATGGGAAAAACTGAAGAGGCTTATAGGCGTTCCCACTACTTTTGAATGATCAAGGCCCCATGTATATTTGTATTGCCCTGTAAATTTCTTGGAGTTAATTTAAAACAATGAGAATCTGCAGTTGTCTATAAGAAATAGTTTCTAAAAAATTATTTTTAATTTGAACTCATAATAACTGATAGAAAAAACAAAAAAAAATACAGTCGTGTCGAAATACAGTATAAAGCTATATATTTTCTTTCCTTCATTACTAAGTTTGGTCAAAGCAGACCTTTCTGTCTCCAGACAAATTGAGATGTTGTGTTTTTTTAAAAATCTTAACAGGGACAAAAAGACAAAACTTTATTTAATGTATTTTGAAGGAAATTTAAAAAAAGACTTTGAGCTTTTTCTTTTACTTTCAAACTTTCTCAAGTTTGACTTCAAATACATTTCAAAATTGTTTCTTTTTTATTTGTGAATGTTTCAGGTTGGGTTTTGTTTGGGGTTTTTTTCCCATTTGAAGAATTGGTCAAAGTTGGTGGTTTCACAAAATAAGGATATTTTAATTGAACAAAAGCTTCTAATCAACTGATCTCCAAAACTGTATGAATTATGAAATTTCAACATCTCATCCTTTCAAAGGCAATAACAAAAAATACCAAGTGTAGCTGGAATAGTAAAATATCCAGAAAATTTCCTTGGAAATTCTTGCAGTCCTCTCCTGTAGTATTTATTTTTGGTTTATACCATGCTTTGTGAAGTCATAAATAATCCCAGAGTGAGCATTTCATTCTTACTGGTATTGCCTCTTTTTCAGGGAAGTATTTTTGTCTCTCTGATTCCCTGTTCCTTTCCCATAATTTCATTACAGTTTTCTGTAACATTACACTTTTTTTTTAGAATGAGGCATCTTAAAATATTTCACATCCTATTCTGCTTCTGAGTTGCCTTTTGTCTTTCCTCCCATGTAGCCGAACAGTGACAACTGGTTTGTGAAACCATGTAATAATAATAATTCTCAGTGACTGACATGTAGAAATTCATCCAAAACAATTTGTCCTTATTTTTTTCTACATAAATCACTTCAGTGACCTAGTTCACATTATCAACCATACACACAAATGTGTTGGCACGACTGGTAAACTATGTGTGAAACTAATACATGCAGAAAAAAATAAAGATTTCTTCAGCCAATTTTGTCATTGGGGAAAATGTACCGTGTAGAAGCACCCAAAATAAAATGCTTAAAGTTAATACCACTCAGTGTGTTGACAAACCTCTGAAAGATTAGGAATCTCAGTTTCTTTACCAATGTACTGCCAGGTCTAACCTTGCCCTGCTCTATTACGAATTTCCAGAGCAACAAGGAGGACATTAGAACCACGTGTTCATTTCTCTACGACATAAGGAAGTGTCAAACTTTGTGTTAAAATTAATATTTTTTATAGGCGGTGATTTTTTTTAGGGCAAAGGTATAAGTGAATCATGATGGAAAGTAATATTACAACAAAGCCCATTTTCTGCCACTCCAGAGACGGTCATAAATGTGTAAGGTTAGGCACGTTGTACATACTTAGACTTTGCAGAAGTGAAATTAATAGACAGACGTCACTTTTCTTGTCTATGTTTGTTAATTTGGTAGAACTCCATTAAGGAAAATGGAATTAGTCCTGATTTTTTTCTTTATAGTGTTGATTTTCACTTTGAAGGAAACAGTGAAGAAAGAAACGTTATTAAAACTGTTTGAATTTGCCATTAAGCAATGTTTAAATGAAAATGCCAGGTATTTGAGTAAAAATAGTTTAATGAAAAGGGATTGGTTGTTCAAATTTCTGAACTAACAAAAAGATTGCTAGATTTTTATTGTATTTCCTTCCTGTGCACTTGGTTACTGGATCTCCCAGAGATTCCAGAGCTTTGAGACTTTGTGGGTTTGGAGTAACTGATAATCAAGTCTCCACCTCTGAAGTAAGAAGCCAAGGAAAACTGATAACTCCAGCCTCAGTCAGAAAATTTAGACTTCACCTTGACTGGGAGTTGGGCGCCTAGAAGACTCTCGTAGGTTTTGAGGAGTGACTTCCTCCAGTCATGCTACAGAAGTCCTGTTTTGCATAGGGTGGTCACCACCTCGATACTGAATCTAAAGTGCATTCTTTCTCTGTTCCTCCTTAATTTATTTTCCAGCCTTCCAGTGGCATCCTACATAATTGCTGTGACTGACTTTTTGTAGGCATACCTGTGTATTTGTTGAGGAATTGGAGATGGCCATGATGGGAGTGTTCAGAAAACTGATAAATAATGCCAGTTTTAGAGTTTAAAATGAAACTTTGGTGGACTGACATTCACTGACACATCATAATAAATGTCTTGTACTTAATCACCATTCATTGTCCCTACGTAATCTAGTCAGTTAGTCCCCAGCAATCACACCCTAAATTAATGGTGAGTAAACAATGCCACTGAGGCGATGCCCTATTGCCCTACGCATTGCCGTATGTGTAAGTAGTCCTTCATAGCCAAGGTGTAGAAGCAGCAGCCAGTCCCAGAGCTCTTCCACCAGGCAAGCCAGAGTCTGTGTACTATACAGTGCTGTAAAACAAGGCAGAGGACGGTATGTGGAGGTAAGGATGAATAATTAATAGGTCTCATGACACAGAAGTTGAAGCACAGAAAACAACAATAGCGAGTTTCAGTCCAAAAATATTGTGTATTTAGATACTGAAAGATGTAGGTAAAACACAACGTGTAGCATAAGTTTGAAGAGCTTTTGGAAAACATGCCATGAACATTAAAACTGTGACCTTTTCTAAGGCAATGTAAAAGTTTGGCTCTGTTTCTTATTTATATGCTGTGGACTGAGGCTGCAGTCAATAGCGAAACTTCAGTGGAACCAGCCTTCGTTTTGCAATTATGTTAACTTTGGAAAAAATAATTTAATTTTTTCCTTGGAATGTAGAGGATTCATCTCTTTGGTGTCTTTATATAGTCAGACATCTGAGAATGAAATATTTTTTATATAAACTAACATTTCAAATAAGTTTCAATGGCTAAAAATGTCTGTTTTCGTTGGAACAGAAATCTAGATGCTCCTGGAGAATGAGTATGTTTAAAAACATCAGCTACAACATGGCCCTTCAAAGAACAAATCTTAGCAGGATTCCTAATTAAAGTACAAACTTGAATTTAAACAGAAGCCTATACTTCATTTCAAACTTTTATCACTGCACTTCTCACCTAGTTTGAGCCGCGAGCAGAATGGCAAGCTGTCAGGATGAAAAGTAACACTGGGTCCTAAGGGCAAATTGATACAAAGATTGATTTAATAAATTAATACTCCTCTATAATTTGCCAGAGTTTTAGGGAATATTTTATATGTGTATATAGTTTTATCTATATTTTAACAATTCACTTCAGTTAAGACAGAATTAGTTTCTAGTGCCTGTTGTTTTCTCTCAGCTGTATATTCTACTATATCAGTGTCTTATGGTATTGATGCTGCCTGTCTCCTTGCTAATTCAGTCTTTTTGATTACTCCATATGATTAATTCATTTCCTCTGATTGCAGAATGTCCACATTTTAGAAATATGGGTACTTTAAATAAAATTCACATTTCTGAGTTCGCTTTGTAACTATTTCACTTACCATATTGCATGTATATTACCTCCTATAGAGATTCCATCACTATGTACCTGGAACATATAATGTATGGAACACAGAGCATACAGCTTTTCCTGAATGACATTGAGTATGTTGAGATGAATGAAAGAAAATAATTCCAAACACGATTTCTCATATTCTTCTGTAATTAATATTCTTCTCTAGATTCCAGTAGCAAGATATAAGCTATTGAAAAGCTTCTTATAACCTGAAAGAAATCCTTTTAGAAAGCAAGCTTGCTGCATGCTCTGCGGTCGTAATTTCATGGAAGGTAATGTCTTAAGAAGCATGTCCTGTTTCGCCCAGTGTGGAATTTTGATTTTGAGACATGACTGTCCCTAGTGACATACACTTTGTAGTGTTTAGCAATTTAAGGCTACATATAATAAAAGTTAGATACCTACATGAGAGTCATCTTTACACACAGAAATCAATAAAACCTTTTTTTTTATTATTTTGCCACCTTTGTCTTGAAAGTGTCTAGGCTTCAGAATATGCTGAGATAGCTCGGAAAAAAACCTAGAGTTTAAAAATGACAAAAAGTGGGGAGAAAGAAAATTACTTTTCATAAAGATAATGACTAAACCGAAAGGAGGAAGAGTGGAACTGGTTGAACTGGGGACCTGGGAGACTGAAAAGTTTAGGAGGAAGGTTTAGAAGAGTCTGCTTTGGAAAGAGAACGTGTCCTGGAAGCTGGGTAGGAAAGGGCAAATTGGCCAGGCTGCTTTGCATAGGCAAACTGAAAGGAAATTGACTTCTTGGAGCACCTTAACTGGAAGGGAATCGCCCCAATTAGATCAACAGCTAGAAGGTGGTAAATAGTAGCTTGTTCAGAAATTGAGGTAAGAAGAACAGAAGAGAATAAGGCAGAACAGGACTATACATTAAATATGTACATTAAATTATGTACGTTATTCTGATCATTAAAACAAAAGGCTCTGCAAAATCTGCAGGGGTAAGACTGTTTTTTTTCAAGATGAATCTGTGCTTTTTAATGTATTAACAGGTGTTTTAAGAAGCCTATATAAACCATTACGCATGGAAACCCCTTTTTATGATTGCTTGGAGAGCTCTAGTCTGATCTAATGAAATAACCTTAATTACATATCCATATGTTCAATCTCATTTATAAACAGTGCAGAGGAAAAAAAAAGGCAGTTTTTGCTGCTGATACTGCTATTGTTGTTATAGCCTGCTGCTGTGGGTATCACTGAAGCAGTTAGTTTCCTTCTTTCCTTCTGTCCTACAGTATGTTAATTCCTCGAATGCATTCTCTGTTCTGATCTGTATTTGGTAAACCCAATAGCCTTGCGATGCTTGCTTATGAAAACATGTTTCTAAAGATCTATGACTGCAATAAAAGCATGTCTGGCTTTTAACACTTGCACACATTTGCACACATACATTTTTCTCGAATGTAGTCCCTTAAAAAAAAAAAAAAAAAGCAAGCCAGAAGCATACAAATAAACACAGACCATAGGTACCGATATGGAAATGGGTTGTACCTTTGTGGAAGACAAGTGGGTTAATTTAGCAACATCCCTCCTAAAAAAACCCAAGAAAACAAAAACAAAAAAAACCCCACCCCAAACCACATAAGCATTTGCCTGGTTATTCAGTGGGATTGGCAGTTTGAAAGTTTAATAAGAATGCGGTCACGTATTCGGTTTGGTTGGAAAATTCCTCACCCTTTTTCAGACTTTGATCTTAAACCTAGACTTTCTTTGAACCAAAAATGCTGTAACATGAAAATAATGCTTCTACTTTTTTTCATTTCTTAGTGGGGTGGTCAGGGACACACTACAAGTCAGTTCTTGCATGCTTTTCTTTTCCATTCTGCAGATTTCAAACCATATCATCTCCATCATCTTTCTTGAGCTGTTTTCTGATAGGAGTAGACAGTATCATAGAATAATTTACTTGGGAAGGGATGTTTGGAGGTCATCTAGTCCAATCTCCTGCTCAAAGCAGGGTTAGTGGATCAGGTTAGTCAATGCCATGCTTGATCAAGTCCTGGACACCCTCAAAGATTCCACAGCCTCTGTGGGCAACTTTTTACATCATTTGAACGCCCTTGTGCTACAAGAAAAATCCTTTCCCTGTACCAAATTTTGTTCCTTGCTTCTTGGTCTTTTGCTGTTCACCTCTGGGAAGACTCTGATTCGGTAGCAATAAAGTCTACCCTGAGCCTTTCATTCTCCTGGCTGAACTGATCCAGTTCCCTCAGTGTCTCCCCGTTCATACAGTGCTACAGTCCTTGACCATCTTGGTGGCCATCCTTTTGACTCTTTGTTGTATATTAATATCCTTCTTATGCTGGAGAGCCCCAAATTGGACACAGCACTACAGATACATTCTTACAAATGCTTCCTAGAGGGGAAGGAGCACTTCCCCGAGCTTGTTGACTACACTCTTCCTAATACAGCTGAGGATGTGGTTGGCCTTCTCTGCTGCAAGGGCACAATGCTAACTCACGGTCAATTTGTTGGCAAGTCAGATCCCCCAGCCTTTTTTTTTTGCAGAGCTGTTTCCCTGCAGAGTAGTCCTCAGCTTGTACCATTGCATGGGGTTATTTCATCCTAGGTGCAGGACTTTGCATTTCCTTGTATTGAACTTCATGAGGAGTCTATACTCTATTTCTCCACCCTGTCCAAGTTCCTCTGAAGAGCAGCCCTGAGGTACAGCATATTGACTGTTCCCCTCAATTTGGTGTTGTCTGCAGACTTACAGCAATTTGCTGACAAATTGCAAGAGAGGGTGTCAAAGCCCTTACTAAAGTCAAGGTCTATTCAGCACAGATAGCAATAGAGTTGGTCGAAATGGAGTTGTCCTCGTTAAACCTATACTGGCTGCCCCCAATCAGCCTCTTATTCTTCGTGAACTTCGAAACGGCTCCTAAGAGTATTTGCCGGTCTGTGTTCACTAACAGAGCCAGCGTATGGAAAAAGGTACAAGAAATAATGAGAAAGAGCAGTCCACAGTTCGCTGTATGTATTGATGAGAAAGGAAGCAATGCAGAAAGAGAAACCCTCACTACTTCACAGTCAAAAAATGTGAGGAGAAGGAAAGAGGAAATTCTCTGCAAAATGTCTGTATGTCTCTTTTCTCAGGAGGAGACTTTAGGAGGTATCAAACCCCTGCTCTGCCCTAAACTGTTGAAGGAGAGTTTGATGCCCCATCTTGATGGAAAGCGTGGAAATTATCCACTAGGAAAGAATGAAGAGAAACAGATCTTGAGTTCTTTTTCTTTTCTTAACTTGGATTTATAAACAATGAACCTTTTTAAAAAAATAGATCAGTATTTCATATTTATATAGTGCCTTTACAAACATATGACTGAGCATTTTGTTTCAAACTGAGGAAAGCACACATACATACTCTTATCAGAAGATTGCATAAAGCAGTGTATAGATGTCACTGTCAGAGAATATAAATGTTTTTAAGAGAAGGAAAGCAGTGTCATTTTCCTCCAGCTTTGTAGGCTGACAAGACATAAGAGCGCAATAAAAATGGAGATTATCCATTGAAAAATGGTCTTTAAGGCAGAGAGGAAAAGAAACAAACACCCTTTACATTAATCATTATCTCACTTATACCCACAAAAGAAATAGCATCCCATTCTAAAGAAATCAAAAAAGTAAAGAGGATAATGTTAGGAACTCTGATCTTCTTAAAGAAAGTTTTCTTTTGTTAAGTCCTTACAGTTACAGACTAAAGAGAAACTTCTGTATATTCAGTAAGAATGAAATGTATCTCATGGGACAAGGACAGAAATCTTAGTCCAAGACTTAAACAGAACTTAGGCAGTTCACAAGACTTGTGTGGAGCCCCGTTGCAGGTCGATATGTTACCTATTGAAAGGTCAAACCATTCTGTTTCTTCAGTACAAACTACTGAATAGGACTGTGTCATTCAGTGGTGTGCCAGAAGTGTAGCAGGCTTAATCTAATCGTGATTCGAAATTCCTAGCCATGGTTAACCTTTAAATATTTATTTGAGACAGTAATGGATTTCAGTTTCTACTTCCAAAATATGATACCTGCAACAAAGTTTTAGTCTTGGAAATGTAGTTTGAGCTTCTTGTAATTCCTGGTTCATAAGAGCAGAAAGATAAGACAGAAATATCCCAAATATTTGAGGGCATTAACACATTAAGCACTCACTTCCCACTAGGTCTTTGAAAAATCCTACATTGGAAGTGTGTTATATACTGCAGTGGTCTAAAGTTCTTAATATACAATATCAATCTTGTCCAAAGTTAAATGCCTGGATTCCTCTGAACAAGCATACAAAGGAAAGAAGAAAGGTGAATTGAAGCTAAAAAAAATAAACCTGTCCCTTCCTTACCCTCAAACAACACTCAATACCTCTATAAGTAAATAAATAAAAATAATCCAAACCAATCAAACAACAAAACCACACATAGTTCCTCTGTATCATTTTGGGTCAATAAGCTGCCAAGAAGTCAGCGCATAGAGAGATTAGGAAAGTCCATAAACAAGAACAAGTTAATCTATTTCCTTTTTTTCCTCAACAGTAATAATACTTTTAAAGACAAATTTTTCTGAAAAACACAAAATATCTCATTCACAATCAGGATAGGTGAATTGTGAACATAAGTCTGTATTTATTGCCATTAACTTTCATCAGAAATGTCTTCCTATTAACATTACTAATTTGTTTATATTCCTTGTACTGATCTGGTAATAATAGAGAGTAGAGAAATAGGTATCTTCATATTAATACTTATCTTCAATTTTTTTCCCCCAGGCAAAATTCAGCAGATTTACTTTCTGATATAAATAAACATAAACACTCTTTGGCATGCTTTGAAACTGTATTCTCTTTTGTATGTTCTGATTACACTTTTCCCAGACATCTGTTACTAGTGCAATACTAAGACACCTCCTTTGGATGATGGGATGTCAGCTGAGTGGGGGGTTAAAGGAGTCATTTGCAGAAGCAGAGCCCTCGCTGCGGAGTTGCTCCTTGTCTACACACCTTCAAAGGGAATAGTGACCTAGTTGCACATCAGTGCTGCGGCTTTTCTCCCGATGTGGGAACTTGTGGGCTAGGCACAGCTGATGAAGAAACTGTCCCTCCTGCAGTAAAAAGGCAGCGCTGGTCAGCCACACAGGTCTGCAATTCAAGTGTTACCCTGGGAGAAGGAAAGAAGGGTTGGGACAGAGAAGCTCATTCTTAGCTTGAGACTTATCTCTGTTATTTTTTAATGTTCATTGAATTCACCTCTCAAAGGATTAATCTAACACAGCAGACTATCAAAACCGGCATGTGGGCTTCTAAGTCACGTGAACTCAGGTCTGAGCTTTGTATGTGTTTAATCACTCCTTTTCTGAGCGTTCCATCTTGGTGCTATTTCTATATGCTTGTTTCCAACCTTCAAATCAGGAGACAATTGAAGAGATACCTAACATGAGCATTTGGTCTTACTGTGTCAGTAGCACTGTGCTGTAATGAAGCATAGTATTTGTTGGTCCAGGTTTTTAACATTCTAGTAAGAATTTGGAATTTTTGAGGAACTCAAATCCTTTGCTAACAGTCAGATTTTTAAAAGGTAGGAGTGATAGGAGTGACAGTCATTTAAAACAAAAATGTAAACAAACAATTTACATAATGTATCATTCTGATGATTTAGTGGTTATACAGTAGCTATTATCTTTTCGGAGTAGGTGAATTGCATGCGGTAAATGCTATAGAGATCCAGGAGAATAAAAGCTTAGGCCACAGATCTTGCCATGGGATGGATAGAAACGCCTGTATTGTAGGAGTATCATGAAAATGGTATAGCTTGGATGTTAGACAGCCGTGAAAAATCTGAGCAGAAGATGATAGCCTGATTCCAGGTCTGAGAGATTACTGCTTTACACAGTCAGAGCATGAGGGAGCAGAGAGGGGTCGGGAAGTAAAAACATTAAGAGATTAATTTTTTTACATATGAAACTTGAATTCATAGCTAGTCATCCATGAAATCAAAAAGTCAGAAAGATAAGCCAACATCTTCCTGAAGGCCTTGAAAGAGCAAAGGTAATTTACTAAGACTGTAAAAGATATTAATTTCTTGAGGGGAAGTCAGGAAGAACTTAGAACTCCTCCATATACATATTTTTACATAATTGTATGCTGCTAAAAGTGTTCAGGTAAGTATTATATGAATGCAGGTTCCACACTTTACAAGTTTGTCCCCCACACAGTGATTATATAGTAGCGAGTGGGAATAAAAAGGAGAAATGTTTCAAGTAGTATGCAAATTCTTTCATTCAATCTTTCACATATTCAGGTGTTTTTCCCTTCCTGAGAACATTATTATAGTCATTATTATTATAGCAACTAATGAATTTTTTCTTTGTGTTAATAGGAGTGTCTCAAGGCAAATACTTATTTTTATTCCTCCATATCAATATTTATACATACCTCAGCCAATAATCAAGACTTTGCGGTGCTGAGCACACTGCTAAAAAGTAGTTCTTTCCCTCTGAGGACTGAAGCCAGCCGCGTACCATATGGTGGCACACAAATAATGAATGAAAGTCTTGTAACCATCCTCCATTGTCACCAAAACTTTGTACTTCCCATTGTGCCTACTTAAATGCAACCTACAGTCCGTAAGTCATGGTATCATGAGAACGCCAGATGCCTCCATTGTAACTTGTAAAAACACTAACTGTTAGCAACTAATGACAATTTCCGTGTCTCTTGGTCATTTCCAGGCCCATATAATGTGCCAGGAAACTACTGAAAAACAAATAAAACAAACAAAGTTTGATAAAAAAAATAATATCAGAAAACACAAATAAAACAACAGCTCAAAAAGCCCCCAGAACTAAACATAAGAACTTTGTTTACAATATCTTTCTCTCTTGGAAAATGAAACTTTAAAAGGAAATGCTGTCAGGTTCTTCTGGAAGATGAAAACACATTACAAGCTTGATTTTGATCATGTACAAGGCCACTCAAGAATATCTTAAACTGACATGAAAAAGAAATGTTCCTGTTTTTTTTCCTTGTTTTTCTACCAGATGAAAAGAATGCTTTATTGTACTGGATGTTAATCTTGGTGAAGAACAGAGGTCTAACTATAATAGATGAAGCAGCAACAGCTGATGCACAGTTTCAATCCTGCATTTTAATTCTGTTTTTTCATTTGACTTGAAAACCTAGATAATATTTTAGTACCCAGGGTTTTGAGAAATAACAAAGCCTTCTCAGATTCATCAGGTTTTAGATACACAACATCGATATGTACATTTAATGTAAACATGTTCCCAAAAGGGTGATACGAAATTTCATGCTGGGTAAGTGATCTGAATGCCTATCTTGGTATACATCACAGACATGAACAGGCAGAAGGTGTTTGCAAGGAAAATCAGATCCTCATTTCTACAGCAAATAAAATCCCTCATACATCTTTATCTCTGCAGCAAAATAACGGTGTCTGCTTGAACATTTCCCGTTTCCCACTATAGCTTTAAATGAAAGCTGCATCCTACGCAGTCTCATATTTGAGAGTCAGTCAGTACTGTTTGCTGCTGGGGAATATCTGTGGGAAGGTGCAGCTGAGACACCTAGGAAAAGATTTACTTTTTCATTCTACAGGTGTTACTGTCTTGGTTTTCATGCATTTGGGAGAACGTTAAATACTTTGCCACTGATAAGGTGCTTTATGAGATACTTTTTGTGCTAGAAACATTTCACATCCAGGTGTTGGTTGTTTCATGCACGTGTTCTTAGGTGTAGTCTCTACTCTTACAATTAAGACAGCTAATATTACAGAAATAAGGTAAATTAACTTTCAGTTGATTAAACTTTTTTAGAATGCATGCTCACCCATCACTTAACGTTTGTAGAGATGGTATCTGTCCCCGTCAGGCACCCCTGTAACTGTCCGAGGAGCACACTCCTATAACAACAGACTGGGAGATTTTGGTTCAGCTACCTTTTGCCATGCACAAAGAAACTTGTGCAAGGTTATACCCAGTTTATGGATTCAGATCAGTTTTTTATTGGTTGATAGAGCCAATAGACAGCTGTCACTAACAGGCTACTAGGACATGCATCAGTGTGCTCAACACAACTGGCGAGGCACCAGGTGAGCTCTTTAGTCAGCTGGAGAAAGGTTAGGCTGGAGTATTGCTTGTCCTCCATTGCTTTGAATGCAACATTTATAGCTTATTCCTTTTTTAAATGCCTTTTCTTGTGAGCATTTCCCTCCCCCTTGCAATACTGTTATTCTTTCAACAATGTTTTTACTTTTCTTATCTTGCATGGGTTTAGCTTATGGGGTACCTCAGACCTTGGCAATGATTTTGTCTGTAAAGTTAATCCAACATCACGTAGCTGTTCTGCACCAGATGGAGTTTTTCACTGAGGACCTTTGGGCTTAGATTTCCCTAACCCTTAAGTTGGACTTCCCAATTCAAGTAGCTATGATAACATAAAACTATTTTTCTTACGAGGGTATGAAGTTCCATGTACTGTGCATTACGAGTAGCTTTACGTATTATTTCCTTAATGTTTTGAAATCGTGAACTTCATTTATTGGAAAAAAAAAGCAGGGAAATATGCTTTTCTCTATTGTCTTCCAAAACCGTTAAAAATTAACACATTCTCATGTTATCTTTAACATCATAGGACAAACCATGACATTAAGCAACGCCATAAGTAGAAGAATATAGCTATCTGATATGATATGGGATGAGTGGCAGCACTGTAAAGAGAGCCTTGATAAAGGTGATGTTGCAAAGTTATAAAATTTAGGAAGATTGCAGCAAAAGCTATGCTGAGAAACAAATTCTCTGTAAGCTAAACCATATCTATCAGTGCAAAAGTTCTGTATTTCCAAAAATATAAGGAAATACCGGTTTTGTAATAATGGGGAACTAGTCTTGTGTTTTAATGTGCAATATATTTGCCTTTATGTTGGATTTTCTAACAGCAACACAGCCTGATAAACCAAATTAACCCAAATATACTTATTGAATCTTAAGAAGTACATGAATATTCTTATTGTTACATGGCTCTTAAGCCACAATGAAATAGTAAACGGAGGATTCTATGATTCTATATTTCATTTAAAATGTGACGAAAGAATTGAGGGTCTTTTGATTGGTTTTATTTTTAGAACTATAATCACACATTATAACCATCTTGTAAAAATACTTGCAGCTGCATTACCATATTACCATTCTGAGATTACATTCCTTAATACACAGGTAGAAGTTATATATACACATATAATAAGCTATAAATATTTAGAAAATACACTTACTCAGTTATGGTGAAGTTTTCCAGCAATCACAGCTCAGTGTTTGAGCACACCAAATGCAGGAGAAATTCTCAACAGTCAACCTCTCATGTCCCCGTATGGAACAGATGTAGAGAAACATGCTAAGATATCTAATATATGAGTAATTTTCTTTCAAAACATATTAAATTTATTTCTAATAGATTTTTAAAACAAATATTATTTTAGTTACCTACTATATAAAGAGATATTCATATATTGCAGTTGTTTTTAATAACTGTGTGTGATAAAATCAGTACAAATTATGACTGGGTGAAATATTTTTGTTAAGAAAACATATATTTTAAAAATATTATTTTATTGGTTTTGATGAAGAAAATTGTATAATTTATGTTTTGAAAGCTTTCTTCCATTAGATAAAACAGTTGGTAACTTTGATAAGCTTTGCTATTACTCCACTCATTCATCCAAGGCAAACAATATCATATCTAGTTATTACTGAAAGTTGCATCTGCAACTCTTAAAAATAAGAGGATAAAGGATATAATACTAGGAAATGCAGAAATCCTTGATTTCCAAAATGTCACACAGAGAAATAATGCTTTCACATGGACTGTATTCTATATGTTTCAGGACAGACACATGTATGTATCTGTAGCCTTTGAACCAGTTTTATGTAAATATTACCTACATACTCAGTATCTTTATATTCTGAAGTGCGTATATCGTTCACTTCTGCAACAGGAAACTCAGTAAAGTGATTGAATTATTTAAAGACAGGCTTGCACTAAGTATTCATCCATGTAATTTTTTCAAAAAGTTGATTCTCTTCAGAAGTGACAAAATAAAACCATAAAGTAGATACACAGGAAAATACTCAGACGCCAAACTGAAGAAAAACCAGAACAAAATGGGAGGCCTGTTGGCGGTATGCACCTCATAAGTGACTGTTTTTCAGAAGTTACTTTGGGAAAAAGACAATACTTTAAGTCTGAAGAGATACAAGACAGCAATAGCAAAGTGTCACCTCTGGGCAACTTTAATTGAATAAGAGTAGATGAGGCACTATTGGATGTCCCCGTTCAGCAAATCCTTTAAACATTGCTGGGAATTTTTGTTGATTTTTCCTGTTTGATGCGGTAAACATCCATTAGATGTTAAAAGAGTACACAAATATGCCACTGATCGTCTGGTCCTTGATAAGGTGCCAGCCACTCGGTATCAGCAGTTGCCTAAACAGCTGGAGTTTTTCTGGACCTATTCCTATCATGTAGCTGGATGCCGTCCTGATTGTTTGTGCTTCATCCTATCTCCAGTGAGCTAGCTTGTTTATGATATATCTGAAAACTTCATAGAGACAAATCGATATATTCTTTAGTCACATTTAATTTAAGCAGACTTCAAGATAAATTTAATAGGGAGGGTGCTCTGGAACATGAAGAATAAGCAGTTCTCTATGTTTTCATAGATTTACTAACAAACGTGGGGAAATCTCTAGGTTGCAGTCATCTGTTCTTTTCCCTAAGAGAATTATTGTATGCATCAGCAGTTCAAGTTGTTCTCTGTGGGGAGCAGGGGGAAAGTATATTTTCTACTAAGTTAGAAGTTTCTTAGTACTAAAATCACAAAGTTAGTAATATGTTAGTAGGAATATGACTATGTATGAAAAGGATTTGCATACTAGGAGACACTGCTTACTTTAGAAGAAATTAAAGCAGTGTAGAAGCAATTCTTTCCTAACTTTATGTTTCATTATCCATTGAGCAGGTGGTGGTCTTGTTCTCATTCCTTTGTGTTTGATAAGAATCCGTATGACAGATTTATGCTTTGGGAATATAAGATAGTCTAAAACGTGCTATAGTATACACAGAGTGTGTTTGGTAGTCTGTGATGATCCACAAAAGTCAGTGTTCCATGATCTCAAATTGAAAGAAAGACAAAGCTATGTTAAAATTAATTATCTTTATTTTCCCCACTTTATTAGAGAGTTTTCACGTTATACAAGGCTAAAGATACGAATAGCCTCTATCCTTAATTCAGATTACAATAAAGTCCATAAAAGTACAAGAAATGTAAGTAAACTGTTTTGTTACAGTAGTCTTCATTTCTCAAAAGCAATGTAATTCCATTTGGTCAAATAATTCCCACATTTTGGGAATGTTTCAGAACCTGGAGAACCGTATTTTAAATAAATACTGGGAGCAAGAACAAAACTTTCAGAAGCAGGGAACAAACAGTTAGGGAACGGTTAGTAAATCAATTATGAAGGATGATATTTAATGAAACAGATTCAAGAGAATATGCATGAAAAAAATCAGGATTATGAAATGTTTAAAGCAAACTAGAGAAAACAAATTAAAAATTGCTTTAATAAAAAAAGATTTATTGTGGCTAAAGATAGTTTATCATAGTTTATTGGTTTTGGTCATGTCATTTAATATATGATGATCTGATTTAATATATATCAAACCATATATATGACCATGTGATCTAATATATATAAATCATATGATCATATACTAAATGATTTATATACATGACTTAATATATGTAAATAGCATGGCCACAACAAATATGGAAGTGATATGATAGAGAAAGACTAGAGAAATCCTTCTGAAAAAAATCAATTATAGAGAATTTATGGTAGAAAAAGTCAGTCTCTCAACTCAACTTCGCTGACGGAAGACCAGCAGAATTTTAGAGGTTTGCATGAACCTGGAAGAAATGAAAGATTTAGTTACTAGCTTTTGAGGTTTGGGATACGCTTTTATTGTCCAACAGACAATAAAAGTCCAACAGACAGTCCAATTTTTACAACGCTGAGATGGAAAACTAGCTTCCATCTTTCAACAAACTGTCCCTCTCATAATTTCTCATTCTCAGCCTGTAGAATAAAGTAATTAACAGTTCTCTATTCAATTACACATTAGGAAAGAAAAAAGAAGTAGGAACACGGACTAAAAGTATTAAATCCTTTGAAGATTATTTGCACTGTTAACTAATTTTCATTTGTAGTTTAAAACCCAAACATCTGAGAAGTGAAATTTAAAGACCCAGTTCCAAAATCTTTAGGCATATATCTAATTAAAATCACATAAAATCACCAAAGTTTGTCCTCAATGAAATGAAATGGAAGCTGTAGAAAACAAATCCAGTAAAAAGCAATTGCTGATATTACACAAGTGGATGTTAGTTTTATAAGGGGGTTAGTTGTTTTAACAAGCAATCTCTTCTGAAAGCTGTAAAGTGTTTAGAGCTGCTGTTTTTAATTTGATTTCTCATCACTGCAGTTTTAGCTATTTTAGATATTTAAAAGAAAAGAAGCATATTTACAAAAAATATTGACTACAAGATCAAAGAATCAAGATTAAAGCAGGATGTGGCAGAATGTGTCAGGAAAAACTAATTAGACTGTTTTTCTGCAAATACTCAGTTATAACACTTCAACAATACTCTGTCCTGAAGTTCAGTCTAAATTTTCCCTTAATTTCAGCTCGTCAGCTAGTTACATATTTTATACTATATTAAGTAATGCCTTATAGAAGTTTTTATCAAACGATCTGTCCTGACACCTCTTCCTTACCTTCACTGCTTCTTCACCCAAAACAAACGTCATGGTCACAGAAACCATGAAAGTTTCTTGGTTCTGGTGTTCCTCTTTTTTTTCGGTGGCAGTCCCATGAGGAGCTTTAAATATTTGGAACCTGCCCCAAAAGGAATGTTTTTCACTTTTAGTGTTTTGTACAACCTAAGAAACCCCCTCTTCTTTTGTAGCACCTTGCAGTTACAAAACTCTTGCTTCTCCTGGGCCACCATCAGCAGTTCTAATCAATGTTAGCACCAGGTATGTTTGTGCTGCTCGTAACACTCATTCCACTTTCTGACCTTCTGGAGCTTTCTGACATTGAAAATAACATTACAGTTAAAATCTTGTTATGGGCAAAAGAATGCATTATATATAGGAAGCTAAGATTTTGGTATTAGTCCAATGGATTTTTTAGCAGTCCGATAGTCTAATTGTTCAATTACTGCAGCAGAGACACATTAATAGCACCATTATTATTAATAAAAAGAAAACCCAGCCACTCTCCCCTCCATTTTTTAGCATCTACCCCTTTTCTCTGGTATTATGCTCACTTTCTCAATGTCCTTCTGGATCCCAAGGTTGGCAGATCCAGTCTTCCTTAAGCAGAAAGGGGTGGGCAGGGGGGGCATTGCAGCACGTTGTCACAATCACTCCAGAGGTCCTCACTGGGAGACTCACCATCTTCACAGTATAGGTTTCTTTCCCTTCAGTCTTAGGGTCCACCTCAAGCCTGAAAGTTGCACAAGAGCCTCCCCCAGCCCCAGCTGACAGCAAGGGCAGTTGCTTGTTGTGCCGTGACGTCCTCCATTGCTCAGACTTGACCGTGGTTGTTATTCGTAGAGCTTCAGCGGAAGCTGGTGAGACAATGGTCACCTGGCCAGCAGGCCATTGCTCAAACAACCTGAAAACAACTCAAGCCAAGGGAAGCCCAGGAACTATCGTACCAGTTCAACATCTCTGACCTTTTATAAATAATGGCAAAAAAATTTTGCTTACTGTACTGCAGTAGGAAATCTACAGAAAATTATCTGCTGCTTTTTGCATTCTCAGCCTTTTTTAGGGTAAATTCTGTAGCTTTTAATAGATTTCAGCTCCTCTAGAGAACTCATGCAGTCTAAATCTTTTCTGCCTTGTTTTATTCTCTCACTGAATGCCCTGTTCTTTCTGAGTTGGCTCAGGTTAGACATATCTTACCCATCATAAAGCAGCTAAACTTATTTTACTTAATCGTTAATCCCAAAGTCCTTTTCCTTATGCTGCTTAATATACCGTATATGTTAGTTTTGCCCATCATCCTTAATGCTTGATCCTTTGATTATTTATATTTTAAACTTTATAATCCATACTGGTTTTCAGAAGCAGCTACATGTATTTTGTTTGGTATTGTATTTTGACAGCTGTTTATTTTGGCAATCTGGCTCATTCATATAGTACAGAAAAAAGAGTTCTTGGACACACATAAAATGAAATGAGGCTTTGAAGACTGTTTTCCATTTTGCAGAGCATTTATGGAATCATCACTTACTGGTCCTTGTAGAGAACTACCTGGGATTTGATAAATATTACTCAGCAGTTGTCTTGCAGTGGGTAGCTTTTTTTAAAAAAAAATTGGTCAGAGTTTGAAGCTTTTAACTGCTTTTTTCAACTTTTTAAAGGATGCTTAGTTTAGAAAATATACTAGAGAATGTACTAGAAAATGTACAAAGCCTCTGCTCTTTTGAAGTCAATATTTATCTAGATTTTTCTCAGAGTATCGGCATATGATATTTGGGACAGTGTCTATTTCCTGGTTTCTTGCTCCACATTATCTTTCCTGCATTAATTCTGATGGCAGTTTTCAATGTTATTTTCCCCTTTCCATCATGTACCGGTTTGTGCTTTCCCAAGGCAGTCAATCATTCTAGTGGCGGTGTGTAATTTGCTTTATGAAGCAGACATCTTGCCATGAGTGTACGTGAAATGTCTTTCAACTCACATCCAACATATTCACTTCCCTGTGGTGATCATTTTTACTTTTCTGTGTTTACTTGATGACTTCTGTCTGAGACAGGCTTTACGAGTTGGCTGAACTTCAGGTGATACTACATTAGCACATAGTTTTATTACGTGACTCAAGCTTACCAAATTCACCTGTGCTGTTACAGTCATATTTTCACAGAAAACAAAATACCTCTGAAAAATATATTTTTTCAGTCTCTTGACAAGTAAATGAAGTAAGATAGTTAATATTAGCGGGCTCCATTTTAAGCTCATCGTACTTAGCAGAGATTTATTCATTAATATCAAAATACAAAAATACAAAGCAAACCCAACGTCCAAAGCTTCCATTTAAGCTTTTGGGTTTTAGTTAGACAAAGATCAGTCACAACTTCCGTGAATGTTGCAAAGCCCAAATGAATATACACCCATTACTGCAAAAGTTAATTTTCACAACCTTACTTGTTCTTTGTTTATTTTTTTTTAATGGGAATTTCTTGAGGCCCTATTTGGATAGATCCTAGTATGTACAGTTGGTTTCTTTAAGATCGCCAGACTTCCCCATTGTCTGCGCCCTTTCCTCTTTCTTACTGTGCCTTCTCGTATTGCAGCGATAATCCATTTTGTGATTCTCTTCATATACCTCATTAAACAAAAGGGATAGGTGTCGTCTTTAGAAATGAGTGGTAACACCTACTTGCAGCTAAGGAAGGAAAGATACGGCCTCCGACCACTTAGGGCAGTAACAGGGGTCTTACGGTGCTTACAGCTGTGTTTGCCTTTGCCTGTCTTGCCTACATCTTAAATTCTGAAACCAGTACCCTCATGCATAGCTATAATAACGAACAATTAAGAAGAGGCTGTCAGTTGGATTCTTTTTACGCTTTTGTTTAATGAACAACCTACTTCTATTGGGATTCTCAAGAAAGAACATTTGTTTCCTGTTCTACTGTATATGTAGGAAGTATATAAAAAATAGCTGTGCATTTGTCTGACTATAGATTTTATGGGCTTTTCCTTCAGTTCGTGAGTGTGTGTACAGAGCATACACGTATGTGTCTGTATGTACATGTGTATACACCAGGGCATCCTTTGAGACTGCAATGAATGCATGCTTCCTCTGTTCCTGTTTGCTTTCTGAAGTCTACCTGAAAACAGTAGCCAACCAACACTTTTTTTTTTCACTGAGACTGGGAGCAATGGTCAGCTTCTGCATATGGAGACAGAGATATCTCTTAAATTATAACTCAAGCTTTTTTGTTTTATTTCTCCTTCCTCGTCTCCCAGAATTTTCTGTATATTTTGTTGTAAAAAAATGAGTTTTGTAAACAAAACAAAATATCTTTCCCTTTAACAATTTCCATGGAAATTGGAATGGTCATGTGTGTGATTACATGTATCACTGATAACAGAATATTAAGAATATTCTTATTTTTTGTTTTGTTTTGATTTTTTAAAGGGAGATAGAAGTCCTTTTTACATTTGACAAAAATGTCTTAGACTAGTGATTTCTACCTAAGTTTTTCATTTGTTCAGCTCATTTTCTTTGGGGATTTATTTTTTTTTTATCCCTAGGTATATAGTAAAGATCAAGAAATGCATTTTCAGTTTTTAAGGAATGATGGAAAGAGGGGGAAAAAATTGCTACTTTGAGTGTAGGTCAGGTTACTTCTGTTCACTTAATCCTCACTTTCTACCATGAAACCCCAGCCCTGTAAATGCATTAAGTTTTGGACTCTCCCCATAACTTCTGGTGGAGACTGAAAGAGAAAAGCCATTTGCTGTCACATTTCCAGAGTCATTCCTTTGGAAAACAAAGGTATGATTTTAAAATGAGGTTTTAGGCAGGAAGAGTCATGTGAGTAGAGAAGTACTTACACAAAGTGGGTAGCTGAACAACTGAGGTTTTGTAAATAAGAATAATAAGAAATTAATGTGACCATGGGATTGTATAGGTGAAAGGGTATTATTTTCCCCAGCAAATGTGACATGTGTTGCAAGATGGGAACTCTTTTGTGTAAGCAGTAGTATGCACTACTGAATTAGGGAAGCTTGGAAAGCTTCCCAAAGTTATTTTGCTTTTGTATAAGCAAACCAAATGCCTGACACTCCATGCTGTACAGAAAAGCTGGTATCTCTACGTAGTAATTTTAGCTGATTTCTTCTGGCATGGTCTTATTAAGCCTTGTCATTTACAACTCCAAATTTGGATCGTCCAAGCATTTTAGAACAGCAGACAGTAGCTCATTCTGGATATCCATTAATTTTATTGGGCAAATAATAAACATTTCTTGCCATTAGAGCTTGTTTGTTAAATGCAGCTGTCAGAGCCCCCACAGACCTGACTTTTTGTGTCCCCCTGAGACTATTCCCCCCCGGCCATGGCCCAGGACCCACTAGGGCTGAAGGATGCAGAGAACAATGGAGAGAAAAGCTTTGAGATTATAATTGCTGAGAGAGTTTCATAACAAAAGCTTATAAAACTTTAGGTTATGGTATGTAAAGGCCTTTAAGAAATGGATATGAAATTAATAAACAGACACTTTGATGCTTCAAAATGCTGCTGATGAAAATATTAGCTGATACTACAAATGAAATAGGTATTTTTTCTGTATTTTTGAGATGTGACAATATAGGCTTCAAGTGTTCCAGTCGTTTCTCTGGTATTTAACTTAAAAGAATAGAAATCAGTTTGTCCAGAGCTGAGGAAGGAACTGTGGCTGTCTTACCTTGGTTTTCAGCAACTGCGTTACCACAGTTAATCCATCGTGCTTCTCTCCAGAAAAGTTAGTTCTGCAGTGCATTAGACACACATTCTGATTTATCTGATCCTCTTGCCTGTTCTAGCAGTATAATAGCTGCAATAGAGGAAAAGGTTAATTGTGGAGCTATCTAGTACACTTGATCATAGGTGAATGTAAATGTGCATGCAGTTCCAGGAACTGGTGATTTATAGGGGAGAATAAATCAGATTTCATGCTCATTCTGATTTTTTCACTGGAAAGATCATCTATTAATAGAAATCATTTCAGAAATAAACAGGAGGATATCAAAAGAAAAGATAAAGAATTCGCACAGTCCTTTGAGTGTGGGACCATTTTAAACCATTTTTAACACATTAGGGATCATGCCCATCTTTTATTGATCTGAAAATATTCTGTGTGAGCAGCATGCCGTAGTGACTGATCAGCATTAAAAGTGCCGGGAGAGCACATGAGTACCTGAGCAATGCACTGAGATCTGCAGTTGGACGAGTTGTGTGTGAAATCCCACGTAAGTCTCTCTTGTTCAATTTGGTGCTTTACAGAAACGTCCAATGCTCTTAGTAAGCTGTCAAGAGAAAGAGAGTAGCTGGCACGGCTAAAGCGTTCCTGGGGCTGGGGTCGGTACCTCTGCTGGCAATCCGTTCTGCCCTGGTGCCCCACGGGGGTCTCTCAGGCTAGCGTGACCAGCCGCTTCTTTGAAGACTTACATTCAAGTGCAATGGGGTTTTTTGCATGTTTTATGTTTAATGTAATGATCATTCTGTTTACCAATAAATAATATTTTACAGCCAGTTTATAATAACAATTTACATTACCTTGTGGGTCAAAAAGTCAATTTATTTTTGATTTGGAGGGTTTTTGTTTAACAACTTCAGTTGTTATTTTTGTCTTGATTTATGAGGCATCGATCACTGCTTCTTCACAAACGTGTTATTTAACAGAGTGCTCAGGACTCTGATTACATTAAGCAGATTTTAACCATCTAAAAATTAAGCATATAAAAGAAACTAGTTATATTTGTCTTGCTAATTGCAAGTCACAGAGAGAGAGAGAATAAACAAATGATTCATTTACTGTGTTTTAGAGGCATTCTTATGTATTCAAAAGAATTATCTGTATAAGGTGCTGTCTCTCAATTGATGAAAAGTGCAACCTAAGTATCGTAATCCAGAAGCTTAATTTTTAGGTGCCTATAATGATGAGGTAGTCTCCCCCTCCACATAAGTTAGAGACTATGGTTTAAAGTACACAGTACTGTGAATCTTGACTTCTCTTTGGTTGCAATGTAGTTCACTCCTTGATATATTTATGTCACTTCCTAGCTTTAGAACTGCCCAGAAATCAAGTATCCTTTCTAGCAGCTTTCCTCTAAAAGTAATCAATTTTACCTATTCTCCATTTTTCTTTGTCAAGGATGAATTTGGTGTAGTTATTCCAAAGACAAAGCATATTTATTGAGATTTTGATAAAGTATGACATATGAGCTGTTCTGTTCATTCTGGGCTTTCACAGAATCCTGGCAAGAGTAGCAGTGCAGCCCAAAGTGTGTAAATATTTTCTTTAATAGCAAAAAAATGCTCATCATCTAAAAGTGATGACTCAAAATTTATTTTTAGTCTTGGTTGTAATTCTTTTCTCCATACAATGCTAGATTTTGTCGCTTGAAAAGAGGCCTGATAGCGTTTCCTTAACTTTGCTTACAATTCCTATTCTGCTAAAACTAGTCACTACTGCTACATATTATTTTAATGAATCCTGTCCATTCCTCGTATGCACCCAGGTAAGACACTTTTTGACTTTGCTCCTTTAACTTAATGAGAATAGTGGAACCAATGTGCATTACCATAAAGGACGAGCTGTAAAGTCGTACTTCTCTAATCTCTGTAGAAATCTGCCGTTTCATCTTACACTCTCTAGATGATGGACATTTGCAGAAGAGTGAATTCCTTTTAAAGTTTCAAATTGAATCAGGGCATTTGTCCAGCCTCCACTCTGTCCCTCTTGTACCCAGCGTACTCTCTAGCGATTAAAGAACTGTTACTTGTCACTTTTATCTGCCAAATCAAGAAGGAAGTACATATACTGTTCCACTTGATCATGAAAAGATTTGAATCTCAGTCATCTTTGGAAGACTCCCTGTGTTTTTAAAGGATTAATCTTTTACCAATGGAATTGGCAAAGGGAACAGAATATATCACTTTGTATTCTTCCCTTTCACTCTTATTGCTGCGTTTTAGAAATACCTTAAGATTCAGGGCTGTTTTTTCCTGACGATAACGCTGTCTGACATACGTGTTTCCTCACTGGATGAATACAAAGTAGACTAAAAGAACTAACATATTCTTTTGCCTCCTAAATAAACTGTTTTATTAAATTAAAATTTATTTTAAAATTTATTTAAACTGAATTCTCTCTAATAATCTATCAGCAAATTCATCCCCCAGTTAGAAAAGTGGATGCCTGTCAGCAGCATGTCCATAGTCATTCTTTAAAAAATCACCATAAAATTATTTGTATTTGATCAAGATTGGAGTGCATTCATTAAGTCCTGTGAAATTTCACCTTTGAAACAAAATGGTAAGAACAAATTGTGGGCAAAGAGGGCAAAACCACTGACTACATATTATCAATGAAAAACTAATTCTGACTGAATTGCTATCAAAAATAAGTGAAAAAGTTAAAGCAACAGCAAATTCTGAGTCCTGCTCTGCTGCATCTCTTCCCTTAGCTAACTGTCTCAAAAATCAGCACAGAATCAGGCTTCTATTTTTCTGCAGGAAAACCAGGTTGCAAAACCTGGAAAAAAATACAGAAATAATTTATGAGTGATTTCTGATCTAGTAGTGCCAGCAATATTTTTCTGTCCTGTTTTGTTTAAAAATGCTACCTGTTTACCTAACTCAGGGAAGAGTCAGTTTTATTTTAAAACTTCTTGCAGGAGAAGAGATATTTTGATTTTTGACTGAGGAGACCGAGCTGAAGCGCCTGTGGTGGTTAGAAATGGACACTAATTACATTAGAAGTAAAATGTGATTTACATTTTGTCTTGGGAAATAGAGTATTCTTGATGTCTTGGTGTCTTTGTAATTAAATTGGATTTTATATTTAAAAGAAATACTGACCACAGTTTGAGCTGGTAATTATGTCCATCCCTAATTATTGGGCATATATCCAGGCTTTACTATCTAGGAATCAGACAAAATTATCTTCATGATTCAGCTTATCCTTGTAAGATACGAATTTACAGTTGCTAAGGGAAAATTTTTGATGTAAGAAAGTTAGGGAAAAATCCTGCCTACTGAAATCTATTAAGAATTATGCCCTTTTAAAAATTATTTTATTTCGGATCTGTAAAATGCTGAGAAAACCTTTCACTTTCTGAAGGAAGCACTTTTGTGAGAGCTGCCATCCTGAAATTTTCACATACTTTCTGAGGGAATTTCATAGCAACAGGAAAAATGAAAGCAACGGATGTCTTTCACAGGATCTCATCAGAGATAGCTTAGCTATAGGAATGCTTTCATGAAAGACGTGCGTGTTGTGGAGATGAAGTCAGAAAATCATGCAGAAAACCTTGGCGTATATAGAGCAACCACGCTAGAATTTCCCTGCTCCCCTGCCTGTTTGCATACTCTGTGTGTGTGCCTGTGTTAACGTAACATCTGACAAAGTCCACATGCAAAAATATACGTCTATTTGATTACATGTGGTACATTAAATATCCATGTAATAGCTCAATCAGTGTAACCACCTGTATTTTAAAAAAGAATTAACAGTTTTGCCGTATTGTACTAAGGCAAGACACAAGCTTTAGCAGTACATAAACAACTTGATCTTCAGTTATATAATTTAAGTTGAGATCTATACATACTAAGAGCCAGAGAAAACCATAATAAAAGCTTTTGCAGAGCTTTTCCCTCCACTTGATGTTCTATAAGCAGGGACTTATGATGAGGGCTTTTTAACATAAAGGAAAACAAGATATACTGCTTATTTGGGTGTTTGGGTAGAATCAGGTAAAGGTTACATGAGAAATAAGTTAATGGACTGAAGTTTATAGCTGTGTGTATAACTGTCAAATCTCTGTGTAAATTACCTTTCTCTTCTGCTGGCTGGAATGCAAAAATGCAATAAACTGTTAATAAAAATGGAAAGGTCATATGTAAATACCACAGATCTTGAAAATGAACCAGAAAAATATGATAGTTTGCACACAAATATCATTTCATATTCTATTTCATGGTGTCTAAAGTGGGATGGGACTTATGATATGTGTTTTATCAAAGTATAGTGAGAGAAGATTCTATTAAAAAGAGATTTGCTTTCAATCTGAAAACAAGCGTTTGATCACTAATTGGTTGTTTGTTTCTCCGGCCTAGAAAGATTTTTTTTTTACCTTATTAAGAAGACTGAAAAATAAGACTGATTTAATTATCCTGGTAATTCTCCAAGAGTGTTTACCATGGAATATACATTCTGTCTTTTCAGTCCACCTGAGCACACACTTGTTTATGTATTTTTATTTACACTGAAATATATTGGTAGCATACTTTCTAAAAGAAAAGATGAAGGATTTTGCAAGAAGCCTGATTTCATGCTCAGAAGACTGGCATTTATGCAGGTGCCAGCTTCAATGGAGTCGTTATTGCCTGTCTTTTGTTCCTGAAGAAAATACACTCAAACCAGGACAATCTTTAAAACCCGAGATTCTCCAGATACCTGAGTGATACGCATTTATTTAATTTTAATTAAACAAAATATGTTTATATATACGTATTGTAAACATACTGGCCTATAAATCTGTGGTAGTTCATGGAGGGCCATATCACTCTGGAGTTTTCCATCTTGTTTCCTTCTCTCCTTCCATTAAGGATGCAGTATAAATGTACTGGATGCTTTCATAGTACTGCTTGCCTATTTAAGAAATTATTATTTTTCTTCTGGGCTGTTAGGCAGAAATACTAAGGGATATCAGCTTTAGTATTTCTAACTAGAAGAGATTTTTGTTAAGGCAATTTTCTCTTAGAATGAGCATCAGGCAGTGGATTAGGTTAGAAATGACCTGTAAGATGGGTGCTTTGTAATCAACACATGAATAAAAAGCCCACTTCTTACCTGCAAAACAACGTCTTGATATGAAAGATGCTCTGAAATTAGAGTGATTACCCACTTATTTTTCTAAACAGAAAGGTAAATTATGGCTTTAGTCAAGAATAAGCTTCAAAAATAAATTTGGAAGGACACAGGCTATGCAACCATAGAATTAGTCACAATAACAAATGCCTTCTTGATAGCTTGTTTTTAAAGGCTTATTTATTTATTTATTTTGTATGAAGCTTAATTTTGTGTGCCATTGAATTGAGTGGTAGAAGGCAAAGGTCATTAGAACCTTTGGCCACCTAGGGTACTCCATCCTTCTGTAAAAGGTATTTTAAAATTTTCAGGTAGAGTTTTGCTTTTTTTCTCAAATACTGAAACTTCTGAATTACAGAAAATGTAGATCAAGAGAGAGATGTGCCATGAAACCAAAAGCCTAGATCAGACTCAAACAGTATGTTTTGTTTGGGAAATATACTAGCATATCCCATTGTATATCTGCAAGGAAAAGGGAGTAGAAGAGAGTACACCTTCCCTACATACTTCTAGTCATTCTTTTAGAAGACCAGATGAAATGTTAGCCTACCATACCATGAAAAGTTTCTGGATGAAAGCGGTCCCTGAACTTTGTGAGGCTGGATATACCTCCCATTTATGGACCTTAATTTATGTATGCCTCACCCTTTGAGCTCTGCTGGCAATGCAAAATGATTTTAACTCTATTAAAGCCACTGCAGAGGTACCTCTACAGGCTGCCAGTGAGCTGGTGCGTCCACATAATACTGCTCAGTATTACGCGGAAATGTAAGGTAAGATTCATCTTGTAGATTATCAATATTTTTTCTGCTTCTGTTACTAGAATAGGGAGTCCTAGTTTTTACACCATCCAGAGAAATTATTATTATTCCCACAGTTTTTATCTTAGGAAAACCTGATGACACTGAAGCCATTTGAAGAGCTGTGAGAGACTTAGAAGTCATAAAAAGGATAAAGAAAGAGACTCAAAGTGTCAAAGATAGTTTCACTTCTTATACAGGTGTAACAAAATAATTAATCTATTAAAGACACAGAATTATAAGTAGTGGAAAATCATTCTGTCCCAACACAGTTGTGTCCATATGGAAAAAAGAAAATATTCTTTTACAAAGTTGATGAATTACTGTGTGTATGTTTAAATGCAGACTTGCAAATTTGAATATGTACAAATCACTGGAAAGCAGCTTATGGTGATCATCATTCATATTTTAATCCATTGGAGCTGCAGTTTCTGCAATAAAAATGCCACACAAAAAGCATTGCTTCAAAAATCTGGTACTTCTGTGAAGTTGGAGATGCCTGTGTTTTCTTCATTAAGGTAGACCTGTATACTGTAAAACCTGAATAGAATTAAATTAGCATGAATTCAACTTTTCTCAAAATAAAAAANACACCTCTTTTTTATTTTTTTTTAGTAACTCTCAGCATTTTTTAAATGCTATGCTTTGAAGAACTGTGGGACTATTAAGTGTAAACTTGCAAATGTTTTCAG